>JBBGZY010000740.1:0-330000 GCA_037952925.1 Lithobates clamitans
TGAACACAATTTCTCTGCTTTCAAAAAAACATCAGTAAACTCAACCTCCTCTAAACTCCTATAAATGACCCTGTGTACATGTACTGATAAGATGACATTAAACACCCAGCTGTTCCTAAACCTGAGTTTATCAGCTGCACAGTACATGAAGTCTAAGAACATAATATGAGGGCGACCCCTGCACAGTGTGCAAAGTGTATGGAGATTCCTGTACTCCCCAACCAATCCATTGCTGCAGAGAGTGAACAGCTGTAAAGAACTGATAGTGTGTTGCAAGGACGGAACTCTGTTGTTTACCTTAGGTGATCTGTTTCTCATCTGTGAAGGGTTTTGTTCTGTTCTTTCTCCATAGCAGTTCTTTCATTACAATGTGGATCAGGGCCCTTTGCAGAGACACTATCACTTTGCCCCGTATGTGTCTCTTTAATCACTTATGTACTGGGGCATTGTTTTCATTTTTTTGCACACGTTAATCAGCATTTTTTGCTAGAGATTACTGTAACCTCATGTTTGTTGCGATTAACCACTTGACCTCTGGAAGATTTACCCCACTTCCTGACCAGGCCATTTTGTGCGATACGGCAATGCGCAGTCGTGCAACGCTGTACCCAAACAAAATGTATGTCCCCCCCCCTCCCCCCACAAATAGAGCTTTCTTTTGGTGGTATTTGATCACGTCTACAAAAAAAACCCCCAGAATTTTGAAAAAAAAAAGCAATATTTTTTACTTTCTGCTATAAAACATAGCCAATAAAAAAAAAATCTATTTTCTTTATCAATTTAGGTCAAAATGTATTCTGCTACATATTTTTGGTAAAAAAAATATGGGATATTTTTTATTTATTTATTTTTTACTAGTAATGACAGCGATCAGTGACTTATATCGGAACTGCGATATTGGGGCTGACATTCTGACACTAATTGACATTTTTTGGGGACCAGTGACACGAGAACAGTGATCAGTGCTAAAAATATGCACTATCACTGTACAAATGACACTGGCTGGGAAGGGGTTAACACCAGGGCCAATCAATGCATTAAAGTGGTTGTTAACCCACTTGGTGTTGTTGCTACCATTCTCTCTGTAATATTAAATAATGTGCTGCACTGCATGTGTTTTCTAAAAAAATAAGCCGCTAAATACCCTATTTTATAGCGCCAATCTGCACTCATGCGTTCGGCAGTCTCTCTCCTCTTGACCTGACAGGAAAGTGGGCGGAGCCAAGAAACTCCACTGACGTCAGCCGGGAGGAGAAGAGGAGAGAGACGGCCTGTCACGTGACTGCTGACCGCCGCCATAAAATAAGGTATTTAGCAGTGGATTTTTTAGAAAACACATGCAATGCAGCACATTATTTAATATTGCAGAGAGGATGGGGGGGTGGGGGTGACCCTGGTACTAACTAACAGGCAGGGAGGGGAGGGGGGAGAAGGACACAGACACGGGAGAGCAGGGCTGCGGATGACGGAGCACGTAAACTGACCACGGTGTCGGGGCTTAGCAGCCATGATACATCGTGGTCAGTTTACATACGGGAGGGTAGAAACTGGCAGGATCAGGTACGTATATTTAGAGGTGTTACAGCTGACCAAATAACACAGCACAAGCACTGTGCTGTATAAAAGCTTTAAGGCCCCTTTCACACTGAAGCACCGATAAAGCGCCAGTCATTTTTGCGGTGCTTTAGCGGCTTTTTAGCTGCGCTTTTGTGGAGATTTTCTGGCGCTAGCGGGCCATTTTTTTTTTTTTTTTTTTAGGTCGCTTGATAACGTGACCTTAAAAAAAGGAAAAAGACCCGTTTTGCGTTATACCGCCCTCGCCTGAGTGTTTCCTCCTGTCTGTGCCCATTAGACCTCTGTACTAGAGGTCCCCACGGTTCTGGTAAGCGGCCATCTGGCATTCCTTATCATTTATCATCTGCTGGCTACAGGATCGTTTAGGGGTTTTCTATCTGCATCCTTTATTGGACTTTATAGAACACTCTATGGACTATTTTCTGTGTTTGTATGTTAGCACATATATATAATTTATTCTGACACAGGTTTCATTCAGATAATGCATTAGTTTGCTGGTACATGGTCTTAGTTGGTTGATTTGTCCTGGTAGGACATTACATTAATTGGTGTTTCTATTTTGCACACACTTGTTTCTATTTTGCACACACTTGTTTTTTCGTTTTTTTTTCCTTTTTTTTTTGGGTTGCGCATCTATTTTTTCACATCACATTTCCAAACTGAATATTCCGTTTTTTTAGATTGCAGCACCCGTCACATAAGTATTAACATTCTCCGTAGTATTTTTTATAATATTTTTCATATATTGTTTTCATCAATATTTTCTGGGGGTAGCGCGGATTGACCACGTTACACATTCATTTCAATGGGCAGGGGCGTTTTTGGTGCGCTCTTTATAGCACTCCAAACCCGCCCCAAAGATGCTGCTTGCATGACTTTTTTATTTACCTTCCCGCAAGCGCACCGCCCCAGTGTGAAAATACACATTGAAGTGAATAGGAGGCAGTTTTCAGCACTTGACAGGCGCTATCTCTAGAGCTAAAACACCTAAAAACTGCCTCATTGTGAAAGGGGTCTAAAGGACCTGGATCCATTTTTTTTTTTTTTTTGCATTAACAAATGCTTTAACTGTGTGCTTAGCTAGTGTTTCTGTGTACTACGATGGTAAGACCCCTTTCACACTGGGGCGGTTTGCAGGCGTTATTGCGCTAAAAATACCGCCTGCAAACCGAACCAAAACAGCCGCCGCTGTTTGTTCAGTGTGAAAGCTTGAGGGCTTTCACACTGAAGCGGTGCGCTGACAGGAGAAGAGAAAAACTCCTGCAAGCCGCATCTTTGCAGCGGTGAAGGAGCGGTGTATTCACCGCTCCTAAACCGCCCCTGCCCATTGAAATCAATGGGGCAGCGCGGCCATACCGCGGCTATAGCCGCGCTATACGAGCGGTTTTAACCCTTTTTCGGCTGCCAGCGGGGGTTAAAACCGCACCGCTAGCGGCGGAATACCGCGGTAAAGCAGCGCTACAAATAGCGCTGTTTTACCCCCGACGCCCCTACCGCCCCAGTGTGAAAGCAGCCTAATAGTGTTTGCCCATGAGCAAGAGCCATCCAGATTACACCAAAAGAGAATTTTTAAACTGAGCTCTTGGGGTACAGCAATGAAGCGCTAAGTATAGGGCATATTCATTTTAGGGTATAAAGTAGAACTAAAAGCAAAACTTCTTATTTTTATTTTGGATAGAGTAAGGGAGGGTTATAACCCTTTATCAGTTTAATTTTGCCATATGTGCTCCATTGAATATTTCCCTTTACTTCCTGTCTCATAGCCAAAGCAGGAAGTGAAAGGAAATCCCTCCAAAGCGAGGGAATGCCTGGTTGTCACCAGAACTAACATCCTCATTGGAAGATTTCCTATCTATTCCTGTTCTGGTAACAACCCAAAACGCAGGATTTTCTTTCGCTTTCAGTGATAATGGTAAGCAAGACAAATAGGAAAAATCTCCCTCTGGGGACACAGACAGCGATAAAACCTAACTGGTATTGGGGCAAATATCATTTTGCCCCTGTACAAATCATTAGTAAGACCTCATCTGAAATATGCAGTTCAGTTTTGGGCACCAGTTCACAAAGTTCACTGATGAGAGGCATGGAGGAGCTCATGAGGAAAGATCAGAGGAACTGAATTTAGCTAGAAAAAAACGCTGGATGAAAAATTGCTGATAATAGCATTTTTGTGCCAGCTTCTATTAGCATTTTAGTAGCTTTTAGGGCCAGTTCACACCATAGCGTAGTCCTGATCTGTTCCAGATGCTTTTCTGCATGCGTGCTTTTTTATGCATTTTGTTGTAGTCCCCTGCATTTTTTTCCCCCTCTTTTTTTCTTAACCTTAAAGAGGAGTTCCACCCAGGGGAGCCGTCAAAAAAAAAAAAAATTAAAAGTCAGCAGCTACAAATACTGCAGCTGCTGACTTTTAATTGGACACTTACCTGTCCCTGGGTCCAGCGATGCGGGGGATCGAAGCCCCGCTCGTCCCCCCCCCTCCGCTCGTCGGCGCCGGCATTTCAACTGTGGGCGCCGGGCTGTGGCTTCACAGCCTGGCACCCACTGCGCATGCGCGAGCGGCGCCGCGTGCCGTGATTGGCCGCTCAATCACCTGGGGCCTGTGATGGGTCCCAGATGATTGACAGGAGGGAGGGAGCAGAGCTGAGCCCTTCCTGTGCCGAGGGGGAAGTGATGTCACCAGCCCAGGCAAAGGAACAGGCAGACTACGAGGGACCACCTAGCAACAGGCATTTAGAGGTAAGTGAAAAAAAAAAAAAATATCCACATTTTTTTGTTTTTTTTTTTTTAGAATTTTTCCAGGTATTTTTGTTTTTTGGGTGGAACCCCACTTTAAAGAGGAAGTAAACCCCGATGGGATTAACTTCCTCTTTTGCTCCCCGCAAGGCCTGCATATTAAAAGCATAATCGCATACTAGCCCATTATATGACACTTACCTGCAAATGAAGCCCGCACTGTCCCCTGTGCAGGCCGCGTCCATCTTCTCTCCTCTTCCTTCGGGGGCCACGGACTGTCCGGAGCCGCGTGACGTCACTCCCATGCATGCGCGCGGTACTACAAGTGAAATATCTCCTAAACGTCGCATGTTTCGGAGATATTTCCACTATCTATGGGTAAGCCTTATTCTAGGCTTACCTATAGATAAAAGAAAGTCAAAAGGGTTTACAACCACTTTAAATAAGGACATGTGTATGTTCCAGTGCGTTTTTGGTGCATTTTACAGCATTCCAGTACAGTCCAGTGCAGGAAAAATGCAGCATGTTCTCCTTTTTGTTTTCTGGAACTAGAACACACTGTGACTGCAAGAACTGGTGTGAACTATGCCATTGAAAACCATATAACACACTTATCCATGCGTTTTGTGATGCAGAAAAAAACGCACTGGACTGCATGTGCTGTGACCTGGCCTTTACACGCTTTTAGGAGAATTAGCAATTTATTAGCATTTCTGCAATACATGAAGAACAAAAAATAAAACAATAGCTCAAAAAAAGCTGTCAGTAGCATTTTAGTAATATTTAGCCCTGGTTCACACTAAACACAGCTTTGAAATTCAGTTCATCTGAACTCGCACGATTTCAAAGCAATATTTCAGTCTGACTTTGGGGGCGACTTGAAAGACATCTGTGCGGGTTCATGCACAGATGTCTATTGAAATTGCCCCCCCGAAGTCGCCAAAAGGAACTACTTTGGGAATTCAGTGCGGCACCGCAAAGCCGGCGTCATACCAATTGGGACGCTCCTATTGCCGGCAATAGGCTTCGATTTAACATGCGATTTGACCTGTCAAATCGCATTGATGTGAACAGGGGCTTAGAAGCAGTTAGGAGCGTTTAAGAGCGTTCAGTGTTTTATTTCTGCAAAAACAACTTTTCTGCTCCTAGATGCTGAAGCTCACAAAATGAAATATTAGCCTAAAGTAGTGTGCATGAAAACATAGGATAACACTATTTAGCTTCCAGGAGCTTGAAAAACACTAGTGTGCATGGAGTCTAGTGAGGTATGATCGACATGTATAAATACATAGGTGGTCCATATAGTGAACTTGGTGTGGAGTTATTCACTTTTAGGTCATCACAGAGGTCAAGGGGGCACGAAAGGGGAAAAGAGATTTCATTTCCAAACACGGAAAGGTTTCTTCACAGTAAGAGCTGTAAAAATGTGGAATAGACTCCCTCAAGAACTATCTCTGGCCAGCTCAGTAGATTGCTTTAACTATTGAAGGACCAAGCCTCTTTTTGAGATCTGTTGTTTACAAGTTAAAATCAGGGTTTTTTGCTAGAAAATTTACTTAGAACCCCCAAACATTAAAACATTATATATTTTTTTTCAGACACCCTAGAGAATAAAATGGTGGGGCGGGGCTCTTTAAAATTATAATTTTTTTTTTTCTTATTTTTTTACTTTTTATTTTTACTGTCCATTTAATTTTTTTTGGGGTCACTTTTATTCCTATTAATGTAAATATCCCTTGTAATATAAAAAAAGCACGACAGGACCTCTTAAATGTGAGATCTGGGGTCAAAAAGACCTCAGATCTCACATTTACACTTAAATGCAAAAAAAAAAAAAAAAAAAAAAGTATTTTTTTTTTTCAATATAATTTTTTTTTCCCCTCTAAGACCATTGTGCGGAAGTGACGTTTGACGTTGCTTCCGTCATTCAATGGTATGGAGCCAAGCGGGGGCCATCTTTCCCTCACTCGGCATCCAGCCTCAGAGGGGAAAGGACCTAATCATCTCCACCGCTACTGACGGCTCTGGGGAGCTGCAGGAGGGGGGGAGGGTCATCTCTCCTGTTGCCGATAAAAGTGATCTTGCGGTGAATCTGCCACCACTTTTGTCTGAAAGCGGACCGTCCGCTGTTTAAAACGATACCGGGGTTATGGCAGCTATCTGCTGCCATAACAACAGTATTCCACGTTAAACAGCCGCCGTATAATGACGGTGGGCGGTCCGCAAATAGTTAAAAAAGATCCTGAATTCTTTCCTAAACGTGCATAATATAACTGGGTACTAGGGCTGGGGAAAAAATTCGATTTGAATTTGAATCGAGTTGAGAGGTCAAATCAATTTAAATTCTCAGCAAATCGATTTTTTAGATTTTTTTTTTTCTTCACCAGGACCGGCGCTGACACCGCGGCGGTCCTGAGGAGCTGCGGGCAGGAGATTTTAGGCGAGGCCTCGGCTTCGGCCTAGTCCGCAAGGCCAGACGCTGCGGACTAGGCCGAAGCCGCGGCCCCACCTAAAAACTCCTGCCTGCAGCTCCCCAGGTCCGGCGCTGACACTGCGCCGGTCCTGAGGAGCTGCGGGCAGGAGATTTTAGGCGAGGCCTCGGCTTTGGCCTAGTCCGCAAGGCCAGACCCCGCGGACTAGGCCGAAGCTGCGGCCTCGCCTAAAAACTCCTGCCCGCAGCTCCTCAGGACCGCCGCGGTGTCCATCCAAAAAATTAAAAAAAAACTTGATTCGAATCGTGAATTGAGTTTTTTTTGGGGGGGAGAAAATCACCCAGCTCTACCGGGTACTAAGATTTAAAGTAAAAGTTGATCCAGGGATTATCCGATTGCCTGTTGGGGGATTAGGAAGGAATTTTTTCAGTCTTGCTTTTGGATCTTGCTTTTCTGGGTTTTTTGCCTTCCTCTGGATCAGCTGTGATTATTTTTATTATTTTTTTTTTTTTTATTGGTTGAACTAGATACTTGTCTTTTTTTTTTAAAGCTGGCTAACTATTTTTAACTGCAGTATGTAACTATATGTATTCCAATCCCTCTACACTCTATCCAAAACACAAAAAAAACATTGCCTTTTAGTTTTTTACCTTTTTAGTTATACTTTGTTATGCTTTTTTAGTTATAGTTTGTCTTTACTTTCATGCAGGGATTTTCTATATCATTCCATCCACCTTTTGTGATCCTAAACAGATTGTGCCTGCAGTAGAGCTATAGTAATTTATAAAGCTGAGCCATTTAATAATGTTATTATGTTTAATATATTAACAAAGTTAAGTCTGTTGACGTGACAGTCGGCCAGTCATCGTGTGTATAACAGAGAAAAGGCCTTGGGTGATGTATGCCATTCACAAAATCCTTCCCTGCGATTCATCCTGGGTACTGGCGTGTGCTAATAATTACTGCCTGATAATAAACACCCCACCTAAATGAAGCTTATAACCTGAAATCACATTAAACATAACAAGTGAGCGGTCGCTTATTTTATTCTGATATACACTATTAACTACAGTCTGCTCTGCAAAGCAATTCTTTCCTTTATCTGCAGAGGTCAGGAGTGAAACGCATTGCACGCAGCTCTTGGTATTGGAATACCGTAATTCTATGGATAGATCTGTTAGTGGAGAACAGCACTTTTCACCCTCCTAGGACACTTTTTCTAGAAGGCTTTGATAACCCAGGTGGCAGGGCTAGATTTGACTTTAGCGATGTACAGGCACAGTGCTCAGGACCAACAAAGGGGAGAAACAATTATGTGGACTGATGGATGGGTCCGACTCCTCACTGTTTTCACTCTAGGTGTCTGTACTGTCATAGTAATTGAAGATTGAACCATTTACTTTTACTGCACCCTCTGGCTGTGCCGTCACGCTGTCGCTGTTTCAAAGAAAGTGGACTTTCCAGAAATGGTAAGGGCATGGAGTGCACAGCGACAGACGTTTTTGGCTCCATGTAGAATCCTGACCTGGTCTGAACTTTCAGGGCCAGCTCACACCAGAACGCGTTGCAGGCAACCTGCAGTCTGTGCATGTTTCCCGCATTGCGATCTGCAGAGGGTGTCAGTGTTCACTTAACGACACCGGATCGCATAGTGCAGTAGCGCCATGCAATCCAGTCGCTGTGTGTTTTTTGAAAGCAGTGCATCAGCTACTTTTTGGTGCGGTCTGGTGAGATTTCAGCCCGTTCAAATGAATGGGCTGAAATTGCACTGCGCCCAGATCATATGTGAATCTCCCAGGAACACGCAGCGCGTTCCTGTGCGATTCATGGTGTGAACCAGCCCTCAGGCTGCATTCACACATGGGCATTTTAAAATCGCGGGCAGAAGAGCCGCAATTCTTACCCGTGATTTTAAAACGCACATGTGTGAAGGACAAATCGGAAAACAACGCACTTCGTTTGAATGGAACCTAAAAACGCGGTGCGGTTCTGCCACGATTGTCGCGTGATAAATCACATTGCGTGAAGCATGTCGCCTAAAAGAAGCTCCTGAACTTTTTTTGGGGGCGACAAGCTTCACAAGATGCGGTTTCCCTCGATTGCAAACGTGTGGCCTGTCTATGGATCTAAATGTGACATTCTTGACAGAGAAGTTCAGTGAAAGATGTGCTTCCATCTGCATGTTAAAAAAAGAATTGTGGGATTTAAAGTGGTTGTAAACTCGGAAAAAAAAAATAAACCCTGTAAGACACAGGCATAATGCGCTAGTATGCACCGCATACTAGCGCATTATAAATATTTATAAATATTTACCTTAGATCGAAGCTGTTGCTGCATTCCCCGCACACTGCTGTGACCAGCGACCATGTCTCCCGGGGTTATTTCTGGACACGGCTGCTGAAGAAACGGCACGAGCAGGCTGTTTCTTCAGTGCGCATGCGCCGATGACGTTGGCGCAAGCGTATATGGTAAATATCTTCTCAACCGTCCAGGTTGGGGAGATATTTACAGTACCAACAGGTAAGACTTTTTATAGGCTTACCTGTAGGTACAAGCGGTGTAACTAGGTTTACAACCACTTTAAAGGGTGGCAATCATCACAGAAGGTGGAAGCCTTTAACTGCTTTAACACTAGTAGATTCACGAGTAGTCTCTGGGTCAGACCTGCTTCCATCAGAGTTTCCTCCCGTTTCCACATGCCTTTTAACAGTGTAGGAAACTGTATTTACTGACACCTTGGCTTTCTTTTCATTGTTATAAAGTCAAGTCCTACACTTTCAAGGGTTATAAGTCTAACATTTACATTGATATTCAGCGTTTGATAACCTAAACATTTTTTTTTTAACCCCTTGCAGTTTACTGTTTACCTTTTTAAATAAATTCTGATTATTCATTGGACTTGAACCTGTTAAAGAGGAATTCCAGGTATAGATACATTGGTCCAGCTTGGGGCATTGGCTAGGTATAGTATATGCATAGTTGCCAGGGTGGATATGTATCAATGATTTATTTTTTTTTTAAATAAAAAAAATCACATTTTTTTAATTTAAATCTGATTTTTGTTTATTTAATTTTTTTTTTTTTTTAATCAAATTTATTTTAATAAATTGCTTTTGGAGTAAAAATCTATCTAAAGATAGTTTTCTATTTAAAGCGGAGGTTCACACAAAAATGGAACCTCCGCTTTTCGGAACACTCCCCCCCTCCGGTGTCACATTTGGCACCTTTCAGGGGGGAGGGGGTGCAGATACCTGTATAATACAGGTATTTGCACCCACTTCCGGGCATAGACACCCGCGGGAGTCTACGCCTCCCCCCCCGCTGTCTGCTGGGAAACACACGGGTCCCAGAGACAGCAGGACCATCCGGATTGCGCAGAGCGACTCGCGCAAGCACAGTAGGGAACCAGGCTGTAAAGGCGCAAGGCTTCACTTCCTGGTTCCCTTATCAGAGATGGCGGCAGCAGCATCTGAGGGACGGTTCGGCCTTGGGTGCCGACATCGCGGGCGCCCTTGATAGGTAATTGTCCTTATTTTAAAAGTCAGCAGCTGCAGTATTTGTAGCTGCTGACTTTTAAAAAAATGTTTTCGCGGGACTTCCATTTTAAGATACATTATTAATTTAGTTTATTCAGCACGAAATGAAGCTTAGTTATGTAGAATGAGGCTGTATATTCTGCAATATTTACATTTTTGGTAAACTCATTCAATGAATCCAAACTCTGCAAGCTGAGATAACATGCACTATATTGATGCTTTCACACAATGTCACAGTAACCATGAGATAAAACAAAGTTCAGGAATATTCCTTTATCCCATTGTTTTGCAAATCTATGTACACTACAAACTGTATGATTGAATCGGTTTGGATATCGCTGTTTTACTAACCTGACAACTTATTAATCTAAATAGGAAACCGTAATTTTGTTTGCAAATATTAAAGAGTCTAACTACCAGCAAGAATAAGTCCTTACATTTAAAGAGCACCTGTCATTTCAGATCCATCATGGCAGCGCCTGTTAGCGGGCATTCACTCACCTGCAGCTGCCACGTCCCTCACCTTGTTGTGTCACTGCCACATCACCAACTGTCCCATTAAATGGGACCGTCGGTGAGTCAGCAGCAGGACAGAGATGACAGTTGCTCTTTAAAAATTATGATTTAAATCAAGTTAATTTAAATCAAGCCTTTTTACGAGTGATTTAAATCATCATTTAACCACTTCCCGCCCGCCCTATAGCGGATTGACGTCCGGGAAGTGGTTCTGTTTTCCTGACTGGGCGTCATATGACAGCAGGATAACATGCCGCCGCGCACCCGCGGGAGCGTGCATCACGCTACATTGATCTTGGTAAAGATCCTGCGGCGGAGGCTCTTTACCACTTGATCAGCCGTGTCCAATCACGGCTGATCACGCTGTCAATGGGAAGAGCCATTGATCGGCTTTTCCTCTGACAGATGCGAGTAGAGGAGAGCCGATCGGCAGTTCTCCTGACAGGGGGGGTCTGCGCTGATTGTTTATCAGCGCAGCCCCCCCTCAGATCACCACACTGGACCACCAGGGAAGGGGCAACATGTGGATGGCTAGGTATGTACCCCATGGCCATCCACATGTGCCCAATCTGTGCCAATCAGTGCCCACAAATGGGCACTGATTGGCAACATTATGTTCCAGCAATGCCCCCAATATGTTTTATGAGTGCCACCTGTCATTGCCCATCAGTGCCACCCATAAGTACCCATCAGTGCCACCCATATGTACCAATCAATGCCACCTACGAGTGCCCATCAGTGCCGCCTATGAGTGAACATCAGTTCCGCCTATGAGTGCCCATTGGTGCCCATCAGTGCCGCATACCAGTGCCGCATACCAGTGCCACCTATCAGTGCCCATCAGTGCCGCCTATCAGTGCCCATCATCAGTGCCCGTCAGTGCCACCTCATCAGTGCCACCTCATCGGTGCCTATCAGTGCCCATCAGTGCAGCCATATTGCCCGTCATTGAAGGAGAAAACGTACTTATTTACAAAAAATTTTAACAGAAACAAAGAAAAACTTGTTTTTTTTTCGAAATTTTCGGTCTTTTTTATTTGTTGCGCAAAAAATAAAAACCGCAGAGGTGATCAAATACCACCAAAAGAAAGCTCTATTTGTGGGAACAAAATGATAAAAAATTTGTTTGAGTACAGTGTAGCATGACCGCGCAATTGTCATTCAAATTGCGACAGCGCTGAAAGCTGAAAATTGGCCTGGGCGGGAATGTGTCTTAGTGCCCGGTATTGAAGTGGTTAAATCGTGATTTAAATCGACTTGATTTAAATCAAATCCACCCTGATAGTTGCATTAGTCTGTTGAAATTCATCCTTAAATTTAAAAAGAGAGAGCGTATAAAAAGACTATAGGGATGCTACCAAGTAAAACATCATTCACACTTAATACATTATAAGGGCCCTTTCACACTGATACATTTCTCCTGCGTTTTTATATTGCAGGAAAGACACAGGAAAAATATTTCCCTTTAAATTCTATGGGACTTTTTGTGCTGTGGAAGTGGTGTGTTTTGAAAAGTCCTGCATGCTACATCCTTGACCGCACCAAACACTTAGTTCCCTATTGAATGAAAATCATGGTAAAATCGCGGTAAAAACGCACCCGCGATTTGTGTTTTTGGAGCATTTTTGAGTCACATGTCCATTTTTCACAGGTGCAAGTGGCCCAGAAACGCACAGGAAACGCATCGGTAACACAGCAAAATCACAGTGAAAACGCATATGTGTTTTTACTGTGTTTATGCTACAGAGCAGTGTGAAAGGGGGCCTAAAATATATCAATTTACAAATTAATTGAAGCAGAAACCATACTAGTGTTGACAACTTAAAACATGGAAATAATAACATATTTTAAAATTTAGCAACAATTCATTATATTTGAATCGCCAAGTTTCTAAGAATAACGTTTTTTTTTTTTTTTTTTTTCATAATACTTGCTAACATTACAAAAAATCTCAGGCTTCTCCGGTTGTCTGATATGTATATGCTGCTTTTGCAACACCAGGTGAAAACCTCCCACCTCTAAGCATAATGGTAATTACAAACAAATCAGAAATATAATGGCGTTCGTATAAAAAAAAAAAAGTTATTCACGATACTCATCCTTTCATCCTTACTTTTTATGTGACTGGTTATTTCACAGTTAGCGACAATAAAACTGTATGAAGCAGAGTTGCATCATATAAATGGTTGTCAAGGGACAACTTGCTTCCGGAAGATATTAGCGGCTGAATGAAAGAATTGCTCAACGTGTATGTTTTGTCAAAACATTTAGTTTTAGAATTATTTTTTTTACTAGTGAAAGTTTAGAGCAGGGGTCTCCAAACTACGGGCCAGGGGCCACATCCAGCCATCTACAAGACGGTGTTACAAACTCAGATGGGGACTTTGATGAGGACCCTGAGGTAGGGGGGGACTTTGAGGACCCTGATGTAAGGGGGGACTGTGATGAGGACCCTGATGTAAGGGGGGACTTTGAGGACCCTGATGTAAGGGGGACTTTAATGAGGACCCGGATGTAAGGGGTGATTTTGATGAGGACCCTGATGTAAGGGGGGACTGTGATGAGGACCCTGATGTAAGGGGGGACTTTGAGGACCCTGATGTAAGGGGGACTTTAATGAGGACCCGGATGTAAGGGGTGATTTTGATGAGGACCCTGATGTAAGGGGGGACTTTGATGAGGACCCTGATGTAAAGGGGGACTTTGATGAGGACCCTGATGTAAGGGGGGACTTTGATGAGGACCCTGATGTAAGGGGGGACTTTGATGAGGACCCTGATGTAAGGGGGGACTGTGATGAGGACTCTGATGTAAGGCTGCCTTTGATGAGGACCCTGATGTAAGGGGGGACTTTGATGAGGACCCTGATGTAAGGAGGGACTTTGATGAGGACCCTGGTGTAAGGAGGGACTTTGATGAGGACCCTGATGTAAGGAGGGACTTTGACGAGGACCCTGATGTAAGGAGGGACTTTGATGAAGACCCTGATGTAAGGGGGGACTTTGATGAGGACCCTGATTTAAGGGGGGACTTTGATGAGGACCCTGATGTAAGGGGGGACTGTGATGAGGACCGTGATGTAAGGGGGGGACTGTGATGAGGACCCTGATGTAAGGGGGGGACTGTGATGAGGACCCTGATGTAAGGGGGGGACTGTGATGAGGACCCTGATGTAAGGGGGGACTGTGATGAGGACCCTGATGTAAGGGGGGACTTTGATGAGGATCCTGATGTAAGGGGGGACTTTGATGAGGACCCTTATGTAAGGGGGGACTTTGATGAGGACCCTGATGTAAGGGGGGACTTTGATGAGGACCCTGATGTAAGGAGGGACTTTGATGAGGACCCTGATGTAAGGGGGGACTTTGATGAGGACCCTGATGTAAGGGGGGACTTTGATGAGGACCCTGATGTAAGGGGGGACTTTGATGAGGATCCTGATGTAAGGGGGGGACTCTGATGGCAACACTGATGTAAGGGGGCAAAAAAGATAAAACTTTGGACTATGCACACACTTTAAATATAGACACTTTTCCTAAATTTTCCTGTAACCTTTGTGACATTATCGCCATTATCTTCAATATCTCCACTAACTCCCCCACCCCAGTGTAGCTGTCTTATCATGTGTTATAATATTGCTCTGCAGCATTCTACTGTATTGTGCTATCTATGTTTTAAAATATAACTAAAGGCAAAACTTTTTTTTTCTCGCTTTGGATAGAGTGGAGATGGATCAGAACACCTGTCCGTTTTTATTGCTGTCTATGCCCCTAGGAGAGAGATTTATCTTCTCTATTTGTCCCGTTTACTGTTACCTCCGAGAGTAAAAGTGAAAGAAAATCACAAATTTTGGGTTCTCCCCAGAACAGTACTAGAGGGGCAATCTTCCATCAATTGTCACTCATTCTGGTGACAATTCTTTGGAGGGATTTCCTCTCACTTCCTATAATGGCTATACCCAATGGGACACAGATGGCAAAAAAAAACTGAAGGGGTAATCGACCCCCTTTATCCAAAATAATAAAAATAAGTTTTGCCTTTACTTCTACTTTTAAAGTTTTGTTGCTGCGTACTTATATATATATATATATATTTTTTTTAATTTTAGATAAAAGACCTCTGCAATCTATGAGCTAAACAAGAGAATCGTCACAATGCCACCTGCTGCTCCTCTAATAAGTGGTATTCAAAAGCTGATACTTTATGAGACGAGAGCGGTGAGTAACTACATACTGGGCTTTATTACTACTTTACTTTATTGTTTACTTATTTAAATGTTACAACTGCCTGTTACAAGTTTTAGCTTACTTCTTGAATGTTACCGAAGTGAATTAAGAACTATTTTACACTGCTGTAAATGTAAAACTAAGATATTCTTGAAATAGAAAAGGAAAGTTTTCCCAGTGTAAGCTCCCTACATTTTGAGGGTTTTAGGACTTTATTTTTTTTTTTAATTCATACTTTTCTATAGCTAGTAATAGTTGGTTGTATGTATGTTGTAGTTACATTGGCCCTGCTTGAACCAATTTAACTATGTACATACCTGGCCAATTAACCTGAAAGCTGGAAATCACTAAACTGGACATCGCTACTTCAGTGATTGCTTCCAGGTCCCGTGTGAAGTGCTGCATTCTGAACATAAGAGGTCAGCTGCTCAGCATAGGAACCATTCAGAGAATGCTTTGCATTTTCTAAATGAATGCAAAGCATTCTCTGATTGGGCGAGGTGGAGAGGCAGGGACAGCGACATCAAAAGCAGTGACCAGGAGCTTGGTATGAATTTTTACAGCCAGTGATTGGGAGCTCTGAAGGTGTGCCTTCTCCCCTTCCCGTTGCCCAATAATAAAGAGTGTGCATTTCAGTAAGTGCCGGTTCACACTAGGACGACTTGTCAGGCGACCTAGTCGCCTGACAAGTCGCCTCCTGTTCTGTACAATGGAACCGTTCTAATCGGAGCGACGCAAGTCGCTCCGACTTAGAAAAAGGTTCCTGTACTACTTTGGGGGCGACTTGGGACGACTTGCATAGACTTCTATACAGAAGTCGTTTTGCAAGTCGCCATGGCAGTCGTGTGCAGGTCGCCTCGGTGAGGCGACCTGCAAGTCGTGCCGCCCCTAGTGTGAACCGAGCCTTAGGCCTCATGTACACTGCTGCTGGTAAACGGACATTCAGAGGCGGTTGGACACATTTTTCAACTGCCCCTGAACTCATTCAATGTTATCTTATGTGTACATGTACACAGGTTCGTTTACTGTCGTTTTTAGGCAGTTGCGTTTATAGGCCTTTTTTTTAAGGCAAAAAAAAATTAGTTCAGACGCCGAAGTCTCCGATGTTTCAGATGTTAAACGTGGTAACCTGCGTTTAGCCACGTTTTGTTTATAAGCGTTTTTTGTTTTTGCCCATTAAAAAAAAAAACAACTTTTTTTAAAAGAAACGCGGCGAAACGGACGTTTTAAACGTGGGTTACTATCTGTCAAATCATTCAGGAAAGGTTGTAAAACGTCCCGTGTACATGAAGCGTAAGGCCTCATGTACACTGCTGCTGGTAAACGGACGTTCAGAGGCAGTTGAATGCTTTTTTCAGCTGCCCCTGAACTCATCCAATGTTATCTTATGAGTACAGTACATGTACACAGGTTTGTTTAATGTAGTTTTTAGGCAGTTGAGTTTAGAGGCCTTTTTTGGAAAGCAAAAAAATTCGTTCAGACGCTGAGTTTAGAGGTATTTCAAGTGCCAATCGCTTCTAAACGTGGCAACGCTCATTTCGTTTACAGGTGTTTTTCGTTTTTGGCTATTTAAAAAAAAAAATAAAAAATGTTTTTTTCAAACACTTTTAAACACAAACGCGGCAAAACGGACATTTTAAATGTGGGTTACTATCTGTCAAGGTAAATCGTTCAGGAGAGGATGTAAAAACGTCCCGTGTACATTAACCCTAATGCCCCGTACACACGGTCGGATTTTCCGACTGAAAATGTGTGATAGGACCTTGTTGTCGGAAATTCCGACCGTGTGTACGCTCCATCACACATTTTCCATCGGATTTTCCGACACACAAAGTTTGAGAGCAGGCTATAAAATTTTCCGACAACAAAATCCGTTGTCGGAAATTCCGACCGTGTGTACACAAATCCGAAGCACAAAGTGCCACGCATGCTCAGAATAAATAAAGAGATTAAAGCTATTGGCTACTGCCCCGTTTATAGTCCCGACGTACGTGTTTTACGTCACCGCGTTCAGAATGATCGGATTTTCCGACAACTTTGTGTGACCGTGTGTATGCAAGACAAGTTTGAGCCAACATCCGTCGGAAAAAATCCTAGGATTTTGTTGTCGGAATGTCCGTTCAATGTCCGACCGTGTGTACAGGGCATTAGGGTTAAGTGATAACACAACATTTTGACTTTTGCATCTGTTTACTCCTATATGTAGTATGTAAAAGTCTGTAATAGGTTTAGACTTACAAAAACAAATAAAACATGCATACAATAGCCCATGTTGTCTAGAAGGCTCATGGGTTGTTGCATGTAGTTTTTTTTTTTTTTTTTTTACATGCTACAGCTATACAGGATTATTGCCACGTTTCATATATCAAATCATACTTTAAATCTCATGTCACTTATTTTGATATATGGTAACTTTAAAGCAAGACTGTTGTCTGAAACTCAAAAGCAGGGAGCAGGAAGGTTTTCTATTACAGAAACATACTACAGTGAAGGAAAAAAGTATTTGATCCCCTGCTGTTTTTGTACGTTTGCCCATTGACAAAAAAAAGGATCAGTCTAATTTTAATGGTAGGTTTATTTTTAACAGTGAGAGACAGAATAACAACAAAAAAATCCAGAAAAAACGCATTTCAAAAGAGTTATAAATTGATTTGCATTCTATTGAGTAAAATGAGTATTTGATCCCCTATCAGTCAGCAAGATTTCTGGCTCCCAGGTGTCTTCTATACAGGTAACGAGCTGAGATTAGGAGCACTCTCTTAAAGGGAGTACTCCCAGTCTCAGCTTGTTACCTGTATAAAGGACACTTGTTCTCAGAAGCAATTATTCAATCAGATTCCAATCTCTCCACCATGGCCAAGACCAAAGAGCTGTGCAAGGATGTCAGGGACAAGATTGTAGACCTACACAAGGCTGGAATGGACTACAAGACCACCACCAAGCAGCTTGGTGAGGGGTTGACAACAGTTGGTGCGATTATTCACAAATGGAAGAAACACAAAATAACTGCCAATCTCTCTCGGTCTGGGGCTCCATGCAAGATCTCACCTTGTGGAGTTTCAATGATCATGAGAATGATGAGGAATCAGCCCAGAACTACACGGGAGAATCTTGTCAATGATCTTAAGGCTGCTGGGACCATAGTCACCAAGAAAGCAATTGGTAACACACTACGCCATAAAGGATTGAAATCCTGCAGCCCCTACAAGGTCCCCCTGCTCAAGAAAGCACATGTACAGGCCCGTCTGAAGTTTGCTAAGCAGCGGGTGCATGTCAGGAGAAGTCTGATCATTGGAGGAGAGTACACTGAGTTCCCAGCATAGCTGGAGAACTGACCATGCTGTGCTCTCCTGCTTAGTGTGCTTCGTTTTTACTAGGAATGCAAAGGGACTAGCAGGAACACCAGGGATTTCACATAAAGGAAGCACTACAAAGAGAATGGGATACTTTCTCATACAAGTACATGGTACAGCAGGCACATATCAGGAATATGTGTTGGGGTAACAAACATTTTAATATTGATAAATGTAAAGTTATGCACTTGGGGGCTAGAAACATGCACGCATCTTACATATTAGGAGGAGAACAGCTGGGGGAGTTAGTGGTGGAGAAGCATCTGGGTGTTCTGGTAGATCATAAGCTTAATAGCATGCAATGCCAAATTGCAGTTTCCAAAGCAAGCACACTCCTTTCTTGTAGTAAGAGAGACATGGACTGCAGAGAGCAGAGAGAGAGAGGTATTATTTTGCCCCTGTACAACTTTTGCACAGTACTGTGTATAATGTCTATACAGAATAGGGTCGGAGTAGGTGTTGGGGGGGGGGGGCAGCACCCAAAGCAAAAGCATTTGTAGGGGGTAGTTTGGTCTATGGCAGAATAAAGCATAAGCTTGACTCTGCTTGTTGGCAATTTGCTAATCCAGAAATACCATTTGCTTGATTTTGGTGCGGGATGGGGTATTCCCAAACACACCCATTTCACAAATTTTATTTGTGAGTGATGATTAATCAAGAAAAAGAAGTTGTACTGCATTGGTTTTAGAAAGTGAGCCCGCCCACAACATATGAGGTGGATAATAGATTCTGACTTCAGTGAATTACTAAGAACTCACTGATTACTTGTTACCTGGAATTCATCTTCAGCTTCCATGGAGAGCCATGAGCTTTGTGAAGTCTGAGCGCAGCTCTGACGTAAGATGAGTTAATATATCAATTGCTTTTTTTTAAAGAACCTCTTTAGTACTGTGGACATAATATGGTAACTTTGTATGTTTATTGAACAAGCCACAGTAAAGGCTCCTACAAATTTACCCATTACAAAGGCAGTTTATTGTATTGGTTACATTGTATCTTGTGGTCATGGGTAGGGTGAGTTTGTTTCTTTTGATTATGTCTCAAGTGGTCACCCTTCTGTTAACCTAATAAATACACAGCTTTTATACATTGTTTCAATCAACTTTTTTTCCAGCACTTATAGCACCATTTATAAATGTATGAAATTAGGTATGCCCTCTGTTAAAGAGGAACTGCAGTCTGCTCACATAATTTGTAATAAAAAACATCTTTGCCATTCTGAAGCTTCCCTCCAACCACTTTGCATATTATTTTATATATACTGTGATTCTGTACTTGCCAAATATGCTGCAGATATCCCCCTCCCATGAGTCTGACTGCATTAATTTTAACTGAGGGCAGCTGAAGCTGCTGCCTGTTCACTTTCTGGATTTACACAGACACACAGAGGTACACCTCCTCCAGCTCTGCAGCTCTCGTTGGTCCTCTTATGACTCATCCCCTCTACCTTCCTGGCAAACTCTCACAAGAGTGAGAGCTGTGCATGATGTCATAAGCCTAGGCTTTTTACCAGACAAGAAACAGGAAGTGGGCTGTAAAAGGTATATACTGGCAGAAAAAAAAGTTTAACTATCCAAAGTATAGACAACAAGGGTAGAAGATATAATAGATAGAAAGATGAAAAAATTACTGAAGGTCCGCTTTAATGATCTGATAGGTCAGACTCTTGTATTACACGTGCAAGTGCCATTATTGCAAAGTTGAAAGCTTCCGTGATACAAAGCAATAACACTTAATCTTTCAAATGAAACGATTTCAAGCACTAGGTCCTGAAAAAGATTGACCCAATTTGGTGCTTTTTGTTCGTGTTCCTTGTCAAATGCATTTATTTATAGTGAAATTCGTGTTGCATGAACCTGGCCTCAACTTCTTATATTCTTTACAAAAATTGTGCTTTTTTTTTTTAA
The DNA here is from genome assembly GCA_037952925.1 of Lithobates clamitans. Classification (NCBI taxonomy): domain Eukaryota; kingdom Metazoa; phylum Chordata; class Amphibia; order Anura; family Ranidae; genus Lithobates; species Lithobates clamitans. The sequence goes on from JBBGZY010000740.1 coordinate 20,279, forward strand.
CAACTTTTCCTGTTTGCAAATTCTGGGAGCAAGATAACCAATGTAAAAATGTGGAGATTCCCATGATTCTTACTGGATGCTACATAAATTTGCCCATGCCTAATTAACTGGATGTTGTGCAAAGGTTGAACTGATCCACAAGGTTTCATGATCCTTTCAATGTGGTGAAGAATAGTTCTAAAGTTAGAAAAAAAAAAAAAAAAAAAAATATATATATATATATATATATATATATATATATATATATATATATTTATGTTTTGTACAGTTCAAGACACAGGAATATTTATAGATGACATTGTTATATGCTCCTACATTCAGGCGATTGGACACTGGGTAACAGAGCTGTCAGGACCCCCTTATAACCCCTTCCAATCTCAGCAATCATCATTTTTTGGCTACTGTCCTTGGGTGAGGGATGTCTCCTCTCAGTGAGGAAGCTTACTGGATTTACGTTTTTTTTCCTGACTGCCTAACAGTAATGCATTCTACTTGCACAGCTCCTGGATCGGTGCCCTGGGTATGCAGCGGAGACTGTGCCCAGACCCCGCAGGAGAAGAAGCTGGACTGGCCTGCAACATGGCTTCGGAATGGGACCCTGCTTTTGGCACTCATCTTGGTACTTTGTATAGGTGCCCTACAAGTCCAGGGCAGGGGCCAACCAGTCCTGCATGCCCCTTTAAAACAGCTGCATCTCTGGGTCTTTGACATTTGTTTGCTCTATTTCCCGCCCCTTATTGTGTTGCTTTTGGACATCTCATTCATCTATGATTATCCTGTACTGCATGATAAAGAAAAGGGAGTTTTTGACTTGAAGTACAGTACTTGAATTCTATTTTTTTACATACGCACAGGACACAAGACCCTCTTATCTGTCTGTAATCCTCTATTGCTTACTAAAAACTGAGGATTGTCAGGCGTGGAAGGGGTTATATGGGGGTCCTGACAATCACTTGAAGGTAGGAGTATAAAACCCAATTGTCTATGAATATGTCTGTGTTCTGTACTGTATTTCAAGAAGAGATTTTACAGTCAAAGGTCCCTTTGCTATGACTAGCTCCTTAGGTTTTACCTGTACATTTATATCAACTCCTGCTCAACTTCTACATAATTGTAAAATGAAAGGTCTACATTCTGCAAACTTCAATTTATACTGCTATATCTTTACTGAAGATTATTCTTTCTTTCTCTAACCCGTTTTATTGTCTTTTCTGCATTCATTCTAAAGGATTTAGACCACAAAAGTATTTTATTCCCTTACAATTTAAAATGGAACTCTAGGCAAAGCTTTTTTCATTTTGGATAGAGCAAGGAGGGGTTATAACCCTTGTTTTTTTTTTTTAATTATTATTGTTTTGCCATATGTGCCCCATTGGGGAGATTTACCTTTTTATTTCTTGTCCCATAGCCAAAACAGGAAACGAGAGGAAATCTTTACAAATTAAGGGAATCCCCTGGTGTCCCCCAGGCTACCAGAACTAGCATCTCCATTGGAAGATTTCCCTTCTATTACGTCTCTGGGGACATCCTGAAATTTGGGATTTTCTTTTACTTTCAGTTTCAATGATAATGATAAACAAGACAAATAGAGAGGGTGAATCTCCCTAACGGGGGAACAGACAGCAATAACAACTGACAGGTGTTCTAATCCCTCTCCACTCTATCCGAACCTAAATCAAAAGTTTTGCCTTAAATTATACTTTAATTTTCTTAACATAAACCTTGTTTGCACTGACAAAAAAGTATTGTAGGCTATGTTCTAGCCATCAAATATGACTCTTTTAGTTTGGTAATTTGCTGGAATGCGTAAACAGTTACTTGTAACTGTAAGTGCATAGCAGTGCCATCTTGCTGCAGACCAAATAAAGGAAGCTTTAGAGTGCCATGTAAATGGGGACAAAATGGCCTCCCTCTGGGCGCCATTTTGGGGAATATATTAACGGCGCCGCAATAGTCTCCACAACGTAAAAAGAAAAGGACAAAGTAATTTGCACTCATTTTGTATACTGTTTGCACTAGGGATGCAACGGATCGTCACCGATCCGCGATCCGAGCGGTTCAGCCTGTTCAGATCGGCACACATGCGCTCTGTGGAGCACGCCGCCGCCTCGGCCTTAGGAAAGGCCACGGCTTCGGCCTACCTCCAGAGCGGCGGCCATCTTGTTACACCCGACGTCTGTTTACCACGTGATCGCTCATTCAAATGATGGAGCGATCACTTGTAAACAAACCGGCGTCATGTCATGACGCCGGTTCCTCTCTCCCCTCTGTGTACTGATCTGTACAGTGGAGGGGAGAGATCAGATGGCAGCAGTGCCAATACTCTGCCATACCCTGCCAATACTCTGCCATACCCTGCCAATACTCTGCAATACCCTGCCAATACTCTGCAATATTCTGCAATACTCTGCCAATACTTTGCCAATACTTTGCCAATACCCTGCCATACCCTGCCATACCCTGCCAATACTCTGCCAATACTCTGCCAATACTCTGCCATACTCTGCCAATACCCTGCTAATATATTATTACAGTGGGGGAGATTGTGGATATTGCAGTGGGGGAGATTTTTTTTTGTTTATCCGAAAATGATCCGAACTGTGACTCCTGATCCGAGGAACGATCCGAACCGTGAGTTTTTTGATCCGTTGCACCCCTAGTTTTCACTATGTGATCATAAAAATGTAATTGCTGTGATTTTACATTTCTTCCTACAAACATTAAAAAATGGGACAAGGCAATCATTGTAATTCTGAATTCTAAATGATCATGCTGCTTTTTATTTTATACACTTCCAACTAAAGTAATCCTATTTTGGATAACTATGTATGTGCCCTTGGCTTTATAAGAGCTTGGTTATTCAGTTGCACTGCATAAAGTAATTAGAACATTTATTTATGATTTCTACAAACTAATGAGAACGAATCCCAATGTTGCTATGGATAAATTATTAGCTGTTAGTTCAGGCACTTCACTTGGCCATGGGGATTTGTGCAGTACAGAAATTACTGTATAAACCTGGACCAGCCTATTGAACTTTTGTTTAAAGAAATCCTGTAAGTGACATAAAGTAGATATTGTCTTTTTGTATGTGTATTTTTTGATACACCTCTGAGGATTATTGTAGTTTTGGCACAAATAATCATTTACATAATATCATATGTAATAATATATACCTGCCTTTGGAAGTCAGTTTAAACCTATATATATATATATATATATATATATATATATATATATATATATATATATATATATGTGTATGTATGTATGTATGTATGTGTGTGTGTGTGTGTGTGTGTGTGTGTGTGTGTATATACTGTATATATTAATCACTTAAGAATCAAATGGATCAGGATAGAACACTGGTTAGAAATTCAATCGCCATTCACTGATTATATGGTATTAGTATATTAAAAAACTGTCGAGGATGGCAGACCCGTGGCTGTAGTAATGGCAGCATTCTGACATTTTTAGGCCTCATACCCACAGACGTTTTTACAGCCACTGGAGGATCCAATTTGCGGTGCGACTTGTGTGCTGAGAATCTTGAGGGGGGAAACTCGGCTAAAATTTAAAAAAAATTTGCATGAGGTTCCCCTACCAAGACGATACCAGACCCTGCGGTCTGGTATGGTTCTTTAAAAAAAAATGGCGTGGGGGTCCCCCAAGATCCATAGCAGACCCTTATCCGAGCACGCAGCCCGGCAGGCCAGGAAAGGGGGGGGGGGCGAGTGAGCCCCCCCTCCTGGACCATACCAAGCCAAATGGGGGGTTGGTGCTTTGGGGCAGGGGGGGCCCTGCACCCCCCACCCCAAAGCAATTTGTCCCCATGATGATGAAGACAAGGGCCTCTTCCCGACAACCCTGGTCGTTGGTTGTTGGCGTCTGTGGGCAGGGGGGCTTATCAGAATCTGGGTGCCCCCTTTAACAAGGGGTCCCCCTAATCCCAGCCCCCCCACCCTATGTGAATGAGCATGGGTTACATCGTACCCATACCCATTCACCTGGGGAAAAAAGTGTCAATAAAAAACACACACTACACAGGTTTTTAAAGTAATTTATTAGGCAGCTCCAGGGGTCTCTTCCGACTTCTCCGCTCTCTCCGGCCTCTTCTTCGCGCTCTCCGGCCTCTTCTTCGCGCTCTCCGGCTTCTTCTCCACACTCTCCGGCCTCTTCTCCCGCTGTCCGGTGTCTTCTGCAGGGCTCCTCCGCTATCTTCTGCTCTTTTGCCCGCTCTTTTGCTAGCTCTTGCCCGGTCTTTTCCGTTGCCTTCTTCCCTCTTCTCTTCTTTTGATGTTGACTCAACACTCTCTCCTGCTGTAATGCCGTGTGCGCGGTGCGCAACTTATATAGGCATGGGGCGGGGTCACCGGTTGATGTCATCCGGTGACCCCACCCCTTATGATGTCCCAGTCCCGGGGTATGATGGGACTGTCCATGGGCATGAGGCCTAATGGTTCATATATAAAGTAAGAAGTTTTTATCCACGTAAGACCACATTATTAACCCCATTCTTTTCTTTGCTTGTGTATCCTTGGTTATGACTAGCAGGAAAGACTTACTTAAAGCAGATCTTGCACGGAAAGGCAAGGTCTGCTTATTACAAAGTGGCCCTCTGCTATCCAAAATTGCTGCATTCATTGTGTAAAAACAAAACATCTCATGAAAAAGGGTTGGAAAATGAATTTCCCTTAAACCTGACTTTCACAAAAGAGATGGTAATTATCCCAGATCCCACGAGAAGATGCTCCAGCACAGCTCAGCACACTGACGCAGGTGGAAGCCTGGGGTGAAGAAAGTGAATTTCTAACTTTTTTGCACAAGTGTTTTTAAAGGATTAATGTGATTTTGGATGGGTACAGTGGGCACTATGTAACTTGATAACCTTCAATTTTTATACAAGGTCTGCTTTAACCCATGTATTTATGTAGACAAGAAGCTTATAATGTCTTTTTTATGGCTTGAGGAAACAATTCACTTTGAACATATTTGATAAGGGAATCAATTTTTGTTTGTAAAAATGGCACACTAAAACCATATTCATCTAAGAAGCTCCAGAATCTGTTTATTGTACCATAAAATCCCAAGCTTTATGTTTCCTTTGACTGGCCACAACCGTTCACTTTAAGAAAACACACTTCACTATAATCCTGAAACCATCGTTGTGAAATCATTGTTGGAACTGTTCGCATGTGTTACTGGCATAAGCTTCAAGTAGCGAGGCCTACAACGTGCTTCATCTGTGGGTGGTGGTGTGGGCTTCCAAGTGAAGTCTGTCTGTTGGAAGCATGTATGGCCCCACAAGCTACACTTTTCTGTAGAGGTTATAATTAGCTTATTATTTTTTTTCTGTCAACAATATTTGCAGGGATATATATCTAACCTTTGCTCTAAACATCTGACATATTGCCTAAATGTAAACTCCCAGCTTGAACCATTAGGTAATTAGACTTTCCAATTTGATAACTGCAGTATGACAATTAGCTTCATTAGTTGCACAGCAACCGAAGCAGAGTCTGTTGCGTAACAATTAATGGTTAAACACCTTACGGCTAACTTCTGCAGTTTCAGTGCCATTTGCTGGCCTGCATACCGTGGGGGGGGATTTACAAAGAGTTGCACATGGCTTTTTTTTTTCTATTTCAAGCTGTACTTTGCTCTTTCTATATCAACTTTACAGTTCGATTTTGGTGTTTTTCTTTTGCATTAACATAATTTACAATAGTTTATTGCATAAGTACTGTACATTTTTGGCATAGAGCAAGGTTTTTTAAAGTGGATCTTCTCCTTCCCAATACATTTTCTTCCCTTCTCCGCCTGTCACCTCCTCTTACACAACTGGGTATTTTAGGTTTTTTTGGGGGTAGAGGAATACCTTTCTCAGGAGCCTGTTCCCGTATTTCCTTATTTTTCACCTAGGTGACAACTACGCAACAGCTGTCTGCAGATACCTAAGACATCCAAATCACAAATCCTAAGAAGCTGTGGAGTATTCTGTGGTGCATCATCAGGAAGGGACGCCTGAGTCTTCATTGTTTTTGTAGACGGCCCCCTGATGAGGCACCACGGTGCATCATCATGTGGGCTGGCTACAGGAACCTGGAAGAGACAGCTGGCCCCCTTGGTGACACCAGAAGAGGATAGCAACACGGGACCAGGTGTGTTGCGGAGGAGTGCTGGTTGACCGGATGTGTAAGTATGTTTATTTTTCGTGCACAACCTGGCTATATAGTTTGGGGGGGCAGGGATTCCATACATGCCTCTATCACCATTTATAGGACATCTCTAAATAATGGTATAAATGCATGTATTGATTTTAAAGTGGAGCTCCACCCAAAAGGGGAGCTCCGCTTGTTTGCTACCTCTCCCCTCGGTTGCCACATTGGGCACCTTTTGGGGGGGGGGGGCGGGGGGCGTTAACCTGTCAAAACCCACTCCCACTTCTGGGTAAGATTGCCGCAATCGTTGTGCGGAAATCTATGAAATTTCCGGCCCCTCCTTCTCCAAAAGCCCCCTCCCCCTGCTGCCTTCTGGGAGACACACAGATCCCAGAAGACAGCGGGACCATTCAGAAAGTGCAGCATGACTCTCGCATGCGCAGTAGGAAACAGGCTCTGAAGCCGTAAGGCTTCACTTCCTGTTTCCCTTTGTGAAAATCCCGGGCCTAAACCTGGAGCTGATGGACGGATCGGCTTTGGGTGCCGACATCGCAGGATCCCTGGACAGGTAAGTGTCCGTCAGCAGCTACAGTATTTGTAGCTGCTGATTTTTTTTGTACAGGCTGGAACTCCGTTTAAGTGCTATAATTCACATGTACATTTTGACTACATTCAGGTACATTTAGAAAAAACTTAAATCTGTGTGTCCAGGGGTAGATTGGATACTCAGACTGCATGTAAGCACCGGTACATTTAAATGCAGAACTTGATCTGGGAAGTGTAACGTTTGCTTATACTTCCCAGATCAATTTTTCTGTGTTTAAATAAAACAAATGCAGGCGGCTAGTGTGAATGTAGTCTTACTGTACTGGGAATCATGGAAAGAAACATTACCAAAATGTCAGCTAAGCCATACAAATACAAATAACAGTGGGTGTAAAATAAAAAAAATGAACACCCAAGACAGTAAATGCATTTGCTTCGATTTAAGTATAGCTGTCAATGTTTGCTCCTTTGTAAAGCAGAAAAAAAACATATTGTGAATAAAACAATAATTATATTTTAAAACAGATAATTGATTTTTGAGTGTTCATCCCATGTAAATGCATGTACATATAATAAAACTTTTTAACCACTTGCCCACTGGGCAGTTCTATCCCTTCCTAACCAGGCCAATTTTCAGCTTTCAGTGCTCTCACATTATGAATGACAATTACTCAGTCATGCAACACTGTACCCATATGAAATTTGTGTCCTTTTTTTCCACACAAATAGTGCTTTCTTTTGGGGGTATTTTATCACCACTGGGTTTTTTATTTTTTGCCATATAAAAAAAAGACTGAAAGTTTTGTAAGAAAAATGCATTTTTCTTCGTTTCTGTTATAAAATTTTGCAAATTAGTAATTTTTCTTCATACATTTTGGCCAAAAGTCATACTGCTACATTTCTTTGGTAAAAAATAATCCAAAATCAGTGTATATTATTTGGTCTTTGTGAAGGATATAGAGTCTACAAGCTATGGGGCCAATCATTGAAAATTGATCACACTTGATGTACTGACAGCCTATCTCATTTCTTGAGACACTCAGGCCAGGTTCACACCTGTACGACAAACGCTTCGACATTGGGAGCTCATGTCGCATGACGTGTGAAAAGCAATGTTTCCCTATGAGAGCCGTCTTAAGTGACTCGACACAAGTCGGTTCGACTTTGAAAATGCTCCCTGCACTACTTTGGTCACTGAAGTCGGATCGTGGTCTTAACTGATCCGACTTTGGCATGTGACTTTTGCTGGGATGATCTTGAAAGGGAGCTCCACGCCAAATTTGAAAAACAAAAAAACGGCATTGGTTCCCTGTCCAAGAGCGAAAATTGCAAAAGGGGGTGCCCCGGGGGATTTTTGTGGGCAAAGGATGTTAACCAGAAAAGGGAGTAACAAGCATATAAAAATTCACAAAATGTATTAAATACAGAACAGTAGTAAATAGGTACATAGGGAATGTAAACCTAAAGACAAATTAGTCAGACTGTATAGTTACATAACAGCTATATGCCAACACACAGTTGATCTCATGGTAGGAGGTCAAATGGAGTGCGTGTGCATAGAAGTCCCAACATGTTTCAGAATACAGAGTAATAAATTCCTTCTTCAGGGGATGATTAGAAACAAGCTGTCTTTTGTCTGATAATGAAATAACACAGATATCAAAAACATGAGAAAATGTACAAATGTGAGAACACAGTAGGTAATAGCATGGCATATATATATATATATATATATATATATATATATATATATATATATATATATATATATATATATATATATATATATATATATATATATATATGGCAAGTAGTAAAGCAAGTGATACTTACAATATCACTATCTTTAGCGAATTAAAGTGCATATCGGGATTCACATGAAGGAGGGACTTCAATCCCTAGAATGCCCTATCGCATAAGAGAATGCTCTGGATATTGGCTGGGGGGCTGGGTAAGCGTCCCCACAGCACCGATGATGTACAGTTGCTTGTGCCAAAAGGATTGAGTTGTATGACGTGAGTGAGATAAGAAGCATCCCTGCCAGCATAGAAAATACCAGGGCCCACGAGGATTGACCACAGATGTGGGGACAAGTCTAGCACAAAAAATATTTGTGTCTGTATGAGAACATAACATATTCAATCAAGGGGGTATGCAATATAATTGTGAGTGTAGGTGCATCGCCATGTTATGCAAGTGCATACATGGGGGCAAAACAAACAGTCATAAAAGGTATCGTAACAGGGGCACACCATTCCCAGAAGGTCAGGTGGTCCGGACAGTAGGATAAGCAAGAAGTCAGAGGGCAAGATGACATAAGGTCCTTCATAGTACTTACTCACAATGGGCGTTTGGTATAGGTATCTCAAGTGTAGAGTGCCGTGCGTTCCTGGCTCTCCAGCAGTAAAGGATTAAGTTTACCCGGGTTCCCCCTCCAAGAGCATACCAGGCCCTTCGTCTGGTATGGGGCCTCTGGATGACATCACCCGATGACCCCGCCCCATGCCAATATAAGTAGTGGCACACTGTGCACCCAGCATTAGAGCGGGAGAGAGCGTTGAGTCAACATCGGAAGAAGAACAGAGGGAGAAGATAGCGGAGAAGACCCAGCAGAGGCAGAAGACAGCGGACAGAGAAAAAAGAACCAGAGAGGGCTAGAAGACCCGGAGAGGGGAGAAGAACCGGCAGAGGCAGAAGACATCAGCGGAGGAGGCAGAAGAGCCGGAGAAGGGAAAAGAGATCGGAAGAGATGCCGGAGCTGCCATAATAAATTACTTTAAAAACATGTGTAATGTGTTTTTTTTTTACACTTTTTTTAGGTGAATGGGTAGGGGTACAATGTACCCCCATACACATTCACATAGGGTGGGGGGGCCAGAATCTGGGGGCCCCCTTGTTAAAGGGGGCTTCCAGATTCTGATAAGCCCCCCCGCCCGCAGACCCCGACAACCAACGGCCAGTGTTGTCGGGAAGAGGCCCTTCTCCCCATCAACATGGGGACAAGGTGCTTTGAGATGGGGGGGTGCAGGGCCCCCCATGTTGAGGGCATGCGGCCTGGTACAGTTCAGGAGGGAGGGGGCGCTCGCTCGTCCCCACCCCCTTTCCTGACCTGCTGGGTTGCGTGCTCGGATAAGGGTCTGGTATGGCTTTTGGGGGGAGACCCCAGGCCGTTTTTTTCTGCATGGGGATTCCCCTTAAAATTCATACCAAACCGAAGGGCCTGAGATGCTCTTGGAGGGGGAACCCATGCCATTTTTTTTTTTTGAATTTGGCGTGGAGTTCCCACTAAAGATTCATACCAGACACAAAGTTCCTGCATTGTCTGGATCAAAGTCGGATCCCTGTTCATTGAAGTCGGACGGATGTCGGACTTCAAGTCACAGGGCAAAGTCGGATCCACAGTGCACAGTGTGCATCGCACTTGACTCGCAAGGCAGTTCACATTGCAATATGCGAACTGCTGGGAGTGTCAATAGGACGTTAATGACACCCCCAAATCAGTTTGCATATTGCAGTGCGAACCGTCAGTTCAGACATGAATTGGATCGCATGGGTGTTCAGTAGGTGATCCATTCTGGTGCGGACCAAAAAAAAAGGTCCCGTGTGAGTTTGGTCTAAATGCGATGCAAATTCAGCCATACTATCTGTATGGCTGAAATCGCATCGCACAGACATCAGTCGTGATTTGCACTGCAGTGCGGTACGACTCACATGCGATATCGCACAGAGCACCAGTGTGAACCGAGCCTTAAAAGTCAGGAAAGTACAAATACCCCCCAAATTACCTTTTTTTGGAAAGTAGACAGTCCAAGGTATTTAATAAGAGGCATGGTGAGTTTTTTTGAAGTTTTAATTTTTTTCCTCACAATTCTTTGCAAAATTAGGATTTTTGTTTTCCACCAAATTGTCATATTAACAGGTTATTTCTCTCACATCTTGATTTTATTGTTAATTGACCTTTCTATATGATTGTAGTAGATGTTTCTTGATTTGTATATTCCTGTATATTTGTACCAATAAAATTGCTTTTTATTTTTACTCCGTTGCCTTCAAAGTCCCACCATTTCTTGAGGGGTTATTTCCTTTTCTCCTTACGTCAGGGATGGCGGCAACTCTTGTGACATAATTGGATGGTACCCCCTTTTTTTATTTCTCTCACATGGCATATGCACACTTGCAAGTACACCCCAAAACACATTCTGCTACTCCTGAGTATGGTGATACCACATGTGTGAGACTTTTTTACAGCCTGGCCACATACAGAGGCCCAACATGCAAGGAGCACCGTCATGTGTTCTAGGGACATGAATTACACATCTAATTTCTTGACTACCTATTATACTTTTGAAGGCTCTGGAGCACCAGGACAATGGGATTGCCCACAAAATGACCCCATTTTTCAAAGCAAACACCCCAACACATAATCTAGGAGGTATAATGAGTCTTTTGAACATGTCATTTTTTTTCACAAGTTTTTGGAAAACGTGGAAAGATAATGAAAATGCATTTTTTTTAACACAAAGTTGTCCATTTATAAGATATTTCTAACACATAGCATGTTCATAGCAAAAACTACACCCCAAATACATTCTGCTACTTCTGAGTATGGTGATACCACATGTGTGAGACTTTTACACACCTTGGCCACATACAGAGGCCCAACCTGCAGGGAGCACCTTCAGGTGTTCTAGGGACATAAATTGCACATCTAATTTCCTGACTACCTATTACACTTTTGTGAGGCACTGAGGGCACTAATGACACTGAGCGCTGTAGTGGCACTGATGAGCACTGTGACACTGATGTGGCATGGATGAGCACTGATGTGACATGGATGAGCACCGAGATGGCATTGATGAGGCACAGATGATCACTGATGTAGCATGGGTGTGGCACGGATGAGGCTTGGATGGGCATAGGTGTGACACAGATGAGCACTGATGTAAAATGGATGAGGCACAGTTGAGCACTGATGTGGCACAGATGAGCACTGATGTGGCATGAATGAGCACTGATGTGGCATGAATGAGCACTGATGTGGCACGGATGAGCACTGATGTGGCACGAATGAGCACTGATGTGGCACGGATGAGCACTGATGAGCACTGATATGGCATGGATGAGGCATGGATGCGGCATGGATGAGCACTGATGTGGCACGGATGTGGCCTAGATGAGCACTGATGTGGCACGGATGTGGCACAGATGAGCACTGATGTGGCACGGATGAGCACTGATGTGGCACGGATGAGCACTGATGTGGCACGGATGAGCACTGATGTGGCACGGATGAGCACTGATGTGGCACGGATGAGCACTGATGTGGCACGGATGAGCACTGATGTGGCACGGATGAGCACTGATGTGGCACGGATGAGCACTGATGTGGCACGGATGAGCACTGATGTGGCACGGATGAGCACTGATGTGGCACGGATGAGCACTGATATGGCATGGATGCGGCATGGATGAGCACGGATGTGGCCTAGATGAGCACTGATGTGGCATGGATGAGCACTGATGTGCACTTATATGGCATGGATGGGGCACAGATGAGCACTGATGTGGCATGAATGAAGCACAGATGAGCACTGATGTGGCATGAATGAGCACTGATGTGGCACGAATGAGCACTATTACACTTTTGTGAGGCACTGAGGGCACTAATGACACTGAGCGCTGTAGTGGCACTGATGAGCACTGTGACACTGATGTGGCATGGATGAGCACTGATGTGACATGGATGAGCACCGAGATGGCATTGATGAGGCACAGATGATCACTGATGTAGCATGGGTGTGGCACGGATGAGGCTTGGATGGGCATAGGTGTGACACAGATGAGCACTGATGTAAAATGGATGAGGCACAGTTGAGCACTGATGTGGCACAGATGAGCACTGATGTGGCACGGATGAGCACTGATGTGGCACGGATGAGCACTGATGTGGCACGAATGAGCACTGATGTGGCACGGATGAGCACTGATGAGCACTGATATGGCATGGATGAGGCATGGATGCGGCATGGATGAGCACTGATGTGGCACGGATGTGGCCTAGATGAGCACTGATGTGGCATGGATGGGGCACAGATGAGCACTGATGTGGCACGGATGAGCACTGATGTGGCACGGATGAGCACTGATGTGGCACGGATGAGCACTGATGTGGCACGGATGAGCACTGATGTGGCACGGATGAGCACTGATGTGGCACGGATGAGCACTGATGTGGCACGGATGAGCACTGATGTGGCACGGATGAGCACTGATGTGGCACGGATGAGCACTGATGTGGCACGGATGAGCACTGATGTGGCACGGATGAGCACTGATGTGGCACGGATGAGCACTGATGTGGCACGGATGAGGACTGATGTGGCACGGATGAGCACTGATGTGGCACGGATGAGTACTGATGTGGCACAGATGAGCACTGATGTGGCACAGATGAGCACTGATATGGCATGGATGCGGCATGGATGAGCACGGATGTGGCCTAGATGAGCACTGATGTGGCCTGGATGAGCACTGATGTGCACTTATATGGCATGGATGGGGCACAGATGAGCACTGATGTGGCATGAATGAAGCACAGATGAGCACTGATGTGGCATGAATGAGCACTGATGTGGCACGAATGAGCACTGATGTGGCACGAATGAGCACTGATGTGGCACGAATGAGCACTGATGTGGCACGGATGAGCAGTGATATGGCATGGATGCGGCATGGATGAGCACAGATGTGGCCTAGATGAGCATTGATGTGGCATGGATGAGCACTGATGTGCACTTATATGGCATGGATGGGGCACAGATGAGCACTGATGTGGCATGAATGAAGCACAGATGAGCACTGATGTGGCATGAATGAGCACTGATTTGGCACAGATGAGCACTGATGTGGCACGGTTGAGGCATGGATGAGCACGGATGTGGCACGGATTTGGCCTGGATGAGCACTAATGTGGCCTGGATGAGCACTGATATGTGGCATGAATGAGCACTGTTGTGCACTTATGTGGCATGAATGGGGCACGGATGAGCACTGATGTGGCATGGATGAAGCACGGATGAGCACTGATGTGACATGGATGTGACATGGATGAGCACTGATGTGGCACAGATTAGCACTGATGTGGCACTGATGTGGCACGAATGGACACAGATGTGGCATGGATGGGCATGAATGAGCACTGATGAGGCATGGATGGGCATGGATCAGCACTGTGGGCACTCCAGATCCAGCCCACTCAGGCTGCTGCACAGGCTCCCTCATCTGCTCACATGCTGTACCAATCGGTTTGAAGAGAGCTGAACCAGACATTGCTTGTTTGTTGACAAGTGTGATCACTCTGTCATTGGATGGAGTTATCACGTGGTAAAGGGCTGCTGTCATTGGCCCTTTTACCTGATCCATGATGCACTAGGTCCCGAAGGGCGTGCAGGAAGCACACGTTTGGGAGGATGTCATTGTACACCCTCCCAGAACTAGTCAGCTGTGCTGTAGCCGTTAATCGGCTATGGAACGGTCGGCAAGTGGTTAAAGCTGAACTTTAGGCAGATACAAAAGACACAAATGAATGCATCTCTGTATTTGTTAATACATCATTACATGTGCCTGGGCTTAGCAGCCAATTACTAAGCCTGAGCACTGTCACATGACATGAATAAGTGAAGTCACAACTCCTCTAGGTCACCATTACAACCAACTTAATTTCTGGATCAAATGAGTCTTTAAAAGTCATGTCACTGTGAGCCAAAAAATAAAAAATAATGGAAATGGATGTGTCATCTACCAGCTCTGCTCCAATCAGCAGGGCATCTGTGAGCTGATCAGAACTGAATCTGCCCCGTATGAAAGGGGACATAAGGGTCAAGAAAAATATATATGCAAAAGATACAAATATAAATGATAATTATGTAGCTGATAAGGATAAATATCTACTGGATACTAAGCGATCACTTTCATCTGTTGAAAACAGCTTTTTTTTCTGGTAAATGCAATATGTTATCCATGTCTAACATCTAAGCAAACTGATTTATGTTGTGAAAGCCCAAATGATTAGCTTATTTCTTTTTACATCAATGTAAATTGTTTAATCAATGACCTTGTCTTGACTGGTTATTGATTTGTATGTATTTTCTTCCAGGTAGCATGTATTTTGGCAATATGTAAAATATCATACATATTTAATATACCTTGCAGTGTTCTAACTACTAACAAAAATTGACCCATTCATTAGGCAGAAAGGAATTTGAAGTTGTAACTGCTTTATGCAATAAATAATTTAATATTAAATTATTATTTGCAGAACAGATACATTTTGTAGTGTGTGCACTGTGTGAAATATGTAATAGGCTTGTGAATTGATTGAAATTAAAGGGAAACTTGCAGTAAAAACAGTAAAAATTATTTAACCCTTGTTAAACTGCAAAAAAAAAAATACTACTTACCTACCACTGACCGCCACTTGCTGGTCTTCAGCCTTCCCATTTTTTAAAGCGTCACTACAAACACAAAAAAAAAAGGACATAAGCAAAAGAAACAAATAAAAAAAGTTTAAATATTGTTCACAAAAAATAAAAACAACCAAAAAATAATAACTAAGAAAAGATGATGAGGAACATACTAATTGTTTTGTAAAAGTTTTCTAACCACTTAAGGACCGAGCCCCTTTTTTTACACTTGTTGTTTACAAGCAGAGCGCAGCGGTCTTACAAGCACACTTTTTTTTAAAAAAAATACACTTTTTTGAATTAAAAAATAAGACAACAGTAAAGTTAGCCCAATTTTTTTTTATATTGTGAAAGATAATGTTACGCCAAGCAAATTGATACCCAACATGTCATGCTTCAACATTGCGGCCGCTCGTGGAATGGCAACAAAAATTTACCCTTGAAAATCTCCATAGGAGATGTTTAAAAATTTCAACAGGTTACCAGTTTCGAGTTACAGAGGGGGTCTAGGGCTAGAATTATTGCTCTTGCTCTACCGATCACGGCGATACCTCACATGTGTGGTTTGAACACTGTTTTCATATGCAGGCGCTACTCAAGTATGCGTTCGCTTCTGCGCGTGAGCTTGTCGGGACAGGGTGCTTTAAAAAATTTTTTTCTTATTGTTTATTTTACTTTATTTTGACACTATCTTCCCCTCAGTCGGCATTCAGGCATCCACAGGAGAGGATGCGATCGTCTCCACCTCTACGGCAGAGACGACCGGAGCACGGCGGGAGGGGGGGTGGGCACCTCCCGCCGCCGATAGAAGTGATCTTGCGGCGAATCCGCCACAGAGACCACTTTTATCCTAAAGAGAAACGCACACCATTCCCGAAAATACCGGGGTTATGGCAGCTAGCTGCTGCCATAAACCTGGTATTTAGCGTCAAAGTACTGAGGTATGGGTACATCATTTTGCGTGAAATGGTTACAAATATTTTTGTCCATCATCCATTGAGAGACATACAGTAACTTGATGATAATTAAAGGGGATGTAAAGTAAGAAGGTTTTTTATCTTAATGCATTCTATGTATATTCTATATATTCTTAATGCAGCGATGTCCACGAGTGTCTCCGCCTTCCGAGACTCTCCCTCCTGATTGACTGAAACACAACAGTGGTGCCATTGGCTCCCGCTGCTGTCAGTCAGCCAATCAGGAGAGAGGGGGCGGGGCTGGGCCACGGCTCAATTTCTGAATGGGCACCAGGAGCTGTGGCTCAGCTCGGGTGCCCCCATAGAAAGCTGCTTGCTGTGGGGGCACTCAACGGGAGGGGCCAGGAGCACAGAAGAGGGACCCAAGAAGAGGATCTGGGCTGCTCTGTGCAAATCCACTGCACAGGGCAAGTAAGTACATGTTTGTTATTTGAAAAAAAAACTTTACAATCACTTTAGAGGCATATCAGTCTGTTTGAGAAAAATTAAAAGTCAGCCGCTACGAATAACAGGATGCCACCCTCACCCAGGCTGGTTCTTCGCTGGTATTCGGGACCCCATCGCTGCCATAATTACTCTGGGAAGCTGGTTGTGATTCCTTGTGGCTTCACAACCAGCTTCCCGCTGCTCATACATGAGCTGCGCTGTCCTTTTGTGAATGGACCCACATGATATGTCACAGAAGGTTGTGGGCAGGGGGCAGAGAATCCGGTGAAATTGCTGCCCTGAACCAACCGAAAGTGGGAGCTGGAACCTGTCAAAACCAGGTACCCGCTCCCCCATTTTCAAAAAAGTGGAAGTAGAAGGGGGGAAGGAGGTCATAGAGTGGAACTTTCTTTTAGAGTAAAGTTTTAAGCAATCTAAGGTTATACTGGGTTATACTGCCATCTACAGGAGAAAAGAACACTCCAACCCCCCCCACACACCTTGCCAGTTAGACTTAGTCCCTGGAATTCAAAAAGACTAGTGCATGCAGATTTTTCAGAAGTGTCTCTCATGCATTCTAAAAAGTGGTGAAGAAATTCATGTGCGTGTCTAGAACTTGTACTTGAATTTGGCTCACACCGTACTACTTTTAGAATGCAAGAGGGGCACTTTTGCAAAATCTGACACAGTTTTTCTCTCTGTGTGCTAAAAGAAAGTTGATCTTAATTAGCGCCACTTCTACATTTGGCGCATTCACTGCAACACAATGTAAAAGTTGCGCATTTTAAAACTACCTGAATTTGGTGCACTGTTAGAACCAAAAGTGTTGCAAATACTTCATGAATTTGGCGCAATGCATTACCAAAGGGAATAAACTTCTTCCTTTTTTGCTTTCTTTTTTACATGAATTGGAAGATTCTGGTAGAAGCTGCTAGAAGATTCATGCCAGATGATGAAAATCCTAGAAGTCTCTCTAGTTAGCCAATGAGCGCAAGTTTTACCAGTTCTGTAAACTGGTGTTCTCTCTGTGATGGCCTGCGAGTGACAACCTTGCTCTCTACAAGTAGCAACCCCGTAGTTAATACAGGACTCCGCCATTTGGGTCATGTCGCCAGTATATCGGGGGATTCCTTGGGGAACAGAGCTGCGGTAATTCACCTGTTCCCATATCTGATCACCACACTGTTGTGAGTAGCTAGCATGCTAACGGCACTTCTTTCAGAAGCTGCTGTATCTAGCCAGGAATTTTTTTTTTGTCCTTTCTTTTCTATACTCTCATATAGGACTGCGGGCTGTTCTCTGTTTTTTAAGTGGCTAAGCACTGTTGTTATGCCCAAACCACCCTTTTTAGGTTTCCGACCTCCTTCCTATGAATGATCTTTGTGTTTCCCTGTTAAAGTGCCTTGGCCAGATCTTCGTCTCACATAATTTGGGATGGGTGGAGCGAATGCCTAATCAATGTCATATGTAAGCTTGCTTGAAATTTTTTTTGACTGTATGTGTGCGTGCGTGCGCGCGTTTTCACATTGATTTTTGTTAAGTCTGTTTATTTTACTTTTCCCAATCTTGAACCCAAAAAATTATCAATTCAATTCATCCTAAGCTTCACACATTCATACATATTAGTATTTTTTATAATTGGATGTTTGGAATGTTTAGCTCAGTGGTAGTGCTTCCAGTAAGTTCAGTCCTCTCCAGAAATGCAGTTTTAAGGACAGCTTGGGCCACTTTTATTAAAACGAACGAAAAAGTTCACACAAAATCAGTTGTCCTCCCAGGGGTTTTCACCATTATTGAAAATATCAAATTAAATCAGCCTCCTGACTTACTCTTGCCACACCACTGCTTCAGGCCTCAAGCTGAGGCCTTAGGTCTGATCCCACAGACCAACTCTCACAGCTGCTTAGACTCAGCTCCCTCACAGCTTACTCTCTTTCCACTCTTTGCCACTTTTTCTTTTTGTCTCTATCTGCACCAGGCAGACATGCGTGCATCTGGATGCTCCCTTGCAACCACATGGACTCCTCAGGAGGGTAGAGCACAGACTGTGAAAAAACCTGCATCATCACTGTGCCGGTTACCTGAAAAACCTGGTCCCAGGATTGGAGATTTCCTACCCCCCAAATCTCCATGAAATTTCTAGGCTCCAGGTTCCAAACAGGGTTTTACCAACAAAGTAACTGTGTTGCCAACAAGGTAACAAAATGCTAACCCCTTGGGAAACTAAAAATTTTTTTTCCTCCCAATGAAATAAGCACCCTGGAGCCCCTCAACCTGCCTAGTTGAGCATCCTGGATGACACAAACCCTTTTAATCCTGTGACAGGGCAGCACACTGTCAAAATAAGCAGATATTAGATTAACCCCTTGGCACCGGGCATGTGCAAATATGCAGCCCCACTGGACTGGGCTTTTTTCCATATCTATGTTTTGTGCTAGGAGCGCTCTGCATAGGGCTCTCCCATCACACAGACTGGAGTCTCATGGAGAGCCCTGGGCCAGGTACTAACGTTTTGGGACCTGGAACTCCTGATTCTGGGTCACCTGATTGCTGTGATAGCTTCTTATTGGCTACCATAGTGATCAGTTACTGTAAAGCCCACCCCCATGTTTTCTTTATCGTACATCATGGGACACAGAGCACCATAGTAATCACTATGTGGCTATATAGGCACCTTCAGGTATACTGGTATACCCAATACAGGAAGTTCACTCCCTATACAACTCCTCCTCCTACCAGGAGTACCTCAGTTTTTTCGCCAGTGTCTAAGGTGTTGGTCACGAGTGACTATGTGCTCTGAAGAGCTCCAAAGCTGGAGGGATCCCTGCTGGATTTAAACAGGTGGATGGTACCCGGGCCTCGTATACGAAGCACAAGGTTTTGCCTGTAATGCCTCGCTTTGCAGGGCTGGACCCCAGGACCCAGGAGTTTTTGGTCATGCTACATTATTTTTCCTGAGGGGCTATACAGGTCAAAGGGAGTGGAACCCCTCTAATAGGGACCCAGTCCTTGAAGGTTTGCTAACTCAGCCCGCCGCGATGGGTGAAGTTTGGATCTGTCTGTTACAGCAGTATCCTGTATAAATACAAAAGATTAACCTAGATCAAGGTTTGATCTAGGTCAGGGCCAGGGTTAGTGTGTCAAGTCAGGGTCAGGATTTTTTTTTATATTTTTTTAAAATAGTATCAGTGTCGGTGTGTTTTTAGGTAGGATAAAAAAAAGCAAAATGTACACTATTTTTTCTAAACTGTACTATGGGTACAAACAATAACTAACATACACATATATGGTATCTTTGTTATCGTCAGGAGCAGGAGAATTTACTTTGCATTGTTTTTTGGTGTTAGGTTATGGTAGTAACAAGAAATATACAGGTGAATCTAAAAACATTATATTTTTTTACTATTGTGGGACAGTTTTCCTTTGATAATAAAAATAAATAAATCAGGAGCTATCCATTACCATTTACCACCAAATGAAAGCCCCATTTGTCTTTGAAAGAACAAAGTATATTCCACCTGGATGCACAAAGTGATGATAAGATACGGTTTTACTAACACATATCAAAGTTGCAAAATTGTGCTTTGGCATTAGGATTTGTTTTACCCTTCGACGCAAAGATGTTAACCACTTGCTGCCCGCCCACCGTCAAATGACGGAGGAGTGGTACAGCTCTCGTTCTGCGACGTCGTCATATGACGTCGCCCCAAAACAGCCGCTCTTGTGCTCCGGCGTCTCTTCTGACTTCATTTCCGGCTCTTCTGGCGACGTCTTCTTCCTCCTCCACTGACGTCTCCTGCCTCTGCTGGTTCTTCTCCCCCCTTCAGGTCTTCTCCGCTCTCGGCTGATGTCTTCTAGCCCTCTCCAGTTCTTCTCCCTCTGTCCACTGTCTTCTGCTGGGTTTTCTTCGCTATCCTCTCGCTCTTTTGCTGGGTCTTCTCCACCATCTTCCCCCTCCTGTTTTTCTTCCGATGTTGACTCGACGCTCTCTTCCGCTCTAATGCCGGATGCGCGATGTGCCACTACTTATATTAGCATGGGGCGGGGTCACCAGAGGCCCACCCCTTATGACATCACTGCCCATCATGCCCCCGGCGGTGACGTCATGAGGGGCGGGGACTCCGTATGACGTCACATGGTGACCCCACCCCATGCCAATATAAGTATTGGCACACCACGCATCCGGCATTAGAGTGGGAGAGAGCGTTGAGTCAACATCGGAAGAAGAACAGAGGGAGAAGACAGTGGAGAAGACCCTGTAAAAGAGCGAGAAGATAGCGGAGAAGACCCAGCAGAGGCGGAAGACAGAGGGAGAAGAACCGGAAAGGGCTAGAAGACATTAGCGGCGAAGACCCGGAGAGGGGAGAAGAACCAGCAGAGGCAGAAAACATCAGCAGAGAAGGCAGAAGATGATGCCAGAAGAGCCGGAGAAGAATGTCGGAAGAGACCCCGGAGCTGCCTAATAAATTACTTTAAAAACATGTGTAATGTGTTTTATTGTTGACACTTTTTTGTTTTAGGTGAATGAGTAGGAGTATAATGTACCTGATACTCATTGACATAGGGTGGGGGGGGCCGGGATCTGGGGGCCCCGTTGTTAAAGGGAGGGCTTCCAGATTCTGATAAGCACCCCGCCCGCAGACCCCGACAACCAACGGCCAGGGTTGTCGGTAAGAGGCCCTTGTCCTCATCAACATGGGGACAAGATGCTTTGGGATGGGGGGGTGCGCAGGGCCCCTCTACCTCAAAGCACCCACCCCCCATGTTGAGGACATGCGGCCTGTTATGGTTCAGGAGGGAGGGGGGCGCTCGCTCGTCCTCACCCCCTTTCCTGACCTGCCCGACTGTGTGCTCGGATAAGGGTCTGGTTTGGATCTTTGGGGGATCCCCACGCCGTTTTTTTGGCATGGGGGTTCCCCTTAAAATCCATACCAGATAGAAGGGCATGGTATGCTCCTGACGGGGGCACCCATGTGTTTTTTTTTTAAATTGGTGTGGAGTTCCCCTTCAAGATCATCAGAGCACAAGTTGCATGCCAAAGTCGGATCAGTTAAGACTGACTGATCCGACTTTAGTGATATTCAATGGGAACGCCCCTTACTCGGATCTGTGATTACCCGAGTCTTATTGACTCAGATCTTGTGCGCCCTTCAGGGGCCGTGGCGAGCCTGCAAAGGGGAGGATGTCAATAGACGTACTCCAGATCCGCGCTGTAACCGTCATTCACCTATAGCGCGGATCTGAAGCAGTTAAAACTGTGGTTACAAGAAATAAATGCCCAGCGTAGGATGCATGCCTACATGTTAACATAAGCCACTGGACTATAATGAAAACAAAAACGTAATTATGAAGGAACCCCAATAGTAAAAACCGTTTTAGCCAGAGACACGATATCTGGGTTAGCAGGCAACACACTGGTGCTAGCTCACAATGAACTGGTATAAAAACAATGGTGTCATCTATGATGTAAAGAAAAGGAGGAAGGGAAACAGAGGAAGAAGAAAGGAGAAAGAAGGGGAAAAAAAAAAGGGACAGGGGAAAGGAAGGAAGGGGGGGGGGGGGCGAGGAGTTACCATGGGGAGGTCCTGGGCAAAATTGTCTCCTCAGGCGTTGTTAGAGATAAAGGAGTTGAAATCAGAGGAATATCTGAAATGAGACCATACTGTCAACATACAGTTACATGAGTCAGATTTATCCTCATCCCATGTGACCATATGCTCCAGGAGCTCGATCTTGTCAAGTTCACGAACCTATTCAGCCATCGATCGAGCCTCAGTCTGGCGCAACGCCTGGCTATCACAGAACGAGCCACTGCGAGAAAATGCCTAATTACGTTTCTTTTAATTTGTTTATAAGAGCCTGGTAACATGTATAGCACTGTAATCTGAGGTTCATTTGGGATGTTCTCTCCCACCAATTGATGGAACAAACAATATTTTATCCCAAAATGTGATCATTTTCAGACATGTGCCCCAAATATGGTGCCAGACTTCAGTAAACATCGCCATCTGGGATAAATAGAAGATGAGAAGATATAGAGAGGTTGTATGAAACAGCCAGTATTTTGTCCCAGTCCATATCTTCCGATGATATTTGTAGTTCCTGCAATTTCGAAAGAAATGGTGGTGCGTGTGGGTAGGACTCCCTCAACAAGAACTGGTATATCTGCGAAAGCGTGTTGTCTGGTCTAGAGGTTTGTGAAAGCAGCAATTCAAAAGCAGTGCAAGGTCGTGTTAGGAAGTCAATAAAGGGCCTTGTATTCAAATGTTTCAGCTGTGTATATTCCAACCATGCACGTGATAAGCTATGACAAAAGGGGAGTATCTGAGAAATGGAGACGAGAGTCTGGCCACAGAGGGTATGGCTCAAAAGAGGACCGTCTCGGCGATGCCAACGGAGAAACTTAGTGATAGTCACCATGGGGGAAAAGGAAGCTAAACCAAAGAATGGGGTCAGAGGACTTGGTCTGGAGGAGAGTAGCCCCTACATAAATAAGTATCCCACGTCTGTAAAGTAGTGAGTACAGTGAAAGGTAATAAATCTTTTTAGAGGGTCTTTGATCTGGTTCTAACCACAGTAAGGATATAAGGTCTGGAGAGATAAGATCGTTCTCGAGTCCACAATTTGGATGATCAGTATAAAATTATCATGGTGAATGTTGGCCTTCTGGGTTAGAGTGGAATTCTGGGCCCTCTGTCTCTTCAAGGTTTTTGATCTCGGGAAGAATTGACTCTACAATCTTGAGTTATGAGCATCTTGCTTGTTGGTTCATATGACCCCTCTTCTGACTGGCTCCAAGCCAACTGGATAATACCACAGCTGGGGTACATCAGTCATTTGTGGGTGTGATTTAGGTGTTGTGGCAGCAATGTGCGCATTCCTGGAGTGGAGAACTGGCAGGCAGATTTTTTTCAGCAGACAATGTCTGGATGGGGGGAATGGTTACTTTATCTACCGGTGTTTCAGGACATATTTCAGCTTTCGGGAACTTCACATATGTATTTGTAAGCTTCTTGGTTCACCAGGAAGCCACAAAGATTTGTCCTCAGGATGCAGAACCCAACGGAGAATGCAGCAGATGCATAGGTTCATTCGCTGGCTTTAACAGCCTGGCAGTTAGAAACCCAGATTCTGAGGCAGATGCATCTCGAATTCAGTATCCTGATCATGCTCAAAGCTTGTTCATCTATTTTTCATAAGATTTATCATCGAACGTGGAAGACTGATTCTCAATGGTGTGAGTCTATATGGGATTCCCCAGGCTGTGTTCTATCTATCTTCCCTTCATTTGGGAGTAGAACTAGCCAGCTGCTTAAATTCCTTGGATTTCAGTTCTATTAATCATGGAGGCTGGGCAACACATTCCTGCATGCAAATGCATCTGCCCAAGAATACTCGCATTGAGACAGGCACCCACCGATCAATGGATTTTTATTTTTGAATAACTTATTCCAAGAGCCAGCCCTCTCCTTGAGTTAGGGTGGAGGGTTTTCTAAGAGAACTACTGAAGCAGGGTGCTGTGATGTGTTCAGCAACCTATGAATAGCATCAAGCTAGCCCCTCCCACCAGCCATAGTGAAGCACAGAGACCCAATGATTATAGAAGTACAAAGAAACTGATAAGGGGCAAGGAGGAGCTCAGCTAGGAGGAAAGATTTGCTGAACTGAATTTATTCTCTCTTCAAAAGAGGAGATTAAGGGAAGAAACAATTTGTTTCCTTTTGAGCATGTTCGGCAGCGGATCAATGGGTTCTTTATCACTGAGAACTGGACCAGCATCCTGCTGGACATGCAAAATTAATTCTTCCATTTATGGACCTCATGGATACAATATACCCAGTTGCCACTGTCTATCGAGATCTTCAACTCATTATAATAGTCCAGATTTGAGGTGCTGGTTTTGGACATTCATGATGCTCACTCCCCTCTCCCTTACCTCACTTCTCTTTCCCACCTTCCTACTGTGGACATCCTTCCTTCCTCTTTCCTTCTTTATTTCTTTGTTGCAGATCATGTTGTTTTTTTAGACTTGATGTCTTGATCTGCTTATTCTTTTGCCACCTGTGACAAATGTACCTGGCTCATTGATACCTACTCTAACTTGCAGGCTATCGTTTTGTTTATTAATATGCTATTTGCACTATTGGATGTATTTTACATTCTTGGCCGCTATGTTCCAGCTGTCTAACATCTTCTTGGTAATATCAAAAAGCTCTCTCTCTCTCTGTTTTATAACTTAATTTTTTCCATAAAACTCTATTGAAAGTGAAAAGAGGAGATTAAGGGGGGATCGTCGTGTATAAATACATAAGTGGACCATATAGTGAACTTTGTGTACAGTTATTCATTTCAGGTCATTACAGAGGACTTTACGTCTGGAGGAAATGAGATTTAACCTTCACATACGGAAAGGCTTCTTCACAGTAAGAGCTGTAAAAATTTGGAATAGACTCCCTTAGGAACTAGTTCTGGCCAGCTCAGTAGATTGTTTTAAAAAAGAGCTGGATAGATTCTTAATGCACAAAATATATCGAAATATTAATTATTAGAGAGAACGCCGGAGGTAGTTGATCCAGGAAATATCCGATTGCCTCCTGGGGGATCAGGGAGGATTTTTTCCCCCTTCTGGAGCGAATTGGATCATGCTTTATTGGGTTTTTTTTTCTTCCTTTGGATCAACTATGGATATAGGGTAATGTGCATGGAGGTGCATGGAGGTTTTTCTATTTGTGTGTTTTTTTCAACCTGACTAACTAAGTAACAACATAGGGTCTAAAATAAGGTATGTAGTGTAAACATTTTTTTTCTCATTTTAGTAGCATGTAGTGTACCTGTAGGGGTTAGGTAGAACCAGGGAAGGCAATATATATGCAGATTCAATTCTTGCTTTATTGTGGCGGATTGAATATTATACTCTATATTTTTTAAGCTCAACACCCTTTTATAGATGGCAAGGCGCACAAAAATGTTTTGTTCCTTGAAGGACTCATCTGTTTTATAGATATTTTCTGATTCTGTAAAGCAGAGCTGATTGTTCTGTGCTTTGACAATGTTTTGTTGTTCAAGCTCAGCCATGTGAAAACATGTGACTGAGTTTTCTTGGCGACTTTACCACAACAATTACTTAATGAGGCTTTTATAATTAATAAGGCTTCAGCTGGAAAATTGCATAATATAAGTAATGACTTCAAAATTTTGTTTCTTAGGAAAAAAAAAAAATCTATAAACAACCTGTCCACTAATGTGATTTCATACATGTGCTTCCCATTGTCCAGGATATTAGAAGGGCACTATTCTAAATCATTACAATTGGGTTTAATAGAAGTGTTTGAGACATTGGTTGGCATGGTTTGCAACTGGTGATTCTTCTGTGTAGGCAGAGAAATATCTCTATGGCTCAAAAATTCTTGAATTTAACAATCAAGAAAGAGGTGTATATTCTTATTGTATGCCTTCTATTAAAGGGTTGAGAAGAAAGCCTGTAATAATTTCCTTTGAAGCCTTTTTGGGAAAAGGGGTTTCAACTATTTTGTATAGCTTTACCCAAATACACTAATAGAGTCTTTGACAAGAGACCAGCACATCTTACTGCAAAAGCCCGGAAGGGTATAACTCCTGCTGTGTGCCCGCAAAACAGAAAGCAGGAACACATACAGTGCCTTGAAAAAGTATTCATACCCCTTGACATTTTCCACATTGTGTCATGTTACACCAAAAAAAAAGTAAATGTATTTTATTGGGATTTTATGTAATAGACCAACACAAAGTGGCACATAATTGTGAAGGGGAAGGAAAATGATAAATGGTTTTCAATTTTTTTTACATATAAATATCTGAAGTGTGGCCTGCATTTGTATTCAGCACCCTTTACTCTGATACCCCTAACTGAAATCTAGTGGAACCAATTGCCTTCAGAAGTTCCCTAATAAGTATATAGAGTCCACCTGTGTGTAATTTAATCTCAGTATAAATACAGCTGTTCTGTGAAGCCCTCAGAGGTTTGTGAACAAACAGCATCATGAAGGCCAAGGAACACACCTTGACAGGTCATGGATAAAGTTGTGGAGAAGTTTAAAGCAGGGTTAGGTTATAACATAAATATCCCAAGCTTTGAACATCTCATGGAGCACTGCTCAATCCATCATCCGAAAATGGAAAGAGTATGACACAACTGTCAACCTACCAGGACATGGCCGTCCACCTAAACTGACAGGCTGGGCAAGGAGAGCATTTATCAGAAGCAGCCAAGAGGCCCATGGTAACTCTGGAGGAGTTGTAGAGACCCACAGCTCAGTTGGGAGAATCTGTCCACAGGACAACTATTAGTCGTGCACTCCACAAATCTGGTCTTTATGGAAGAGTGGCAAGAAGAAGCCAAGAAGTTTGCGAGAAACCATGTGGGGGACACAGCAAACATGTGGAAGAAGGTGCTCTTATCAGATGAGACCAAAACTAAACTTTTTAGCCTAAAGACAAAACGCTTTGTGTGGCAGAAAACTGCACATCACCCTGAACACACCATCCCCATCGTGAAAACCATTTATCATTTTCCTCCTACTTCACAATTATGTGCCACTTTCTGTTAGTCTATCACATAAAATCCCAATAAAATACATTTACGTTTTTGGTTGTAACATGACAAAATGTGGAAAATTTCAAGGGGTATGAATACTTTTTCAAGGCACTGTATGAGCTGCAGGACAGATTTTGTTCACCTACAATACCTTATTGTAAATAGAAATAGTCGGACGTGGTTGGATTTTACATAAAGGTTTGTTCTTTTTCTTGTGCATATGCTTTGTTTTTGCCTAGTCCTTGCCTTGCCTTTGGTACATTTGTTTTTTTTCACTCAAAACCAAATTAGGCATTTGTCAGAGGAATGAAAAGCAAGATTATGACATTTTTTTCAATGCCATGTTCCTGTTAAAGGCAGCCTGACTGTTTTCAAATAATTCATAGTACTAATTTGAAGATGACTATTAGACAACAAAATACAGTATTTTTAAAGGTTGGTGCTAAATATTCGTCGACACATGGCCTTCCTCAATAAAGACTTTTTAAAGTAGTATAAAACCCAAAGCAGGAAATTTAGTTTAGTGCAGCCTATCATTTCTTAACCACTTTAGCCCCGGACCATTTGGCTGGCCATAGACCAGAGCACTTTTTGCGATTCGGCACTGTGTTGTTTTAACTGACATTTGCGCGGTCGTGCGACGCGGCTCCCAAACAAAATTGACGTCCTTTTTCCCCACAAATAGAGCTTTCTTTTGGTGGTATTTGATCACCTCTCTGGTTTTTATTCTTTGCGATATAAATAAAAAGAGAGAGACAATTTTGAAAAAAAGTAATATTTTTTACTTTTTGCTATAATAAATATCCCCCAAAAATATATAAACAAAACATTTTTTTTCCTTAGTTTAGGCCAATATGTATTCGTCTACATATTTTTTTGTAAAAAAACACCGCAATAAGCGTATATTTATTGGTTTGCGCAAAAGTTATAGCGTCTACAAAATAGGGGATAGATTTATAGCATTTTTATTATTATTCATTTTTTTTTTGCGATTTTTATCGGGACTGCGACATTATGGCGGACACGTCGGACAATTTTTGGCACATTTTTGGGACCATTGGCATTTTTACAGCGATCAGTGCTATAAGATTGCATTGTCCTATTGTGTGTTCTAACTGAAGAGGGGATGGGTCTGTGCAGGGGAGATGACAGATCGTCTGTTTATACTCTGTATGAACAGATGATCTGTCTGTTCTCCCCTCAGAGAACCGGAAACTGTGTTTACACACACAGATCCCGGTTCTCAGTGTGCCCCGAGCGATCGCGGGAGCCCGGCGGTGATCGTGACCGCCGGGCACTCGCTTCGGCTCCGTGAGCGAGCAGGGGGCCTGCCCCCTAGTGGTCGTCATGTTACCAACGTAACTTGACGGCGATTCACGCAGCCGAGCCATGTTGCCGCAGTATAACTGCGAAGGCTGGTCGGCATGCGGTTAAAGTAGAACTTCACTCTCTCAGTCAGTATTGAATATTTTTAATCCTTATGCTGCTAGCATTAGTAAATGGAAAGGAAAGTATTGCTTGTTTTTAAACTTTTTTCTTTACATTTCTTTAGTTACTTCCTGGTTTCCATGCCTAGACAAGCTATGTCATACACCCCAGGAGTCTTTGGTAGAGGAGAAGGGGCTTTCTCAGCTAAGCACACCCTTTCCTGCTTGCATGCCTGAGCTAAGGGCAAATGGATTCCAGGAAGTGAATGCTACATGACATGGATGGATGGAGGAGTTTGCTTTAAATATTAAAATGAATTAAATAGCATTTATCGTTTGTAGTGCTCAGGTAAAGTATGGTTCAACTTTAAATGTGTTGACTTCATTCATTTATTTATTTATTCATTTATTTTTGATGTTTTTTGTTATTTTCACTTGGTGATCTGACCAGTATTCACTTAAAGCGGAGGTTCTCTGAAAAAAAAAATATTAAAAGCCAGCAGCTACAAATACTTCAGCTGCTGACTTTTAATATATGGACACTTATCTGTCCAGGGAGCCTGCGATGTCGGCAGCCGAAGCCCATCCGTCCTTCGGCTCTCGGCTGCTGCCGCCGCCGCCATCCTCGGTAAGGGAAAAAGGAAGTGAAGCCGTGAGGCTTCACTCCCTGGTTCCCGATATGAAAAAAGGAAGACACATATAAAGGAGACAAGAAAGGCTGCACACCCCGGAATTGGATTAAAGAAAAATTATTTTCCCCATGGGGCTTTAAAACAGCAATGCACATAATGAAAGGAAGTTCTTAATGGATGTATAAATAATTTTATCCAATATCATGGTTTGAAGTACAGTATAGAGAATCATCTGGTACAGTAACACACATCTTATTCCCCAGTACAGTAACAAACACATATTAATACACATAGGTTACATAATGTTACATAAATAGCAAGCCCCGACGCGTTTCGACCTGTATATGGTCTCTTCAGGGGGACAGTTGGATCTAAAAAAGAATTACATAAATTAAATTCAAATAGATAAATATATATATTATTGTGCATCACTTGGATTAAACCAAGATAATGAGTCTTTACCGCTAAGTGGTGGAATGGGTGTTCTCTAGTCCAGGATATGTGCTGAGGGCCAATGGAAACACCGGAGGGCTCGGGGGGCCACCCTCACTCTCCCAGGAGAGCCAGCCTCAAGGGGCTTACAAGGAGCCACACTTAGCGCGCCGGGAGGGGGGGGGAGGGGAGATGAGGGGGAGGAGCCCACACCTGCAATAGAAACCCAAGAATAGCCATGTATTAGTTAGAGGAAGTTTAATAATTAACTTGGTAATGTACTGAGTGTTTCCTTCTTATTTACCTATCCATTATAATAGACCTACCATACCACTGCATTGTTGGATCACACGATCATTAAATTTTGTCGATTACATTTATGGGATGGAATCAACATCTCAATATATTTACATTGTAAAAATCCTATCCAACGCCAGTCTCCACATAGACAAATTGGAAACACTCAGTACATTACCAAGTTAATTATTAAACTTCCTCTAACTAATACATGGCTATTCTTGGGTTTCTGTTGCAGGTGTGGGCTCCTCCCCCTCATCTCCCCTCCCTCCCCTCCCGGGGGGCGCGCTAAGTGTGGCTCCTTGTAAGCCCCTTGAGGCTGGCTCTCCTGGGAGAGTGAGGGTGGCCCCCCGAGCCCTGCGGTGTTTCCATTGGCCCTCAGCACATATCCTGGACTAGAGAACACCCATTCCACCACTTAGCGGTAAAGACTCATTATCTTGGTTTAATCCAAGTGATGCACAATAATATATATATTTATCTATTTGAATTTAATTTATGTAATTCTTTTTTAGATCCAACTGTCCCCCTGAAGAGACCATATACAGGTCGAAACGCGTCGGGGCTTGCTATTTATGTAACATTATGTAACCTAACTATGTGTATTAATATGTGTTTGTTCCTGCACTGGGGAATAAGATGTGTGTTACTGTACCAGATGATTCTCTATACTGTACTTCAAACCATAATATTGGATAAAACTTTTTATACATCCATTAAGAACTTCCTTTCATTATGTGCATTGCTGTTTTAAAGCCCCATGGGGAAAATAATTTTTCTTTACTCCCTGCTGCGTATGCGCGAGTCGCGCTGTGCGTCCTCTCTGGTCCCTGCTGTGTTCTGTGTCTCACAGAATACAGCGGTGGAGGAGAGTGTAGGCGCCGGAAGTGGCGTAGGTCACCGCAAGCGCCGCGGTGATCTATGCCAGGAAGTGGGAGCAAATACCTGTATTAGACAGGTATCTGCTCTCTCCTCCCCCCTGAAAGGTGCCAAATGTGACACCAGAGGGGGGGAGGAATCCAAAAAGTGGAAGTTCCATTTTTGGGTGGAACTCCACTTTAAGGTGTCTCCAGTCTGGATGGAGAAGTAGTGGAGCCTCCTGTGGACAGCGGTATTGTTGCTTTGGAGAGGGGTAGTGTTAGATTGGGGGTCAGGAATCTGTAGATCAGGTGGCTGGTAGATCTCGGTCTGGGTTTCCAGAGCACCAAAACAGAGCGAAATGCAGAGGGACTATTTGTAAAGTTGGAGCTGTAGTAGGGAGCAAGAGCCACATAAGCCGATGCCTCTTCTGTAGTGTCGGCTCCTGTCCAATGCGGAGTGATACCAACTGCACTCCACCTCTTATATCAGCTAGTGGTTCCCAGAGTGGTGCCAGCAGCAGGATAGAAGAGATCTTCAGGTCAGTGTGAAGCAATACACAAGGCAAAATAGTATAGGGCTGCTTTCACACTGATGTGCTGCAGTTTATGCACACCGTGGGTGCAGTGCAGTAAAACTGCAGCCTTACTGCGGGTTTGCTGCGCTTAGCCATAGGCTTCTATTATATCCTGCTGTTTTACCACCCCCTAACTTTACGTGTGAACGAGCACAAGTGCTACTCCTCTGAAAAGCAATCCGAGTGTGTGTTAACCACTTAAGGACTAGGCCTCTTTTTTAGATGTGTTTTTTACAAGTTAAAAACATTTTTTTTGCTAGAAAATTACTTAGAACCCCCAAACATTATAAATTTTTTTTCTAACACCCTAGAGACTAAAATGGCGGACGTTGCAATACTTTTTGTTACACCGTATTTGCGCAGCGGTCTTACAAGTGCACTTTTTTGGAAAAAATACAATTTTGGATAAAAAAAATGAGACAACAGTAAAGTTAGCCCAATTTTTTTCTTATATTGTGCACGATAATGTTGTGCCAAGTAAATTGATACCCAACATGTCATGCTTCAAAAAGTGGAATGGCGACAAACTTTTACCCTTAAAAATCTCCATAGGCGACATTTAAAAAAATTCTACAGGTTGCTCTCGCTCTACCGATCGCGGCGATACCTCACATGTGTGGTTTGAACACCGTTTTCATATGCCGGCGCTACTCACGCATGCGTTCACTTCTGCACGCGAGCTCGGCGGGACAAGGCGCGTTTTAAAATTGTTTTTTTTCTTATTTATTTTACCTTTTATTTTTTATTTTTACACTGTTTTAAAAAAAATGTGTCACTTTTATTCCTATTACAAGGAATGTAAACATCTCTTGTAATAGAAAAAAAGCATGAAAAAAATTACAATTTCAAAAAGCTCGTAATGCCTCTTGCTTACTCTTACCTTGGATTGTCTGTATTCCAAAAAGTGGTCATTTGGGGGATTTGTGCACTGTCCTGACATTTTTGTTGGCCTCAAGAAATAAGATAGGCCCTCAGTACATCAGGACAATTTTCAGATATATAGCATATACAGTGGAACCATGGATTACGAGCATAATCCGTTCCAGGAGTATGCTCATAATCCAAAGTACTTGCATATCAAAGCAAGTTTTCCCATTGAAGTCAATGGAAACGAAAATAATTTGTTCCGCATTGACTTCAATGGGATGCAATACCGCATGTGGCCAGAGGTGGGGGGCACCGGAGAGCCTCGGAAACGGCCGAAAAGGCCTGAGCACACTTCGGCTGACCTCGGCAAATCTCGGAAAGACTTCCTTCCCAAGATTTGCCGAGGTCAGCCGAAGTGTGCTTGGGCCTTTCCATGCATTTCCGAATGGCGCAGATTGGCTGCGATCGTTGACGCCCCCCACCTCAGGAAAAATGCTGGACTGCACACCGCTTTTGGCCTGAATTGTGCTCGTTCTGCGAGGTAACACTCGCAAACCGAGTTACGATCTTTAAAAATACAGTGCTCGTTTTGCAAAACGCTCGTTAACTTCGTTACTCGCAAACCGAGGCTACACTGTATATAACTTTCCTACAGGCTAAATAATATATGCTGATTTGGGATATTTTCATTAAAGAAATGTAGCAGAATATATTTTGTCTGAAATTTATGAAAAAACAATTATTTGCGATTGTGAAATGTTATAACTGAAATGAAGAAAAATGCGTTTTTTTTTTAAAAAAATGTCTGTCTTTTTTTTGTTTATTTAAAAAAACAAAAACCCAGTGTTGATTAAATACCACCAAAAGAAAGCTCTAGTTGTGTGAACAAAATGATAGAAATTTTGTTTGGGTACAGTGTTCATTGACTGCGCATTTGTCATTCAAAGTGCGACAGCGCTGAAAGCTGAAAATTGGTCTGGGCAGGAAGGTGGTATAAGTGCCTGGTATTGAAGTGGTTAACTGTAACTTAGAGCAACCAATTAGATTTTACCTCTCTTCAATTAACTGCATTCAGAATAATAAGAAATGATTAGTTGCTACGGCTGACCTTTGCAAATCGTTCTTAACTACGGTAACTAATGTATACTGCCAATATAACATATAATATAGATGATTTGTCAGATATTTCATATATTGTAACGTTTCCCGCTAATCAGTGAGCTGACCCAGAACAACAGTTCAGACACATGGCTTTTCCATGTTTTCTCACTTTCAACATTATTATTGTCAGTACCCCCGGCTGAGCTACAAACTCAGCTAATTGGCTGAAAGAGCAGAACAACAAGGGCAGCGTCCAATAAATCAACACTTTGCATCAGCTTCTAGCCTCGCGCTGTTCCGAACATATTGCATGGAATGGATTAGAAGCAACTTGTCCTGATATGTATTGATAGTTCATCTTCACCATGGCTGTCATGTCATATTTCTCAGTAGCATTCAGCTAAATGCAACTTAAAGCAGGTGCAGCCAAGAGTAAGAATAGTTTGCATGCGGTTTTATTTGAAAAAGATTTAAAGAATGGTGAAAAAATGAATAATAATTGAGAAACCCTTTTGATATCTTAAGGAAATCTGTCACAAAGTAACATATCTGCCTTGGAACCACTGATGTAAGTTTTTACTCGCATATTCCTGAGCTGCAGAATAGTCCCAGGCCAGTCATTCCCTGGAACTACTATGCAGCCATTGGAATGGACAACATCCGCTTCCACTGGAGGCTTCTGAGATAGGAATTATACTTTTGAACATAGTTGCGTGCAACCTATTGCATTAGGGTGTGCACCCCAAAGCTCAAGCTCAAACTCACGTGTGTGTGTGTGTCTACATGCATATGACCCTGGTACATTAACCACTTGCCGCCCCGCCATATAGCAAAATGACGGCGGCAAAGTGGTTTCAATATACTAACCGGACGTCATATGACGTCGCCAGGATATCAAGCTGCTGCTTGCCCCCGGGGGCACGCATCGTGTCGATCGTTGTTGCGGTGTGTCAGTCTGACTCTTTACCACAATTTACTGGAGACTCTTTACCATGTGATCAGCCGTGTCCAATCACGGCTGATCACAGTGTAAACAGGAAGAGCCATTGATCGGCTTTTGCTCACTCGCGTCTGTCAGGCTGATTAATTATCAGCG
The DNA here is from genome assembly GCA_037952925.1 of Lithobates clamitans. Lineage (NCBI taxonomy): Eukaryota > Metazoa > Chordata > Amphibia > Anura > Ranidae > Lithobates > Lithobates clamitans. The sequence goes on from JBBGZY010000740.1 coordinate 54,711, forward strand.
CAGCCCCCCCTCGGATGCCCAAACTGGACCACCAGGGAATCCACTAGGACCACCAGGGATGTCATCACCAGGTATGCCACCCTAGACCACCAGGGATGCCATTCAGTGCCCACAATGGATGCCAATCAGTGCCCACAATGGATGCCAATCAGTGCCCACAATGGGCATCACTGAGGCATTATTGTTTGGCACTGATTGGCATCCATCTGTACCATCAATTAGTGTACATCTGTGCCCATCCGTGCCACCTATCAGTGCCCATCCGTGCTGCCTATCAGTGCCCATCCATTCCGCCTTTCAGTGCCCAGTGCCACCTTTGTGTACCCATCAGTGCTGCATATCAGTGCCCCATCAGTGCCGCATATTAGTGCCCATCATTGTGCCCTTCAGTGCCACCTCATCGGTGCCCATCAGTGTTGCCTTATCAGTGCCCGTCAGTGCAGCCCAATCAGTGCCCATCAGTGAAGGAGAAAACTTACATTTTTTTTTCAACATTTTCGGTCTTTTTTTTAATTTGTTTAGCAGAAAATAAAAATCCCAGAGGTGAACAAATACCACCAAAAGAAAGCTCTATTTGTGGGAACAAAATGATAAAAACGTAGTTTGAGTACAGTGTTGGATGACCGCGCAATTGTCATTCAAAGTGCTACAGCGATGAAAAGCTGAAAATTGGTCTGGGCAGGAAGGTGTATAAGTGCCCTGTATTGAAGTGGTTAATCTCCCTGCTGGCACAGTGAAAGAGAAGTGCGTAAGCCTTATGCCAGAACAGGTAAGAGGGAGATCTTTCCTATCTCCCTGCTGGCACATAGAGTGATAATGTGCACTAGGTGATTAGGCTGTGCCCAGGCACACCCGGCAAACGGCCAGTGTGCTTTTTTTTTATTGCATGTACTAATTCCATGCATTTACTGTAGAACTTCAAACTATTTTTTGTTTAGTTTTGGATATGAAAGGGTTAAGACCAATTTAAAGAATGTGTAGTTTCTATTTTCCCATTGGGAAGCGTTACCCTCACTTCCTGCCTTCTAACTAGGCCAGGAAGCGTGGGGGATTTGCTCCAACCAAGCCACATACAGTAATAAGAGTCATGTTTTAATAGAGAGCAGAAGGCCTAGAAGGAGCTGAAGGTGTTTTTTTTTTCTTTTTTTTTGCTGTCTGTGTCTACCATAAAGCTAGCCATAAATGGAATGCAATTCAGTTCAGGACAGACCAGCTGAATTTCAATCCATATGTGGCCTAGAGCGACTTCTGTTTAACCGCCCTGTCGGTATAGTTTTGCTCAATCAGAGGCACAGACAATAGGCTGCCAATGCTGATCTGTGTATTCTCGGGGAGGGGGATCTCCCTGCTGTCAAAATACGCAGTGGGGAGAATTCCTGCATCCACATTGAATGTTTGGATAGGGAATCTGAGCTGAAACTGGTGGTTGGACAAAAAATAAATAAAAAAATGACCCATGTATGGCCAGCTTAAAGAGATTTTCCTCCTTCTGATCATAAGGATAGGAAGCCCCCAGTAGTGACACAGAGCAATATGTGCCATACTTGGCTGGTCCCCGTGGGGACTTAGCATTTTCCTAAATAATACCAAGCATTCACTGATTGAAAGGGGTGCAGAGGTGTGGTGGTCAGGTTACAATCTCCACCTTATTCAATCAGAGCATTCATTCTATTAACTGTGTTTGCTAAGGCTGGCCATACATTATACAATTTTCTTTTACAATTTTCTTTTAGATTTACCAAAACCATATAATTTGAGGACCTAAACACTTTTAATTTTTATGAAATCAGGCAGACCCTTGCACTAGTTGGAAGGTAAATCTAAAGGAAGTTGAATAAGAATATTGTATAATGTATGGCCAGCCTAAGGGGCCTGGAAGCCAGCGGCGATCACTAGAGTAGCATACTGCAATAATTGCCAGCTTCCACAGGGATCAGCCAACTATGCAAAAATATCCATTCCCAAACTGCAGCTTTAAAGCGTTATTAAACTCAAATTAAAAAAAATTAATATATTGGAGCTTACCAATCCTTAGATGTCATGGCTGCATCTTTTTTCCCCTCTGTTTCCACCTACTGATCTGGTCAATAACACACCTCCTGTATTAGAGTATCTCCACCCTGGATGAAAAAGCACAGCAGACAACAGCATTGTCAGTCTGGAGGGAAGGGATTGTTAGGTGCACTTGCAGATTTAAATAAACTAACAAATTGAAGAGAAACTCCAGCTAACACTTTATAATCAGTTACAGCAAACATTTTTTTTTACTTTTGGGATTAAGGTTTTACATAAATAAAAGCTGACCGTTGCAAGCACCCCATCGGTGTTAAATGGTTTATCTCAACTCTGTAGCAGATACATTCTGCTAGAGATCTTGTTCTGTTGAAAAACAACAGGCTTGAAAATGGAGGAAATTTAGCCTAAAAAAGAAAATGAATACAGCCATCACATCTAAAAAAAAAACAAAAAAAAAAAAAAAAACAGGTAAGCTGCGATATAGTAAATGTTTGCTTTTGAATTAATACTGCTTTCAGAATATGCAGCTAATTTAATATCCATAGTCTAGGCACAGGTGCACTTTACCAACAAAGTCTGGGGGATGCCCAGGAAAAAACCAAAGCCTACTTACCACCAGCTTGCAGACAACCAAACTGACCTGTTTAACAGTACGCGTTAAAAACAGGGGTTTAGTCCGCACGCATTTGCAAACGCATGCGTGAGCCACAGAGCCACGTAACAGCACCCTTGTATCTGTGGTCCATTGTGCTATTGCTGGGTGTCTGGTGTGCTCCTGTACCTTTTAAGGAGGGGTGGGCTCCCCTTCAGTCCACCTGCTCTCATTTATTCATTAAAATGCATGTGCCTCCACTGTGGGGACACTCATAGTTTAGTGTTAGGACCACAGATATCAGGGTGCCGTGACATGGCTCTGTGGCTCACGTATGCGTTTGCAAATGCGTGCGAACTAAACCCCTGTTTTTAACGCGTACTGTTAGACAGGTCAATTTGGTTTTCTGCAAGCTGGTGCTAAGTAGGCTTTGGTTTTTTTCTGGGCATTCCCCAGACTTTGTTGGTACCTGTTTTAGCCTTCCAATGCCGCTTACTGTGATAGCCAGCTATAAATGAGGATGGTGGCAGGCTTTTGTTATCACAGGTGCACTTTACATTTTTGTCTGTGAAGGTGCATATAATTCTGGTCTAGAAGTGAGAGAATTATTTTTTAGTGAGAACCCAATAACACTGAGGCTCATGTCACCTTTGCAGAGTTTAAAGATCAGACAGCAGGATGAAGACTTAGCAGTTACAGATTACCCTTGTCAATATTCTAAACATAAATGTGTGATTTATAATGCCAGTGCTGGTGAGCAAATTCATTACAGATTTTCCTCTTTATTTAACAAGTGCACAGGCAAACATTTCCACTGTGCTGCTCGTCTCTGCAAATCAAAAACTTTATGCCGGTCATTTATATGCCTAAATGTAATGCCTATAATGAATCACATTGTACTTAAAGTATGACTAAATGCAAAACTTGGTTTTAGTTCTGGATAGAGGAGAGGTGTATTAGAACACCTGTCAGATTTTATTGGTGTCTGTGCCCCCGTTAGGGAGCTTCCCCCTCTCTTTTTGTCCTGTTTACTATTATCGTTGAAAGTAAAAGAAAATCCCAAATTTTGAGTTGTCCCCAGAAAAGTAATAGAGGGGAAATCTTACAATAGGGATGCTAGTTCTGGTGCCCTAGCGGTCCCCAAGAGATTCCCTTAATTTTGTAGGGATTTCCTCTCGCTTCCTGTTTAGGCTATGGGATATGAAGTGAAGTTAAATCTCCCCAATAGGTCACAGATGGCAAAAAAAACCCTTACAGGGTTTTGTTGGTGCCTGTAGGTGGCAAAAAGGCACCTGAAATAATTAAATTGTTCCACGTCCCACAAAGTATATGGAATTTGCAATGTTTGGAAAGATGGACTTTAAAGGCGCGCATATAGATTTTTTAACAAAATGTATTTATTAATAAACATATATATCACAGTATCTCAATACATATATAGCGTTAAACCTAAAAGTTGGACTATTTGTGGTTCCCCTAATATAAGGACTAGATATTGTTTCCTGTGTGACAATACTAAAGATGCGTCCACACGAGGGTATCCTCTTAGTTGGGGTTCCATTTTTTCACTTATAGATTAAAAACAGTTCTGCTCTACATGTTTCGCGACTATAACCATCGCTTCGTCACGAGGTTCTACTTTAATGATCTCTTTCAAAGACCACAGATTTAGTTGGTTGTTATATTTTCTGGAGACAAAATAAAGGGTCATTCCACCCAAAAGTCATGTCTTTACTGTAGGTGTAATCTGGCAAGCTGTTTAATTTACTAGTTTCACATACTTGGGGCTGTAGCAATTGAGACCTCACTCCTATAATTCCTGGCTCTATTTTCAGTTGCTCTGAAAGTTTTGTGTTCGCTCCTCCTGTGGCACTCTGTTATATAAAATACATTTAAATTCTGGCAGGGCAGTTAGGAGTCCCTCGTTCTTACTGTAGCTAGTTCAAGTCTGGCAGGTGGAAAACAGAGACCTTACCACTATAGTCCCCAGGACTGTTAGTTGATGTAAAGGTCATTTCAGTCTCTAAAGCTGGCCATAGATGGATCAAATTGTGACCAGTTCTGCAGGGACCGGCCTAATTTTGATCCATTCCCGCTGGACAAAAATTGATCTATTGATAGACTTTTCTTGAATGGAACTGCTGTAAAAATTTGAATTAATTAGCGCCTGCCCAATGAAAATATCGGCGTATAACACATTTTCTTTATCGTACATCACGGGACACAGAGCCATAGTAGTTACTATGTGGGTTATAGGCCACCTTCAGGTGATGGACACTGGCACACCCTAAGACAGGAAGTCCACTCCCTATATAACCCCTCCCATTACTGGGAGTACCTCAGTTTTTTCGCCAGTGTCTTAGGTGTTGGTCACGAGTAAAGATGTGCTATGCTGAGCTCCAGTGGAATATTCCTTGCTGGGGCAGGCTATGCAACCGGATACATTCAAAGTGTCTTTTTAGAACGAATTGAATGGTACCCGGGCCTCGTGGCGGAAGAAACAAGGTTTAGCCCGTAACGCTTCTCTTTTTAGAGAGCTGGACCCCGGGATCCAGTGCTTTGGTTTTTTTTCAGCCATAAAGTTTCCTGGCGGGGTGCTTTACAGGTTTAGGAGTGTGGATCCTCTGATAAAAAGGGGCCCCAGTTCCTGAAGGTTTTTTAACGGAGCCCACCGTGAGGGGTGAAGATTGGTCTATTGGTTTTACCACAGAATCCCTGTGGCGAGAAAGGTAATTGGAGATTTCTAAGGAATTTTAAATTTTCTTATGAAATTATCTCCTTTAAAAAGTAAATGTTGTCATGCCTAAAAGTCAACACTGGGGGCTGTATAGATCAGTATCTTGTCATGCTTTCCTCGGATCACTCTGTGTCAGCAGAAGCTGCAGACTTCCCTCCGGCTAGCAGTCCCAAGCCTCTGGTAAGATGTTGGGGGGGGGGGGGGGAATTTTTTTCTAAAAACACCCCCCACCTGAACAGAAACTCTCCCCCTCTCCCTGGATAGAGGGGGAAGCCAGAACGATCGGCGGATGCCACTCCATTCTCCACCGCCTCTGCATGACAGTTTGTCACAGCTCTCCTCCTCACCCCCCCCCACACACGCCGATCCCGTCAGATCGGAGGCCCGTGCTTGCGCAGGAGGAAAACACTTTTTTTTAAAAGATGCGGGGGAATACGGAGGGGGCGTGGCTTAGTGCGGCATTGGCGTGCGGCAACGTCCAGCGCGGGAGTACATTTAAAAAGTTCAATTTTGCTGACTGCAGCTGTCAGAGGGACACAAGAGCAAAAAGGGGGCTGTAAGTGGTGACACAGGCATTCCCTTGGCACCTTTACTAAAGCATCAGGCTGAGCATTAATAGCAGTGGCAGCTGCTGGACCATTTGCTCAAGCAGCGTGTGCAATTTTTTCTGGCAGTACCTCTGCATTTGTGCATCAGTCTATGGTCAGAAGGGGAGGTAGAAACACCCCAAAAAAGGGCTCAAAAGGGTCTCCCTCAAGCTCAAAAAAGCCTAAACTCATCTCTATAATGACATCCTCCCCTGAGAGATCTGAGGTGGCTGGTCAGAGTGAGCCATCAGGGCCATCAAATGTTGCAACTGTTTCCAACACTGCAGCCCCTGTCTTTATTATTGAATAGGTTTTTTCCTCAACCATGATAGGTTTGGAAGAAAGATTAGCGGCTTTAATTGCATCCCAGTGTGGGACAAGACACGACAGATCCCCTTCCATTACCCAGGACCCTCAAACTGAGGAACTGGGGCGGGAGGAGATGAATTTCCCTCAGGGGACCATGAAGAGGCTGATGACTCCTCTTCTAAAGGGGTCAAATGCGGAAGGATCGGCTTCACAATCTTAAAGCTTGATGGTGCAATCTCTTACTGAAATGGTCTGCTACACGTTTATGCTACCTTATGCTGACTGAGTCGGTTGATAAGCCCAATTCTTGTTTGGGTTCGCTAAAGCCTCCTCAAGCTATGCATGCCTTTCCTGTCCATTCATTGCTGGAAAACCTTATGTATTCTGAGTGGGATCACCCAGATAAGCATTTTGTTTCCTCCTAAAAAGTCTTCAACACTTTATCCTATGGAGGAAAAATTTACTAATGCCGCATACACACGATCGGAATTTCCGTAAAAAAAATCTTGGATGGTTTTTCCGACGGAATTCCGCTCAAGCTTGACTTGCATACACACGGTCACACAAAAGTTCTCTGAACTTTCGACCGTCAAAAAGGCGGTGACGTACAACACGACAAGCCGAGAAAATTAAGTACAATGCTTCTGAGCATGCGTCAAATTGTTTCCGAGCCTGCGTGATTTTTTGCGCATCTGAATTGCATACAGACGAATACATTTTCGGATAGGAACTTTTCCCGACCGAAAAATAGAGAACATGCTCTCAATCTTTTGCTGGCTGGAATTCCGCCAGCAAAAGACCGATGGAGCATACACACGGTCGCATTTTCCGACAAAAAGCTCTCATCTGAGTTTTGCTGGCGGCATTTCCGATTGTGTGTACGTGCCATAAGAAGTGGGAGATACCAGCAATTGACGCTGCTATATCCTCTGTGAATAAATGTTTGACTTGTCTGGTAGACAATGCTCAAATGCTTAGGGATCCAATGGATAAGAAGTTGGAATTCCTATTAAAAAACACTTTTTCTCTGGCAGGTTCAGTGACTTAGCCTGCGCTGGCAGCAATTGGTGTATGTCAATCCTTGAGAGACCAGTTAAAACAGGTGCTCAAGGTTATTCCTGATCAGCAGGCCCAGGATTTAGCCGAGCTACCAGCGGCGTTATGTTTCGCAATAGATGCAATGAGAGATTCTATTCTTCAGGCCTCGCACCTTACGCTTGGGCTGGTGTATATGCGTAGAATGTTATGGTTGAAAAATTGGTCAGCCGAAGCACCATGCAAAAAGCTCCTGGCTAGTTTTCCTTTTCACGGTTAACGGCTGTTCGGGGATGATTTGGATAAATACATACAAAATATTTCCAGTGGAAAAAGTACCCTTTTGGCAGTTAGGAAGAGGAGTAAACGTATTTCATGTAAACGAGCTCCTTCTCCAGTGCCAGGGGCATCTGCCTCTAGGCAGTCATGACGGCCTCCGCCGTCAAGTTCAAGAGGTAAACCTCAGGGTCAACCCCAGGGGCAAAGAAAGTCCTGGGGGAGGAAACCTACAAGACAAAATACTAAAGCCTCCTTATGAAGGGGCGCCCCCACTCGCTCAAGTGGGGGGAAGACTTCTGCAGTTCTCAATCGTCTGGCAGGAAGAGTGTCGAGACAGATGGGTGACTTCCTCAATAACTCTAGCGTACAAACTAGAGTTCAGAAAGTCCCCATCTCGTTTTTCAGATCAAATGTTCTCAGGGATCCAGAGAAAAAGAAGTCTCCCTTTCAAGCATCAGACCATCTTTTGTCTCAGAGTGATCTCAGTGGTCCCCATAAAAGAGCAGGGATTGGGGTTTTATTCAAACCTTTTCACGGTATCAAAACCAAATGGAGATGTCAGACCCATTCTAGATCTCAAAGCTCTAAACCGGTTTCTGAATATCCGCTCTTTTGCCATGGAGTCAATCCGATCAGTGGTCTCCATCCTACAAGGTGAGAACTTCTGGCGTCAATCGACATCAAGGATGCATAACTCCATGTGCCTATTTTTTCTCCCTCACCAGAAATATCTACGTTTTGAGGTAGAAAATCTTAATTTTCAGTTTGTAGCTCTGCCTTTCGGTCAAGGCTACTGCATTTCAAGTGTTTACAAAGGTTCTGACCCCTCCTCTAGCCAGATTAAGGGCCCAAGGTATAACGATTATAGCTTACCTAGACGATCTGCTCTTGATAGACCAGTCGGTAGCCCACTTAGACCAAAGTATGATCACCACAGTCAATTACCTGGAATACCTAGGTTGGATCCTCAGCCTAGAGAAAGCCTCCTTAAAACCATCAAGGAGATTAGAATACTTGGGTCTGATCATAGATACAGCCCAGAAAAGGGTATTCTTGCCCCAGGCGAAGATCAGTGCCATAAAGGAACTAATTCAGGTGGATTAAGGCAAAGAAGAATCCTTCTATTCGACTTTGCATGAGCTTGTTGGGAAAGATGGTGGCTTCATTCGAGGCCATTCCTTATGCTCAGTTTCATTCGAGGCTGCTGCAAAACAGTATCCTATCAGCTTGGAACAAGAAGGTCCAAGCTCTAGATTTCCCAATGTGTCTGTCTCCAAGGGTGCGCCGGAGCCTCAGTTGGTGGTTGTTAACCAAGAATCTACAGAAGGGAAAATCCTTCCTACCAGTTACCTGGAAGGTGGTAACAACAGATTCCAGCCTTTCAGGTTGGGGAGCAGTCCTGGAAAGGCGACTGTCCAAGGGAAATGGTCCATATCAGAAATGACCTTGCCCATCAACATTCTAGAGATTCAGGCAGCGCACTTGGCCCTGAGGGCCTGGACGTTCAGGTTACGGAATTGTCCTGTCAGGATCCAATCCGACAATGCCACAGCAGTGGCCTATATCAATCACCAAGGGGGCACGAGAAGTCGTGCGGCCCAGAGAGAGTTGAATCATATCCTAACTTGGGCAAAAAAACAATGTACCTTGCCTATCAGCATTCTTCATTCCAGGAATAGAAAATTGGCAGGCGGACTACTTGAGTCGTCAGCAGTTGTTCCCGGGAGAATGGTCCCTTCACCCCGATCTCTTCCTGACAATATGCCAAAGATGGGGGATCCCAGACGTAGATCTGTTTGCGTTCAGGTTCAACAAAAAGATCGACAAATTTGTGTCAAGAACAAAGGATCTGCTAGCTTGCGGAACAGATGCCTTGGTGTTCCCGTGGAATCAGTTCCTCCTATTCTGCTACTTCTACGACTTCTTCACAGGGTCAAGCAGGAAGAGATTCTTGTGGTCCCAGCATGGCCCAGAAGATCTTGGTATGCAGAGATCATAAGGATGGCGGTAGGGGACCCATGGACCCTACCACCACGTCCAGACCTTCTCTCGCAAGATCCGGTTTTCCATTCTACTTTACAAACGCTAAATTTAACGCACCTTCACGAGAACCTCACTGATTGTCTTGTCTCATTACTACCTAGCAATACTTCATAAAAATCAGGATATCCATTTCCAACACTAATAAGGGTTAACAAAAATGAAACAGTTTTATGAAATGTTGTTACATTAAGACAGGGGTAGGCAACCTCAACCCTCCAGCTTTGGTGAAACTACAAATCCCATCATGTCTCATGGGACTTGTAGTTTCACCACAGCTGGAGGGCCGGGGTTGCCTACCCCTGCATTAAGACCAACACTTAAAGCGTTTGTTAACCCAGCACTTCATATTCCTGATATTTGCCTGCTGTACTATATATTTGTATGAGAAAGTATCCTTTTCTCTTTGTATTGCTTCCTTTATGTGGAATCCCTTGTGTTTCTGCTAGTCCCCTTGCTTTCCTAGTAAAAACTGACCACAGCAAGCAGGAAAGCTGGGAACTCAGTGTACTCTCCTCCAATGATCAGGCTTGTCCTGACCCCCCCCCCCCCCGCTGCACAGCTTTCACTGGCAAGCTCAGTGTAATGCTGCTTCTCCTCCACTAGCTCTTATGTAGCTGAGAACAGAGGGAATGTGATTCCATTTAAAGAAAGGAAAAAAGGTATTATTTTATATCTAAAGAAACATGTTTTGCCTTTCATTTCTATTTTAAACTAAATGGGTTGCTTTAAGCATGAACATATCTCCACATAATACATTTGGTCAGAAAACCAATGTCAGCATTATAATAGAAGCGCTAAGGAGCAGTTGGTATAATTCACAGTATTACATATATAAGCACTACCATGTACCGTGCCTTGAAAAAGTATTCAAAACCCTTTAAAATTTTCCACATTTTGTCATGTTACAACCAAAAACGTAAATGTTTTTTTTTATTGGGATTTTATGTGATAGACCAACACAAAGTGGTACATAATTGTGAAGTGGAAGGAAAATGATACAGTAAATGGTTTTCAACATTTTTTACAAATATGTGAAAAGTGTGGGGTGCATTTGTATAAAGCCCCCTGAGTCAATACTTTGTAGAACCACCTTTCACTGCGATTACAGCTGCAAGTCTTTTTGGGGATGTCTCTACCAGCTTTGCACATCTAGAGAGTGACATTTTTGCCCATTCTTCTTTACAAAATAGCTCAAGCTCTGTCAGATTGGATGGAGAGCGTCTATGAACAGCAATTTTCAAGTCTTGCCACAGAATCTCAATTGAATTTAGATCTGGACTTTGACTGGGCCATTCTAACACATGAATATTCTTCGATCTAAACCATTCCATTGTAGCTCTGGCTGTATGTTTAGGGTCATTGTCCTGTTGGAAGGTGAACCTCCGCCCCAGTCTCAAGTCTTTTGAAGACTCTAATGCCGCGTACACACGGCCAGTTTTCCCGTCGGAATAAACTCTGAAGGTTTTTCCGACGGAGTCCTGACGGAATTCCGCTGAAACTGTCTAGCGTACACAAGTCCGATCGTCAAGAACGCGGTGACGTACAACATGTACGACGGGACTAGAAAAAGGAAGTGCAATAGCCAGTAGCCAATAGCTTCCGTCTCGTACTTGCTTCAGAGCATGCGTCCTTTTTGGTCCGTCGGAACAGCATACAGACAAGCGGTTTTCCCGATAGTAATTGGTTCAGTTGGAAATATTTAGAACATGTTCTATTTCTAGGTCCGTCAGAATTTTCAAAAAAAAAAAGTCAGATGAGGCATGCACATGATCAGAATATACGATGAAAAGCTTCCGTCTGACTTTTTTGGTCGGACATTCCGCTCATGTGTACGCGGCATAACAGGTTTTCTTCTAAGATTGCCCTGTATTTGGCTCCATCCATCTTCCCATCAACTCTGACCAGCTTCCTTGTCCTTGCTGAAGACAATCATCCCCACAACATGATGCTGCCACCACTTCACGGTGGGAATGGTGTGCTCAGGGTGATGTGCAGTGTTAGTTTTCTGCCACAAATTGTTTTGCTTTTAGGCCAAAAGTTCAATTTTGGTCTCATCTGACCAGAGCACCTTTTTCCACATGTTTGCTGTGTCCCCCATAGGGCTTCTCGCAAACTGCAAACGGGACTTCTTATCACTTTCTTTCAACAATGGCTTTCATCTTGCCACTCTTCCATAAAGGCCAGATTTGTGGAGTGCATGACTAATAGTGACTGATGACTAATAGTTGTCCTGTGGACAGATTCTCCCACCTGAGCTGTGGATCTCTGCAGCTCCTCCAGAGTTACCATGGGCCTCTTGGCTGCTTCTCTGATTAATGCTCTCCTTGCCCGGCTTGTCAGTTTAGGTGGACGGCCATGTCTTGGTAGATTTGCAGTCGTGCCATACTCTTTCCATTTTCAGATGATGGATTGAACAGTGCTCCGGGAGATGTTTAACGCTTGGGATATTTTTTTATAACCTAACCATGCTTTAAACTTCCCCACAACTTTATCCATGACCTTTCCGGTGTATTCCTTGGCCTTCATGATGCTGTTTGTTCACAAAGGTTCTCTAACAAACCTCTGAGGGCTTCACAGAACAGCTGTATTTATACTGAGATTAAATTACACACAGGTGGACTCTATTTACTAATTAGGTAACTTCTGAAGGCAATTAGGCCCACTAGATTTTTAGTTAGGGGTATCAAAGTAAAGGGGTCTGAATACTAATGCACACCACACTTTTCAGATGTTTATTTTTAAAACATTTTGAAAAACATTTATCATTTTTCTTCCACTTCACAATTATGTGCCACTTTGTGTTGGTCTATTACATAAAGTCCCAATAAAATACATTTACGATTTTGGTTGTAACATGACAAAATGTGGAAAATGTCAAGGGGTATGAATACTTTTTCAAGGCACTGTATGTGTGGTTGTCATCTACAAATGTATTCTGTAAAGAAACAATAAACTCCATAAAAGAAACAAAACAAATAAACCCAAAGTGACTCTGTGTATGGTGTGCTCCAACTCGAGACCGGTGTTTCTCAACCTTTTTTCAGTCAAGGCACCCTTTTAAATTCTGCACCCTATCCTAAAATGTAAAAAACAAAACCAATATTTTTACCTAATGCAGCACCATCTACATACATAGGGAACCCAACATTAGTGGTAGTTTATTCTCAAGATTTTGCTTGAAAAACAATTCTGGAACATTCATTTGATTTTTCTAATGGTTAGTGGGGTCAAATCAACATTTGTTTTCAACCATAGTGATGAATACATTTTAAAAGCGCAAGACGGGAAAGCTTTTCTTAATCTGGAAAAATCATACATATTGTAATGAAAACAGGTCTGGACAAAATTTTATGTTCTTTCAAATGAATTAGTTAAAGCAGGGATCCTCAAACTACGGCCCTCTAGCTGTTGCAGAACTACACATCCCATTAAGGCATTGTAAAACTCTGACATTCACAGACATGACTAGGCATGATGAGAATTGTAGTTCCTGAACACCTGGAGGGCCGCAGTTTGAAGACCCCTGAGTTAAAGTATATGTGAACCCCACCGTATAAACAACACATTCATTTTAAAATAGAAATGAAAAGAAAACATTTCTGTATAAAAATTAATTATCCTTTTTTAATTTTTTTTTATAAGTGATCATGTAAGCTCTGTTCTCAGCTGCATAGGTGGCGTGAAGAGGTGGGGGTGGAGAAACAGCAGAACACTAATCTTCCTAATGAATGGCTGTGTAGGCAGATGTGCCAGCAAAAGTCTGTGTATTGGAGCCAGAAAACTGATCACGCTGGGATGGATGTGCTCTCTTGCCTAGCATGGTCAGTTTAAAATAGGAAAGCGGGCAGACTGGCATGAACACCAGGGATTTCTCACAAAGGAAACAATACAAAGAGAACAGGATACTTTTCAACACAAGTACATGGTACAACACATATGTATCAGGAATATGAAATGTTGGAGTAACATACTCTTTAACTCAGTTGTGATAATAAAAATTGCTCTGACAAATAATTTCCATGTGAACAGCATTTGACATTCTATTAAATTCTACTAAATTCTATCCAACCGAAGACCTCACATCCCATTCTTTTACTGATAATAAATTAGAACCCCAACAGTGATTACAAACTTCTAGAGTTCTGTATCTCCTTTCTTAAAATTTTGGAACTGAATGAAGAACAATAACACGTGTAATTCAGTAAAAACTCTGTTGACTTAATTTTTATCGTATATAATGAATTAATTTTCCTTAGGGCCCTTTCACACTGATCCGTTTTTGATGCATTTTTGGGGTTAAAAAAGTGGAGTCAAAATGCATGAAAAATATATCCCATTAAATGCTATGGATCTCTTCACACTAGTCTGCTGAGGTTGCCATAGATTTTTAGAAGTTCTGCATGCTGCATCTTTGGTGCACTTTTTAAAAGCACACCAAAAACGCACCTCCAATTGATTTATATAGAAACGCATCAAAAACGCACCTGCTTTGCTTTTTGGTGCATTTTTTTAGTCACATGTCCCAGGTACAAGTTTCCCAGGTGCACAATTGGAGTCAGGAGTATAGAAAACATGGCAAAAACACAGCAAAAATGCGTATGCAAGGTTTATCCTGTATAATATTTTCTTTACAGTTATTAGGTGTTTGGTTTAGTACAGTAGTCTCCAAACTGCGACCCACTGGCTTCAAGTGGCCCTCTGCTTGCCTTTATCCGGCCCTTGAGGCACTATTTCATCCACTGACACCAATGATGGGACACTGTTCCTTCCACTGACACCAATGATGGGACACTATTCCTTCCAATGACACCAATGATGGGACACTATTCCTTCCACTGACACCAATGATGGGACGCCATTCCTCCTGCAGACACCAATAATGGGGCACTATTCCTGTTACTGGTACCAACAATGGGCACTATTCCTCCCATTTATACCAACAATTGGGCACTATTTCTCCCACTACTAAAACCAAAAATGGGGCATTGTTTACTCCCACTGATGCCAGGGTGTTTTCTAATCCTAGTGGCCAGTCTGGCTCCCTCTAAAGCCTGAATGGTGGTTAACTGGCGGTTAACTGGCCCTTTGCTTAGAAAGTTTTGAGACCCCTGGTTTAGTACATACGGGGATGTAATCCTGTATAGTGAACAGTTTACTAATCATCAGTGTGCACACATGTTTGTGAATGAAAGGACACTCAAAGGTTTTTATTCATGCAGAATGCACATACATTCTTTATTGAATTCTCCATCTATACCCCATACACTGTAACTTGCTTCCCAAGAGCTAAGTGAAAATAATCTGCAAATCCAATTCAGCCAACAGATTTTTCATTATAGTCATTTGATATGGCTGTTTGTTGTCTGATACATGGTGCTATTGTAATGCACAGGTCCCAGGATTTTTGGCCTTTGTGCATATTTGCCTAAAAAAATTGTAACCAGTTTCCAATGTTAAAGCGTATTTCCCTTTTTGCAGGCAGACATCACTATATGTTTGTTAGGTGTTCTCATTCCCACAAAAAAAAAAAAAATCTTACTCTTATTCTTTTAGATGTTTCTACACAGAAGGTGTCATAGCTGATTCTAAAATTTCTGGACAGTCTTAGGGTATCTTTGTCCCCACACAGACTGAGCTATCCCTCATTAACATACAATGCAGGACGGTGATTTCCAAATTTTTAACCCTTTTCCTAGGACAGGCAGTATCCAGATTTAGTTTACAGCTGATGATGAAGACCCACAGCCCCCCCCCCCCTAAACATAAGGAAGCAGGAAGATTATGTAGGGATTTTAAGCAAGTAAAAATACCAGTACCAAAAACAATAACCAGCATTTTCTTTTTAATTTGTAATTTTATACTATGTTAATGGGGACACTAAAGTGATTGTAAAGTCTCATTAAAAAAAAAAAAAATAATAACAAACATGTCATACTTGCCTGCTCTGTGTAGTGGTTTTGCACAGAGTAGCAGATCCTGCTCAGGTCCCTCGTCGACGCTTCTGGCTCCTCCCTCCTGCTGAAGGCCCCCACATCAAGCAGCTTGTAATCGGGGCACCCAAGAAGGCCCACTCCCGATCAGCCGCTCGGTGTGTCCATTCACACATGGAGCCGTGGCATGGCCCTGCCCCTGCCGTCTTATGATTGGCTCACTACCTGAGAATGGTTTCTGGTGTTGCCAAAAGCCAATCAGAAGTGCGGGTCCCAGGAAAGGCAAGGCTGTTGTGACCATCGCTGGATCGAGGGGGCGCTCAGGTAAGCATTAGGGGGGCTAGAGGGGCTGCTGCACACAGAAGGTTTTTTTACATTCATGCATGAAGATAAAAAACCTTGTGCCTTTACAACCACTTTAACAACTTTAAAGTAGGTGTAATCCCAATTTGGCTGCAAAAGTGGCAACAGCAAAGTCTAGGACTTTCCTAATTGGATTGCTACTCATGTCTCCACTGCAGCTGCAGATCTGGACTCTTAAAGGGGTTGTAGAGGCTGAAGGTTTTTTGCCTTCCTGCATTCTGTGCATGAAGATAAACAATCTTCTGTGTGCTGCTCCCCCCACAGCCCTCCCTAATACTCACCTAAGCACTCTCTCAATCCAACAATGTGCACGAGAGCCTTGGCTGTCTCGGGAATCCCTCTAATCATTGGCTGAGATAGCAGCGGGAGCCATTGGCTCCCACTGCTGTCAGTCACAGCCTTTAAGCCAATGTAGAGAGAGGGGGCATGGCCGAGCCAAGGCTCTATGTACCCAGAGAGCAGGGCTCAGGTGCGAGCACGCACCAGTACCCCCTTAGCAAATGGCTTGCAATTGGGGGCACTGGTCAAGGGGGAGGAGCGCTGGTGAGGGACCTGAAAGAAGAGGATTGGGGCTGCTCAGTGCACAGAGCAGGTAAGTTAGACATGTTTGTTATTTATTTTTATTTTTTTAAAGCTGAACCTTTAATACCAGTTTAAGGTTAATGAAAAAGATGCCCATTTATGGTCCCTGGCATTAGAAACTTAAAAAGGATCCTCCAACCCCTATCCCATGCTTCCACCACCCCCTATCCCATGCTTCCACCACCCCCTATCCCATGCTTCCACCACCCCCTATCCCATGCTTCCACCACCCCCTATCCCATGCTTCCACCACCCCCTATCCCATGCTTCCACCACCCCCTATCCCATTCTTCCACCACCCCCTATCCCATGCCTCCACTGCTTGAACAGCAAGGTTTGTAGGTGAAATCTGGAATTGTGATTTTTACAGTACACCCCCCCCCCCAACTTGTTTTACGATCCAAAAAGAAATCCAGCCAGAGTCTTTCACCTTTATATACCTCCAAGCACTACGTTTTCAAAAAGCGTTTGTATTGTATTGAAATGCATGTACTTTAAATAGTATCTGATGTGTATTTTCGTGCTGGTGAAAAAAGTACTTCTAAAGCTAAATAAAGCCAGCGGGTAATTAAGAATTTCTTTTTGTTTTGTTTTATATTCAGAGGTATTTTCTTGTGGGGAGCAATCATGCAGAAACAAAATACCGCGTTCTGAAAATTGATCGGACTGAACCTAAAGACCTGGTAATTATTGATGATAAGGTGAGTGGAGCAGAATGTAAATCCAGTGAATAGTATAAACCGCTTTTTAAATCATAACCTTTGTATCTCTATTTGCATTGGTATAGTTTGAAATGTTTCACGTGTAAGAAGTCTGTATTTAGTTAAACAAGATAGCTTTCAATAAGTGTCACATCCAGTAGACAATAGCAGACAAAAACTCTACAGTTAATGGTGGATTTTAAAGGCACGACATGAGGCACACAGACTTGTATAAAAAAAACACAGTTTATTATAAGCATGTTAATAACTTTTATGTTTAAAAGACCTATAAAAAGCCAGAAAGGAATGGGAATAGCCTCCACTCTAACAGTACAAGGACATCATTGACCATAACCAAATGATAATATGACAATTATCTGTATGAACCAAGTAGTCTTGTCCAATTCTTAATGGTCAACGTGTTTTGCTTGAATTTTAGCTTCTTCAGGACCATATAATTTTGAGGGGACAACACAATTATCAAACAAATAAATAATTATTAGATAGTGTAGATAGTTTACATAATCATTTTAAACCAATATGCTGAATGTGTCTGTATGAATATGTGTAGTCCATCTCAGGGGCAAGCAGGTATCTATGTTCACATAAACAAGGAGGGCATAAAGAACAAACGTAGCCACCCTAGAACAGGAAGTCTCAGAATAGCAGAAAAAAAGCTTGCTTTTTAAGGCAGCGAGAGATAGAAGGTACATTCTACTTATTATATTTTGTTTTATACAAAAATTGAGTTTAGTGTGCTTTTAAATTCGGGTGCAAGGAAAAGTATGGTGGTACCTTCCTTAAAGTGTTTCTCTAGAAAAAAAAATGAATATGGGTCTGACTGTGCTCCATTTTGTTAACCTTAGTTATGTTAAAGAAATGACCTGTTGACCTTGCTATTTCCTTGACGAACCTGGGTTTTGATGCTGGCCCACAATTGGCTGTACTTCTCCTTTAAATTTTAACTAATCCTAACTCCCATCCCCATTCTAAGACTATTCTATCTACTCTGTAAAAGAAAAGATGCCTATACTTGCCTGTTCTGAATCCGCTCAGTTCCAGTCACATGATTGGGTCCTAGCACCAGCTTTAATGTAGAGGAGGGACAGGCTGACTTTGCATACCCCATAGTAAGCCTATGGGTGATATCATCGCTCAGGCTCTGCAGCCATTGTTGCTGCCTCTCCTGTACACTGAAGCCGGTGCTGGAATCCCATCATCTGAATGTAGCGGAACGGCTTCAGAATAGGTTAAGTATGAACATAATTTCTTTTACAGGGTAGATAGAATATTCTTAAAAGGAGGGTTGGGAGTAGATTTCAGCTTAGTTAGAATTTGACTGGAATTCCACTTTAAGCAGGATATATGCTGTTCACCTCACGCCTGACAATTGAAGGAGCAGAGCATAAATGGAGTTGGACGGGAAAATGGTGCCGAACAGTGGCTGCATCTTCTAACAAATGCTGGTGGGGGCTAATAGAATGCAATAGTCGTAGCGGGAGATTCCTCCATTCACACTGTATAGATGTGTTTATACCCAGCTTTACCCTATTGGGTTGCCATATTAACATTTCCACACAGGTTAACTTATAAAACTGCATTAAACATTTGGTAAGGTAGTATCTGGTATATGTCGAGAAATCCTGCTGCTTTATCACTTCACCCAAGCATTAAGTATTTTTTTTAAATCTGTTGTGCTAGTGCCTCAAGCATTCATAATCCCCGTAATGTGTTTAATATGTTTATTTCCTATGATTGTCAGCTCCATCCTGTGGCCATAATGTGATATTTTTCTGATAGAGGTATTTCAGGAAATATTGCATTATTGCCATTAGATGGAGCTGATGGTCATAGAAGATAATCATAATACACATATTAAAGTGGTTGTATACCGCTGGATGTTTTTTTATTTTTTCCCTGTAAGGTAAAGTCATAATGTGCTAGTATGCATTGCATACTAGCACATTTTGTGAAACTTAGCTTAAAACAAAGATGTCCCAGCACAGCGATGTCAGTGCTGCAGGGGCTCCCATTATTACCCATCTTGCTTCCGGGTTCGCGGTCTCTGGCTTTGTGACTGGCGCAGGGACCGCCAGTCATGGCACAGGGTTTTGAAGGAATGGTGCGGCACGGGTGGCTGTTCCTTCAGAGCGCATACACCAGTGATGTCACTGGTTGCATGTAATCTAAATATCTCCTAGATCAGGGGTGTCCAAACTTTTTTCAAAGCGGGCCAGATTTGATGAAGTGAACATGCGTGAGGGCCGACCATTTTGCCTGACATTCTTTGAACCATTAAAATTTGGTCTAAGTGTGTTTGTTCGAGCACTAATACACTGCTCAGCAAGAATTCTCTTGCCTTTGTGGCTGTGTGTGACGAAGAGATGAGCTTGGGCATGTTATTTGGAGATATATATATATATATCTTTTGTGGCCCCCCAACAAATCCCAGAGCACTGCTCAGGACTAAGGATGAGCTCAGACGTGTTATTTGGATACACCATATTTATCGGCTTGTAACACGCACCTTCACTTTAAGAGGAAAGTTTCAGGAAAAACTTACATTTTAAATAAAGAACTGTGAAGCAAAGTAAGGGTCAGTGCCCATCAATGCAACCTCACCATTGCCATGAGTGCTTTTCTCTGCGACCTCTTTAATACAAAGTCCCAGGAGACGGGATTTACTATTACTCACTGTATGAATTCTGTCTGCGCTCGTCCCGACCCCTCCTTGTCCCCTCTAGGGCACATATAAATATACATAAACACGGGTATATATCTTTTGTGGCCCCCGCAACGCTCGAGGATTCGTTGGGGGCCACAAAAGATATATATATAGCCAAATTACCAGTGGGGCTGTTTGAAACCGGAATGCGGGCCGCAATTGGCCCGCAGGCCGGACTGTGGACATACCTGTCCTAGATGGTGCCCGTTTAGGAGATATTTACACTACATATATGTAAGCCTTTTTATAGGCTTACCTATAGGTAAAAGACAGTAAAGGAAGTTTACTTCCTTTTTTATGGTAATTATTTGTGAAAGCTGTATGACATTATCAAAGCAAATTTAAAACAAAACCCCTAAAGCTGAGCTCCAGGAAATCAGCCACTTTCTAAAATGTTCTTGCTTACTATGGGTTGCATGCCACCTCATGGAAGTATCTCTTTAATTATGTTTTATTTACGTTTTTACTGTGTGATCTTTCTAGATTAGACTTAAAGTGATTGTAAAGTCTCTTTTTTTTCTATGAAAATAACAAACATGTTATACTTACCTGCTCTGTTGCAGTAGTTTTTCACAGGGCAGCCTGGATCCTCCTCTTCTTGGGTCCTTCCTCTGTGCTCCTGGCCCTTCCCTCCTGTTGAGTGCCCCCACAGCAAGTAGCTTGCTATGAGTGCACCCGAGCTGCAGCACCCTGTGTCCATTCAGACACGGAGCTGTGGTTAGGCCCTGTCCCTCTATCTCCTGATTGGCTAAATGACTTTGTTTGACAGCAGCAGGAGCCGCTGATGTGTCTCAGGAGAGAGAGTCCTGGATACCCGAGACATTCGTGGGCATCGCTGGACAGAGATGGGGCTCAGATAAGTACAGTTGTGCTCATAAGTTTACATACCCTGGCAGAATTTATGATTTGTGGGCCATTTTTCAGAGAATATATATAATAACACAAAAACTTTTTGTTTACTCAAGGCTAGTGTTTGGCTGAAGCCATTTATTATCAATCAACTGTGTTTACTCTTTTTTAATCATAATGGCAACAGAAACTACCCAAATGACCCTGATCAAAAGTTTACGTTTTGTGGATGAAGTTCTTTATCTTTTCAGATGGTAAAGCTGCCCATTCCTCTTGGCAAAAGCCTCCAGTTCCTGTAAATTTATGGGCTGTCTTGCATGAACTGCACGTTTGAGATCTAGACAGAGTGGCTCAATGATATTGAGGTCAGGAGACTCAGATGGCCACTCCAGAACCTTCACTTTATTCTGCTGTAGCCAATGACATGTCGACTTGGCCTTGTGTTTTGGATCATTGTCATGTTGGAATGTCAAAGTACGTCCCAATGCACAGCTTTCTGGCTTATGAATGCAAACGTGTCTCCAGTATTTTTTGATAATATACTGCATTCATCTTGCCATCAATTTTGACCAAATTTCCTGTGCCTTTGTAGCTCACACATCTCCAAAACATCAGAGATCCACCTCCGTGTTTCACAGTAGGAATGGTGTACCTTTCATCATAGGCCTTGTTGACTCCTCTCCAAATGTAGCATTTATGGTTGAGGCCAAAGGCTCAATTTTGATCTCATCACTCCAAATGTCTTTGTGCCAGAAGGTTTGAGGCTTGTCTCTGTTAATAAATATGTGATATGCTCCGCGCTATGGATGATATCGGGTTGCAGCCCCCCTATTGGGTTCCCACCGGAACTTACAATGAGTAAAGATAAAAAATGGGCCTGTTGGCGCTACCCTATTCAATAATATAAGTGCACACGAAATAGTGAATAAGTATCTTGTAAACCAAAACGTGCTTGTTCTATAAACGGTAGGTAGTGTGTATATGTGCCTGTCTTGTGAAGGCTATGTGTATATAATATGTACCCTCTAGTGATGGGTACAACCGTACATACACACACATGTAATAAACCAAATACCAATACATAAAAGGCAGTTCTAAACAAATAATATGAATAATCAACATGAGTGATATGCACAGAAAATTAGTGAAGGTAAACCTATGTGTGCATAAAGATGCCCATCGGGTCAGAGAATATAAGCATATATAACTATACACGCTTGACCTGAAGCGTAGCATGTGTACGTGAATGTGATTAACCAACTGTCCAGCAGTAAACCAGAATTTATAAAAAAGTGATTGAAAAAAAAAATGCAAGTCCCAAAAAGATAAAAATATATTCTAAACAGCCACAAAATGTTGCTTGAGGTGACTTCAGTGCTCGACAAATCAGGTGACTGATAGTGCTCCCCCCATCAGGTCCCCACTCACCAAAGGTAGTAACCCCTACAGGGGTAGTGGGCATATGTGGGTAACTGTGGATAAGACTCCTCTTCAGCTCTCTCGGTGTCCCATCTGATGATGTCTTCGGCTCCCGCAGCTGGCTGCACACTGTCAGGTTTCCGAGGCTCTCTCCACATGCTCAAGGGTAGGGCACTTGGTCAGCATATGCCCAAAAAATCGATCCCCAGTTCGATCCTTTCCTTTTCAATCTGCAGCCGCTGTTATTTTCTATAAATGCAATGCAATATGGCTACATGGAGTTGTTCTGTGCACAGAATGTGTACTGACCACTCCCCAGAAACATAATTTCCAGCTTGTGTGATTGGCTCACTAATTTTCTCAGAAGTCTGCATAAGATGCAAGTCAGATTTCAGGCATCCCCCCATCCAGGTCGTGGCCGCCTTCTCCACTGCTTCTCCTCCTCGGTAACTTCCCGGGTGGCTTCCCAGCTGCTTCTCCCCCTCGGCGGCTTCCTGGGTGGCTGCGGCAGATTCCCACCTGCTTCTCCTCCTCGGTGGCTTTCCGGGCGGCTACGGCAGCTTCCCCACTGCTTCTCCTAAGACCCGATTTCTCCAATAAATTTATGCTCTCTGTTGTCTCTGTGTTTGGCGTATTGTAAGCGGGATACTTTGTGGCATTTGCTTAGTAATGGCTTTCTTCTGGCGACTCGACCACACAGCCCATCTTTCTTCAAGTGCCACCTTATTGTGCATCTTGAAACAGCAACACCACATGTTTTCAGAGAGTCCTGTATTTCACCTGAAGTTATTAGTGGGTCTTTCTTTGCATCCCAGTCAATTTTCCTGGCAAAAATTTTAGTTGGTCTACCTGACCGTGGTTTGGTTTCAACAGAACCCCTAATTTTCCACTTCTTGATTAGAGTTTGAACACTGCCGATTGACATTCTTACTTCCTTGGATAGATTTTTATATCACTTTCATGTTTTATAAAGTTGAACTACCTTTTGCCGCAGATCCTTTGACAATTATTTTGCTTTTCCCATGACTCAGAATCCAGAAATGTCAGTGCAAAACTGGATAAACGATGCAAGGGTCTGTTAGGAGTCCAGAAACTCATTGACCTTTTATACACACACACAATAATTACAAGCAAACAGATCACATGTGAGAATGGTTACCTTTACTAGACACTCAAACCCCTTTGTGTCAACTTGTGTGCATGTTATCAGGCCAAAATCACCAGGGTATGTAAACTTTTGATCAGGGTCATTTGGGTAGTTTCTGTTACCATTATGATTAAAAAAGAGTAAACACAGTTGATTGATAATAAATGGCTTCAGCCAAACACTAGCCTTGAGTAAACAAAAAGTTTTTGTGTTATTATATATATTCTCTGAAAAATGGCCAAGAAATCATAAATTCTGCCAGGGTATGTAAACTTATGAACACAACTGTATTAGGAGGGCTGATGGGGCTAATGCACACAGAAGGCTTTTTATCTTAATGCATAGAATGCATTAAGATAAAAAAACCTTCTGACTTTACAACCCCTTTAATAATCCTTTAAAGAGCTGGTTCGTACTCCTATTTACAGTGAAATTGTAATTTTCTGTGAGCACATTAAAAATCAGTTAAAGTATAATTAAAGGCAAATTTTTTTTTTTCAGTTTTGGATAGAGTGGAGGGAGTTTAGAACACCTGTCAGTTTTTATTGCTGTCTGTGCCCCCATTAGTGAGATTCACCTTCTCTGTTTGTCCTGTTTACCATATAATTGAAACTGAAAGTAAAAGAAAATCCCAAATTTTGGGTTGTCCCCAGAAAAGTAATAGAGAGGTATCTTTCAATGAGGACACTAGTTTTGGTGGCCTGGGGGGTCCTCGAGGAATTCCCTTATTTTTGTGTTTGGCTATGGGACAGGAAGTGAAAGGGAAATCTCCAAAAAGGGACACAGATGGTGAAAATAAATCTGAAAGGAGTTACAACCCTCCTTTACTCTATCCAAAATGAAAAAAAAAGTTTTGCCTACTCTACTTTAAGGATGAGGACATTGTGCCATGGTCATGGTAACATTGGGATAGAAATACTAAAACTAAAATTTATTGCATATACAAAACATTATTTAAAAAAGGGAAAGAAAAGCAAATACAGAAGTCTGTAAAAAATCAGTCCATAAAGATACAGTTACAATTATACACTCCATACATAGCTCAATGCGGTATAGACAGATAATTCGAGGATAGGATACCAATCATTCCACCATAGAATTATTATGTTTTCGGAAGAGTCCTATTGGGATAGTTTTCACAGTGGAATGTTAAAATACCTGAGTGTTTTATGTTCCATCTTCTTTCAGTAAAGGTACTCCATGGAGCTCAGGCTTTGGATAATCGGATAGTGTAAAAGACAAAACATTTTCTTTGCCTGTATAAAATAGAAGAGTAATTTATATCTTATTTCTATTTTATCCAAAAAATGCTTTAAATGTTTATTTTCTTAAAGCATGTATACACCCAACAAGAAGTACGTGAGCTCCTTGGTCGCCTTGATCTTGGTAACCGGACAAAAATGGGACAGAAAGGGTCATCAGGATTATCCCGAGCTGTGTCAGCTTTTGGAATCGTGGGTGAGTTTATTGTACTGATGTTTAAATATTGCTTAAAAACCTAATGAAGTTACAGAAATAGATATATACAAGCAGATACAAATTGAAGGCCCTTTACCACCTCTAAAAGGCGGGAACAGGCAAATGGGACTTTGTATGTGTCACCGAGAAATCGCACACATATGTAAAATCATTCCAATCTTCATTCCAAAGTTAAAACAACTACAAATCTTAAGTATATGCAGATATCTAGTATATGGCCTCTTGGATCGTCAGGTTTTGTAAAAGACTCGCTTCCTCAGGATACATGCCCATTACAGTAAGTCAAATCATTCTACAAAAATAAATATGGCATATAACTGCATCATAAGATATATCATATAGACACACAAAGAAAAGATTTTAAAGTACATTTAATGATATCTAGCATGTCGCAGAGCCCAAGAAAAAGGGGGGAGGGTGCAAAATATATTTTAGAACAAGAGAAAAAAAAATAAAAGCAAGAGAAAAAAAAATCCTGCGAGCCACAATAATCCTATGCCAAATGATCATCACTGCCCAGCTGCATGCGTAGATCACGTCTCATATATCGTGCAAGTAATTCAAAAGAAAAAATACACTGTGCTAGAGTGTTAAATTCCAATCAGTGTATAAATATAGGATCTACCCAAAATATAAATGTAAGAAATGTGTAAAAAATATTAATATCATAATTGTGATAAATACCCACTCTGAGTGAATCATAAAGTGATAAATGCAAAATTATAAATCCAAAATATAATATATATAAAAATATATCACATACAAAATAAATGTATCAATAAATATAATCAAACCCACTAAGGTGCAACGTGCATAAACCAATGAAGCAAATACATCAAGGTGCATACAAAAGTTTAAAAGGTGCTTAGTGTTCCATAATTAACGTGATAAACAGTCCTGCTTAAACAATGTTGCAAGTGATCAGTGATGAGTGGAATCTTGTAGATCAATGTCAGAGAAAAATGTGTATAATGAGTGTCCGTGGATATTAACTTTCCAGCATGCTCATAGTATTCTATGTGCTGCAAACCATTCTCCGGTGCAAACCATTGGCCCCCCAGTTATTATGCTCACCTCAGAGCGTGTGACTCAGCTGTTATACTAAGTCAAAACACGCTTTGGAGCCACCCCACTGCTCAGTGCTGATCACCAGACGTCAGGCTCCAATGCGGTTCCAAAGATATATATGAGGAAAAATGAACTCGATGGTGTGATATTGTTTTATAAATTTATTAAACAAAAATACACTCCCCACGATGGGGTACTCACACTATCCAGGTGCGTTAGTGCACCGCTCTATTAAAAGCCTCCAAAGCAGTAAATCAGTTCAGGGGTATGGTATGCGTCTCATCTATGTCAGATCCTCTGCTGCAGGATCCTCTGCTGAGGATCTGACATAGATGAGACGCATACCATACCCCTGAACCGATTTACTGCTTTGGAGGCTTTTAATAGAGTGGTGCACTAACGCACCTGGATAGGCACTAAAATATTCTTAAAATGAACCCAACCAAAGAGTAAAGACCAAAAAAAGCTTCTCTTACCGGCTATAAGGTGTAAATGTAAAGCCCCATGTATCTGGAGCATTAGGCCCGTGGTGTCTTGGTGTCCGCCAGCCATGGCTTTTGTTTTCAGCGGGAATGTGGGGGAACGCAGTTCCGGCACCTCAGCACTGAATGTATGTAATGGCAAGGGGTGCTGGGGGTTCTATTGATGCTGGGTGCTGGGGTATCTATTGCTGGGGTGTCAACTGTTGCTGGCAGGGGTCTATAATTGCTGGCTGCTGGAGTTTTTATTGATGCTGGCTGTTGGGAGTTGCTGGGGTGGATCTATTGTTGCTGGGGGTCCATTGTAGCTACAGGGAATCTATTTTACTGCCTTTTATTGCTGTTAATAACAAATTCTATACAAATTACGTCGTACCACAAAATTATACTTGGTTCTGCACCTATTCTCTGAGAAAAAAGGTTCTGCCCTTAGCCATAACTATTCCATCTTACATGGGCTGGCACACATCTGTGGTCTCCCGCCCCCCCACGACCTCTGCCAATTGCCCCACCAATTGTGGCCTCGCGGCTGCCTGTCCCTCCCTTATAATCAAATCGATAATGTACTAACCGCCTCTATTTTCATGTCTTATATTTCACTTTCTTGTTACAGTGGTTGACTAACTACTCATTCTAATTGGCACCACAGTTAGGCCTAGTTCACTCAGCAAACAATATTCTGTAACAGACGTGGTCAGACATGCTCTCTGTTGTTCTGCAGATACATGTCTGTGTATGGACATTTGCAGTGAATGGTGTAGTTGTGTATCCACTATGCAAGCATTGAGCACCGGATTGGGGAAAAAAATCAGCATTTTCACTTAGAGGTATTTAATGAATTTCTAAGCAAGAACTCAGCTGCAAATCATAATATGTTTGTATATGGATACAGGACTGTGAAGAGAAAAAAAAGGGTGTGAGACTTTGGACGTTTTAGATTTACATTTTCAAATTTGAACACTGTTGAAATGCTCACATGTGTTGTAATTCTGTAAAAAGACCCAATTCCATTAACATTTAACATAGCACAAAGTTTCAGAGGCAGAGGCTTTGCTCCATATAAGTAGATAGAGAAAAGTCCCAGTTCAAGATGCTTAGCCAGTCGTTTTAAGACTTTGTGTCAGGGGTAATGTTGGTAGTAAAACGTTAGTATTTATAGCCTCGTAACTCAAGAAACAGAGAGGCATTTGCGGCTTCAAAACACAAGAGAAAAGCAAAGTGCACTAGTATGGAGTTGTACTTCACAGTTTTTTATTAAAGTAAAGTTAGGGTAAAAACTCTAACAAACCTTTCCGACCCTTCTTTTCAGGTGCCTCTTATTTACTGGTTGATTCAGAATGGCCTGCCTTGTCCCACTTGATGTCCCCCACAGGCAGATTGTGCCTTCCTCTTTGGAAGGCTTTCCAAATGTGTCACCTTTTTGCTTTCTCTGACACCCCTTGTTGAATTGTGCCTATGCATTTGAAATGTTTGCTGGGAAGGGCACATTTAGGCACTCTTTATCACTTATTTATTCTTCCCTGGTCATGCCAAACCCTGATGACCATCCCTCTTTCATTGTTGCTTGGGAATGGGCTCTAAATATTTCCCTGTCTATAGGCCAGCTCCAAAAAGTATATCTTCCCACATTTAAATAATTGATCTGCACTAAGATCCAAGAATGCAATTACAAAATAATTACTAGGTATAGTACCCCATCACTACTCCATGAATGCATGCCCTCTATCCCAGATTGCTTTTTGGAGATGCAGAGTTGATAAGAGAACCTGATTACATGTTTTACGGGACTGCCCCAATCTCGCAGTTTTTTGGGATAGTGTGCAAACTATAGCTCAACAATTTACAGACTATAGGCTCGATCCCTATGAAAGTTTACCTAAATAGATTTTAATACACCTTCTCAATTCTGCTAAGGCTTCCATCCCTGCTTGCTGGAAGCCAGGGTCTCTGCCTTCAGTCCAAATGTGGCTTTAGCAGGTCGACTCGAGATGTTTTGGAGAATGGAGAAACTGACTCGCCTGGCGGTACTGGCATAAGTTTATGTTCTCAGAGGGGGCAAAATGATGGCCAGAAGGGATTGGAGGGGTTGTACCCGAGATGAGCCTTGTTACCCCCCCTACACACACACACACACACACACACACACACACGTTTTCTTTCTTTCTTTTTTGCGTAGTATTCACCAGTTCCCTCCCCTTCTATTTTTCTACGTTAATAAAAAATTTGATGACTGGATGAGATTATCCCAGATTGAGCATAACAACCTTTCGTTGTTACCCATTGTGAAGTACGGTACAGTAACAGACTTTGTTCCTTCATTGTACCCAATTACATTACAGTGTGATTTATGTAAGCTTTCTGAGTCTCCTTACCTGCTCAATATCTGCAGTCTTTTCAGAAACCTACATCACTACTTATGTTGTGAATGCAGTATGATACTTCTCTGTAATCATGTTCAAGTCTATAAATAAAAAAAAAAAAAATGAAAATAAAACTCTTAACAGTGTCAGTGCTGGGCTAAGCCCTTCCTTCTCTGAGCTGGCCGCTCAGCTGTCGGCTGATTGCCATCTCCTATCTCTCCACAGTGACTCACCTGTTGATGATATCCTGCTCGTCAGTCCTGCCTACTTAAGCCGTCCAGTCCAGATGATCTCTGCCTTCGCCTTGGTCACATCTCTAGAGACGCTCTCCTGTTAAAGACTTGCTTGGATGACATTCCTTCTGGCTTCAGATCCTGTTTGCTGTTCTACCATGCTGTTCTCTGGCTCCCTGACATTTTGGCTTGTATGACTATCCGTTTCGGTTCCTGGATTCTGTCTATGTTTTGACTACGTTTACGCTGTTTACCTTTTTATTATTATTTTTAAACAAGTGTGATTTACTGTACTTCTGTCTCAGTCTGATTCATGGTTTCTGACAGTAGGGGAAGGCCATGAATGCAGAAGATGCAGTCAAGCCTCCTGTTGGTAATATTTTTTCCAGATTGGATTAGCAGGATCACCGCATGGATCAGTTCCTGAGTTGCACGGCTCACTTGGAATCTCCCACTGTGGCTGCTCCGGTACAACATGTGTTGCAGGCTGTCGCTGCTGCTTTCCAGTCTCTGTGCAGGCACCCACCTCAAGTATTACCTCTTTAAGAGGTATGTCTGGTTCCACTCCACTTCCCCAGCGATTTGGGGGCGATCCAGTCCAACGCAGAGGATTCCTCAACCAGGTTGAGATATACTTTGAGATGCTGCCCCAGGTGTTTCCCATGGATAGATGCAAAGTAGGTTTTCTGATATCTTTGCTTTCTGAGAGAGCCTTGGCCTGGGCAAACCTCCTATGGGA
This sequence comes from Lithobates clamitans, assembly GCA_037952925.1. Lineage (NCBI taxonomy): Eukaryota > Metazoa > Chordata > Amphibia > Anura > Ranidae > Lithobates > Lithobates clamitans. Next base: position 84,383 of record JBBGZY010000740.1, read on the forward strand.
GACGCAAAAACCTGTTGGCTTGAGTTACCCCGAGTCTTGAGTTTGTGGCTTCTTTTAAAAGGGTATTTGACGTTCCCGCACGCTCTGCTTCTGCTGCCAAGTGCCTCATGTCCATCAGAGTACGAGAACTGTTGCCGATTACGCCATTGAATTCCATACTCTGGCAGCAGAGATTACGTGGAACATTGAGGCCCTTGTGGCTGCTTTTTCTCATGGTCTCTCGGATACCATCAAGGATGAGATAGCAGCACTAGATATACCCACTGAGATGGAGAAGTTGATCACGTTTGCCATCCTCATTGACTCCAGACTCCAAGAAAAACTCTCTATTAAAGAGCGCTTGCGGAAGCCTCCTGTACATTTGTCTCTGAGCTTTGTAGTCCCACCCTTGCCTCCCTCACCTTCCATGCCTCCCGGTACCGAGTCGGTCAGTGAAGATGAACCCATGCACTTGGGCTTCACGTGCCTCTCTGCGGATGAGAGAACTCTTAGGAGGAGGCAGAGATTGTGCCTTTATTATGGCCAGGCAGGTCACTTTTTGAAGTCTTGTCCTACCCGTCCAGGGAATGCCCGAACCTTGAGGTCCTGTCACGGACAGACCTTAGGTGGCGTCCCCAGTTTCCTGAAGGGTAAGCCCCTGCTTTCGGTTACATTTTCTTGGGCTGAGTTGTCTGTTGATATACAGGCTCTAATCAACTCTGGGGCTTTCAGGCCTGTTCATTAATGCTGCCTTTGTATTGAAGCACTTGATTCTGCTGCAGCTGTGTGACACTCCACTTGCCATTGAGGCTCTTGGCGGGAGACCTCTACAGCCTGCCCATGTGTAGCCTTTCTGTATTTTTCGCATGATTAACTCAGTTACTTACGCATTAGACCTTCATTCTAATATGTGTATCTCCAATGTATTTCATGTCTCCAGATTAAAACCTTTGGTCTGCAACCGCTTTACCACCTCGGTGCCTCGTCCTCACCCTGTACAGGTTGAGAACCATGAGGAGTATGAAGTACAGTCCATTGTTGACTCCCGTAGGTTCCGTGGGCGCATAAAGTACCTGGTGCATTGGAAAGGGTACGGTCCACGGGAACGCACTTGGGTCTCATCCTCGGACGTACATACCCTGCCCTCCTCCGTGATTTCCATAGATGGTTTCCCCTCAAGCCTGTTGGTCCTCCAAGGGGGAGGGGTCATTGAGGAGGGGGTACTGTCAGGGCTAGGCTCAGCCCTTCCTTCTCTGAGCTGGCCGCTCAGTTGTCTGCTAATTGCCACCTCCTATCTCTCCACAGTGACTCATTTGTTGATGATATCCTGCTCGTCAGTCCTGCCTACTTAAGTCGTCCAGTCCAGAGGATCTCTGTCTTCGCCTTGGTCACATCTCTAGAGACGCTCTCCTGTTAAAGACTTGCTTGGCTGACATTCCTTCTGGCTCCAGATCATGCTTGCTGTTCTACTATGCTGTTCTCTGGCTCCCTGACGTTTTGGCTTGTCTGACTATCCGTTCCGGTTCCTGAACTGTGGCTATGTTTTGACTACATTTACTCTGTTTACCTTTTTTTATTATTATTAAACAAATGTGATTTAACTGTACTTCTGTCTTAGTCTGATTCATGGTTTCTGACAAACAGACAGGATGGAAGATGACGTGCCAGCATATTGACTGGCCATCCAATCTGAGTCATAGAACAAGAGTTGCTTATGGTCAGAGAAGGGTGCCTGTGTCAACAAAAGCAAAACCAAACCCAGAACATTAGCTGAAGCAGAACACGCCTTGTCCTGCATCTATGTCTGCAGACTCTATAAACATTTACTGCACAAATTAATAGCTGTAGGTGTACACTGAGGGCACAACCCTTATTTGTGTACCTTTCTCACAGAGATGTCTCCAACCGGAGGCACCTGCTGTCCTTCTGGAGTGTAAATAGTCACTTGCTCAATGGACCTATTGTTGTGTGACAATGCCCAGGCTAACTGTTAGGTCAATCACGTCCTGCTGTTGTATAGTGCAGAAGGAGAACATTGCTACAGAAAAAATGTGACATTACAACATATACAGTTAACATATACATTCATTAAATAAATGAATTTATTTATTCCAGCCCAACATAGTGCTATATTCAATTTATTTTAAGTCAAAACTTACAGATGTAAACTCATTTGTGAAGGGTGCTACCAGCACACCTCACTATAACACACATGTAATACTTCAGAGTATACAGTATAATCAACGCTCTTTCCTTTCGCCAGTGTAGTTACCAAACAGTGTGCTCCGATTAGACTTGTATTTTCATCAAGCCCCTCCACTATGCGTTACACCTCTGGGTCATGGGGCTTCCTCAGGTGGATCATTTTTGTGATTCACCAATGGATTTATTTATATGAATTTGAGCATATATTGATTTTGCATGGATATATTTACTTATGATCTTGTATTATTTTGTGGATATATAATTTTATTTGTTAAATTCACATTTATTATTTGGTGAAGCGTGGCACATACCGTATATACTCGAGTATAAGTCGTTCCGAGTATAAGTCGAGGCCCTAATTTACCACAAAAAAATGGGAAAAACTTATTGACCCGAGTATAAGACGAGGGTGAGAAATGCACAGCTACTGTAAGTGGAAAAGAGGGTCAACAATGCCCATTTGCAGCCTCACTGTGCCCATTTGCAGCCTCACTGTGCCCATTTGCAGCCATAGGTCCCCTGAACTTCAAACTTGGTAGTTAAGGGTTCCTAGATGCCCCCTAGCTGCAGCCAAAATTTGGGGTCTCTGAACCCAAAGGGTCCCGAAATGACATTGCAGCAGATGGACACAGTTGACCGAATTTGGGGCCCTGTATCTTAGGGCCACTTAGTGCTAAGAACCCCAAATTTGGTGTGCAAACCAAGTGGAACTAGCACCATAAAATTTCCAAAGCTGGGGTTTCTAGCACCAAGTGGCCCCGAGATACAGGGCCCCAAAAATCAGTTCAGAAAATGTCAAGCACTTTTCTACAGCAGAGAATGACATTTTCCAAACCGGTTTGGGGGCCCTGTATCTCAGGGCCACTTAGTGCTAGGAACTTCAGCTTTGGATATGTTATGGTACCAGGTCCACTGGGTTTGCACACCAAATTTGGGGTTCCTAGCACTAAGTGGCCCTGAGATATGGGGCCTCAAACTCGGTTCAGAAAATGTCAAGCACTTTTCTGCAGCAGAGAATGACATTTTCCGAACCGATTTTGGGGCCCCGTATCTCGGGGCCACTTAGTGCTAGGAACTTCAGCTTTGGATATGTTGTGGTACCAGGTCCACTGGGCTTGCACACCAAATTTGGAGTTCCTAGCACCAAGTGGCCCTGAGATACGGGGCCCCAACGTCGGTTCGGAAAATGAAATTTTTTGCTGCAGAAAAGTGCTTGACTCGAGTATAAGTCGAGGGGGGCACTTTCAGCACTAAATAATGTGCTGAAAAATTCGACTTATACTCGAGTATATACGGTAATTTATTTATTGAATTCACATTTAACATATATATATATATATATATATATATATATATATATATATATATGGGAGTTTTTTTTTTATTTATTTTGAGTAATTAATTTTTGAGATACTCTCCATAGTTGCTCGCAAGGTTTTTCACTTTCTTTGGCATAAGAAAGCTGATTTAAACTAAAAACTACCATTGGTACTTACAGCCACCACAATATGCCTGCCTACATTACTGTTTTTTGTTAAAATTACTTAGTTATATAACCTTTGAGAGCTTTCATACTTATAATAAAAGTAAATCTTTCTTGAGAGAAACATGAAGGCTGCAATTGCTAGTCTCTCTCTGAAAATGCTTGCTACCTGGCAATTATGCTGACCCTCTGACTTTAATACCTTGCATGTTTTTGGCGTGGAACAAATATGCATATGAGAAAAGTCATAATATAGTCTGAAGTCCTTATCTGCATCTGAAGTCCTTATCTGTTCTGGGTTACAAACCCAAAACAATGAAGAACACAGAGCTAGATAAGTATAATGCCATAGTTCTTCATAGAGAAAGGTACTTAGTATTTCCAGGAAGGCAGCTGTAAGCAACAGCACAGGAAATCGAAAGAAACTACTGCCCAGGGACCACTCTTGAATCATCCCATAGATTTTGATATACATGAATCAATAAGCATGATTAGACCATCACAAGCCGAATACAGAATTGCTTTGTAAGTGTGCTAGTATAGGACTGCTTTCCTTTTAAAGGCAGTGCTAGAAGAATAGCAATGGTAAAATTGTCTGTATGAAAAAAAGTAGGCACTCCAATGTCTACACTCCAGCAGCTCGTTCAGCAGGAGGAGATGTTTTTATCAATTTCTCGAACATTCATTTGCTATTTCCTTTTCAATGGTACACATGAGCTTTACACTACATCTCCTCTTGTTATTGAAAGTATGAATCAGGTACTTTAGAGCTGGCTGCATTGATGAGTAACACATAAAAGGCTGTATTTATGTTCTAAGCATTGCACACTGGCGGAAACAACTCTGCCTTTTAGCTCTGTACATGTGAACTGTTAAAACGCACGTGCACTTCCATTCACTAAATCACTTTTATAATACAGCCTTGTTACTATGTTTTGTATTTGTTAATTGTTATAGAGGGCCATTTAAAGCTGTACAGCATGACTTTTTTTTTTCTTTCCTTTTTTTGAATGCTTAAAGATATAGTGTTCGCTTATTTTTTAGAGCCTATTGTGCGAATAAACCACAGCCTTGTATCTTTTTCAAATTCAAGATAATTGCAATCTTCAGATGAATCATAAATTACATTTGGTCAGCCATCCTGTGTTGACATCACACATATTTTTGAAAACTAGTTGGCCGTGGTATTGAATAAATTATCTTTTTCTCCTTAGTTCTGTCCATGCTGTGTAATTTTGATCGTTTTTGGGTAAAAGTGAAATTCTCCCAGAATATCATGTATTTGATTCAGGAATCCTTGAACTGAACAACTGCGATACTGGTAGAGAAATTTGTTGGGCTATCCCATAATGCGCACTTACTGTAAATTGCATCAATGCACCATCTAAAAATAATAAAAAGCTAGATAAAGAAAACCTAAATACATACATACATACATGAATGAAAGAAAAAAGATAAATTGTAAAAATGTTAAAGTTAAAAATGTCCTGTCTCCTTTTTGAGAAAGGCCTCTCCAAGGGCCTTCTGCCACCCTCCTGGATCCACACTACAAGACCAAAATGACCAACTGCATCCCACCACACAAGAGGGAAGACAACATTTTTCACTATGAGGCGGTACTTCTAATGTGTTTGTACAGAGCCTTTTCTGATGGAGGAAATAGAGATAGCAGGGATGTCTCTGCTTCCTGTTGCAGCTCTGCTACTCTTGGCGGACAAGGCAGCAGCAGTAGCACTACCACCAGCAGGGGATGTCTAAAAGAGTCATGGCAAACTTCCTTCAGGCAACAGCCTGGTGCTGGTCTCAGCACTCACCCAAGTTCACAAAAGCAATCCCTCTCCGCACTCTACCCAGACCATCCCATTCAGGCTACAAAGAAGGTTGGTGCAACAGCTGAAGGTTCCTGTAGCCAATAAAATCCAAATATATATATATTTTTTTTATCTCAAGACAATTTTATTAAACATACATAATACAGCCATTACTGGCTTCAGAGCAATACAATTTGTTATACATTCACAATACTTAACTCCACATAGGATACTGAAAGTATCAAACGAACATGTACAGTATAAACATATACACTTTAGAAACAATACTGATTACCAACAATACAGACCAGATCACGGATGTGGAAATAAGGGGCAATTTAGGAAACAGCGATCACAGGTCAATTAGCTGCAGTATAAATCACACAAAAAGGAAACATAAGGGCAATACAAAGACACTGAATTTCAAAAGAGCCAACTTCCCTAAACGAAGAGCCTTGCTAGAAGATACAGTTGTGCTCATATGTTTACATACCCTGGCAGAATTTATGATTTCTTGGCCATTTTTCAGAGAATATGAATAACACAAAAACCTTTCTTTCACTCGTGGTTAGTGTTTGGCTGAAGCCATTTATTATCAATCAAGTGTGTTTACTCTCTTTAAATCATAATCGCTTGAAGTCTTTTGTGGTATTTGTGGATTAGGCTCTTTATCTTCTCAGATGGTAAAGCTGCCCATTCCACTTGGCAAAAAGCCTCCAGTTCCTGTAAATTCTTGGGCTGTCTTGCATGAACTGCACGTTTGAGATCTCCCCAGAGTGTCTCGATGATATTGAGGTCAGGAGACTGAGATGGCCACTCCAGAACCTTTATTCTGCTGCAGCCAATGACAGGTCGACTTGGCCTTGTGTTTTGGATCTTTGTCATGTTGGAATGTCCAAGTATGTCCCATGGGCAGCTTCCTGACTGATGAATGCAAATGTTTCTCCAGTATTTTTTGATAACATACTGCATTTATCTTGCCATCAATTTTGACCAAATTTCCTGTGCCTTTTGAAGCCCACACATCCCCAAAACATCAGTGATCCACCTCCGTGTTTCACAGTAGGAATGGTGTACCTTTCATCATAGGCCTTGTTGACTCCTCTCCAAATGTAGTGTTTATGGTTGTGGCCAAAAAGCTAAATTTTGGTCTCATCACTCCAAATGACTTTGTTCCAGAAGGTTTGAGGCTTGTCTCTGTGCAGTTTGGCGTATTGTAAGCGGGATACTTTGTGGCATTTAGTAGTCATAGCTTTCTTCTGGTGACTCGACCATGCAGCCCATCATTCTTCAAGTTCATCTTTATTGTGCATCTTGAAACAGCCACATCACATGTTTTCAGAGAGTCCTGTATTTCACCTGAAGTTATTTGTGGGTTTTTCTTTGCATCCCAAACAATTTTCCTGGCAGTTGCAGCTGTAATCTTAGTTGGTCTACCTGACCGTGGTTTGGTTTCAACAGAACTCCTCATTTTACACTTCTTGATTAGAGTTTGAACACTGCTGATTGGCATTCTCAATTCCTCTGGATATCTTTTTTATCCCTTTCCTGTTTTATACAGTTCAACTACCTTTTCTTGCAGACCCTTTGACAATTCTTTTGCTTTCCCCATGACTCAGAATCCAGAAACGTCAGTGCAGCACTGGATGAATGATTCAAGGGTCTGTCAGGAGCAAAGAAACTCACTGACCTTTTATACACACACACTAATTACAAACGAACAGATCACAGGTGAGGATGGTTACCTTTAACAGCCATTCAAACCCCTTTGTGTCAACTTGTGCGCATGTTATCAGGCCAAAATCACCAGGGTATGTCAACTTTTGATCAGGGTCATTTGGGTAGTTTCTGTTGTCATTATGATTTAAAGAGAGTAAACACAGTTGATTTGATAATAAATGGCTTCAGCCAAACACTAAACATGAGTGAAAGAAATGTTTTTGTGTTTTCATTCATATTCTCTGAAAAATGGCCAAGAAATCATAAATTCTGCCAGGGTATGTAAACTTATCAACAAATGTATAAATTGGGATTAAATCTTAGGAACAAAGAACACGGAGGAGAGATGGGTTTGCTTTGCATATTAAATAAGGGCATTAGCTAGTGCATCCCATTGGGAAATACATTTAAAAGAGCAAACAAAATTCCTGGATGGCTTAACGCCAATGTAAAAATGCATATAGAAGCAAAGGTGAAGGCCTTCAAGAAATACAAGGCTGAGAGATCATCATCAGCATTCAGACTTTACAAAGAATACAACAAGAAATGTAAGGGTGCAATTAGGGCGGCTAAGATAGAACACGAAAGACGCATAGCGGTGGAGAGCAAAAAAAAATCCCAAGAAATTCTTCAAGTATATAAACAGTAAAAGAGGGAGGATAGACCTTATTGGCCCCATAAAGAATGATGAAGGGAATCTGGTTACTAAGGAAGGAGAGATGGTGAAGGTATTGAATTTATTCTTCCACTAAGTCTCCACGAGGGAATCGGGGGGGGGGGGGCTTCAGTAACCAAAACTTTAGTGTTTATCTTCATGACACATCTCAGGAAGCACCCTCATGGCTAACAGAGGACAGAATTAGAAATAGACTTGGAAAACTTATCATTGTCAAGTCACCGGGACCAGATGGCTTGCACCTGAGGGTTCTTAGGGAACTCAGTCAAGTAATTGCCAGACCATTGTTCCTAATTTTTACTGACCGTCTACTGACTGGAATGGTACCAGCTGATTGGAGAAAAGCCAATGTAACACCAATAGTGCCAAAATACATTCCTGGGAATTACAGACCAGTTAGCCTCACATCAATAGTATGCAAGCTCCTGGAGGGGATGAGAAGGGACTATATACAAGATTTTAGTAATGAAAATAGTATTATTAGCAGTAATCAGCATGGATTCTTGAAGAATCGTTCTTGCCAAACCAAACTACTAACTTTCTAGGAGGAGTTGAGCTGCCATCTAGATAAAGGAAGGCCTGTAGACCTGGTGTACCTGTATTTTGCAAAAGCGTTTGACACTGTTCCCCATAAACGTTTACTGTACAAAGTAAGGTCTGTTGGCATGGACCAAAGGGTGAGTACATGGATTGAAAACTGGCTATACAGGGTTGAGTTTAGAGGGTGGTGATAAATGGGGAGTATTCGGAATGGTCAGTGGTGGAAAGTGGGGTTCAGTGCTTGGACCAATCCTATTTAATTTGTTCATAAATGACCTGGAGGATGGGGTAAACAGTTCAATCTCTGTATTTGCAGACGATACTAAGCTAAGCAGTGCAATCGCAGGATGTGGAAACCTTGCAAGAAGATCTGAACAAATTAATGGGGTGGGCAAATACATGGCAAATGAGGTTTAATGTGGAAAAATGTAAAATAATGCATTTGGGTGGCAAAAATATGAATGCAATCTACTCACTGGGGAGGAACCTCTGGGGGAATCAAGGCTGGAAAAGGACCTGGGGGTCCTAGTAGATGATAGGCTCAGCAATAACATGCAATGCCAAGCTGCTGCTAACAAAGCAAACAGAATATTGGCATGCATTTCTCCCTCTACAAGACTCTGGTTCGGCCTCACTTTGAGTATGCTGTCCAGTTCTGGGCACCAGTCCTCAGGAAGGATGCATCGGAAATAGAGCGAGTACAGAGAAGGGCAACAAAGCTAATAAATGGACTGGAGGATATTAGTTATGAAGAAAGGTTACAAACACTGAACCTATTCTCTCTGGAGAAGAGACGCTTGAGAGGGGATATGATTTCAATTTACAAATACCATACTGGTAATGCCACAATAGGGATAAAACTTTTCTGTGTAAGGGAGTTTAATAAGACACGTGGCCACTCATTAAAATTAGAAGAAAATAGGTTTAACCTTAAACTTCGTGGAGGGTTCTTTACTGTAAGAGTGGCAAGGATGTGGAATTCCCTTCCACAGGCGGTGGTTTAAGCAGGGAGCATCGATAGTTTCAAAAAACTATTAGATAAGCGCCTGAACGACCACAACATACAGGGATATATTATGTAATACTGACATATTATCACACAGATAGGTTGGACTTGATGGACTTGTGTCTTTTTTTCAACCTCACCTGCTATGTAACTATGTAATAAACAGCATCATGTGTCATATGTGCAGAGATCTAATATGGATCTACGCAAAGTTGTACATCTATAAAGGCACAGCTACCCCCCCCCCGTTCAGCATGAGCTAGGTGCCCAACAGATGATAATTCCATGTCATATTGTTTATAGCAAGCGGTCCAAGACAAGTTCTACAGGGGCCAACCCAGGAACACTCAGCCATAGTTCCCATAGCTTGTCGAATTTTGTTGTGCTGCCCCTATGCTGGTAGATATATTTTTATAGCCTTAAGGTTTTACCCATTTGTTCTATCCACTCCCATATCCTAGGGGGTTCTGCCGATTTCCAGTGCTGCAAAATAAGCTTCTGGGCCTGAAAAAGGGCCCTAGCTAGCGCCTGCTTAGGGACCGCCTTCACCATGACATCATCTATAATACCTAACAGACATTGTTAAAAAAAAAAGTAAGTCCCAAACTTGTATATGTAAACAGACATTGTTTGGGAGCCTCTCTAATCTGAACCTGGAAAACCCGGTTAGTAACCCCTATAACCTCTGTCCAGTAAACATGTAATTTGGGGCAACGCCACAAGAGACGTATAAGATCGCCATGATCCCCCATGCAGAGAGTATGTGATGGATTATCTCGCACTCCCATTCTAACCAACTTAACAGGGGTATAATGAACCCACAGGAGTATATACAAGGAGTATATACAATTGGAACAGGCGCTGGGCAACATTTAAAGAACACTGTAAAAACCGCCAATAGCACCTCCTCCCATTCTTCCTCTTCAAAGGGCCCAACATCCAGCTCTCATTGGGATATCACTTTTTGGTTAGAATCCGGTAAGGACAAACTGAGTAGCATAGTGTAACTTCAGGATATGAAACCCTTATAAGACGACACCTCAGACATGTAATTAAAAATAGAAGTAGTATTTTGTACCCATGCATCCACGTCATTTTGGGCCTGTATCACATGCTGGAGTTGGAAGTAATAGAATTGCATGGGCATAGGGAGCTGAAATTCCGACTGAAGAGCAGCAAAGACACACAGCTCTCCATTATGGGATATTTGATATAAGTAATTAACACCATATTGCTGCTATTTTTGACTATATTGCAATTTCCCTTTCTCAGTGTACCTGTCGTTGTGCCATATAGGATATAGGACTTGGTAAGCTCAGTGACCTGTTGTAGTGTTTTGAGTTTGTTTGATTTACTAAACTGCAATGCTTCCAATCCCTGAGCAACCCCTGTCCCGATTTAAATTTAAGGAGTTTAGTAGTTGTATCCGCTAAGTTCATCTCCAGGTCAGGGACTGGGTTAATCGTTCTGGCTATATGTTGCAACTGGGAGGCCAGATAATACAGCCATGGATTTGGCAGTGCCAACCCACCTGCTTCCTTAAGACACTGAAACTGTTCTAATCTCACTCTGGCTGTAGAAGAGTGCCATTTTAGAGATCGAAACATAGTTAATAATACGGAACTGTTTCAGTGGGATAACTAGCGGTGAATTATGTAGCACGTATAAAATTTGGGGCATAAGAATCCTTTTTATAAGGTTGATCCTGCCTACTGGTGATATTTTCAATCTGGACCATACCCTAATCCGATCACTGCTATGATTAAGTAAAGGGGTGAGGTTTAACCTGAGATAATCCAGAGGGTTTGGAGTGACCTGTATACCTAAATATTTAATGTTCTTAGATACTGGAAATCCAAGGATTGTTGTTAGTTGCTAGTCTGGGCTCTTATCAAGAAACATACAGTAGATGACCGCGATATTGTGTCAATCTCGCCGCTGTTATCGGCAAGATTTGACACCTGCGAGCCCCGTTGCGGGAGCCAGCACCGAGCTGGCTCGCTCATTGGGAAAGGAAAGCTGTGTTTTTTTCCTTTCACGATGAGCGACAAGCATTGCTGACAGGTGTCTGGTATGAATCATGAGGGGGAACGCCACGCCAAATTTTAATTTTAAAAAACCGGCATGGGTTCCTTAGGTCTAATATGGATTTTAAAGGGAACCCCCTACGCCAAAAAAAGGTATGGGGGTCCCCCCCAAAATCCATACCAGACCCTTATCTGAGCACGCAGCCTGGCCGGTCAGGAAAGGGGGTGGGAATGAGTGAGCACCCCCCCTCCTGAACCGTACCAGGCCGCATGCCCTCAACATGGGGGGTGGGTGCTTTGGGGCAGGGGGGCGCCCTGCGGCCCTCCCACTCCAAAGCACCTTGTCCCCATATTGTGGTCACCGGGTGATGTCACCCGGGGACCCCCCCCTTATGATGTCACCGTCCCGGGGCATGATGGGACTGTGATGTCATAAGGGGTGGGGTCACCCCCGGAGCTGCCTAATAAATTACTTTAAAAACCTGTGTAGTGTGTTTTTTTATTGACACTTTTTCCCCCAGGTGAATGGGTAGAGGTACGATGTACCCCATACTCATTCATATAGGGTGGGGGGCCGGGATCTGGGGGCCCCCTTATTAAAGGGGCTTCCAGATTCCGATAAGCCCTCCGCCCGCAGACCCCGCCATCCAACGGCCAGGGTTGTCGGGAAGAGGTCCTTGTCCTCATCAGCATGGGGACAAGTGCTTTGGGGTGGGGGGGCCCCCCTGCCCCAAAGCGCCCACCCCCCCATGTTGAGGCCATGCAGCCTGGTACAGTTCAGGAGGGGGCGCTCGCTCGTCCCCACCCCCTTTCCTGACCGGCCATACTGCGTGCTCGGATAAGGGTCTGGTATGGATTTTGGGGGGACCCCCACGCCGTTTTTTCGGCATAGGGGTTCCCCTTAAAATCCATACCAGTCCTAAGGGCCTGGTATGCCCCTGGAGGGGAATCCATGCCGGTTTTTTATTTAAAATTTGGTGCGGCGTTCCCCCCTCATGATTCATACCAGACACCTGTCAGCAATGCTTGTCGCTCATTGCGAAAGGAAAAATCACAGTTTTCCTTTCCCGATGAGCGAGACAGCGCGAGATGCACAGTACCCTGTCGCCGAGAACCAGCGCGATGGGATCGCGCTGGAATGTTTCATATTCCCATCGCACATGTTCCTGGTATGAGCTCTAAAGGTCGGGTGCTGCAGCAACAACCAGCTGGATACTGGTTCATGTCACAATGTAGATATTTGCCAGCACACCAAGGATCAGCACAAGGTGGCGTCCAAACGGTTTAGTTGATTGCATGATCACAACACAAAGAGGTACGCTGGAAACACATTCTGGTGGTCAGGTACTGTAAGTGAGGATTTAGTCCAGTTTACAACCAACCCAGAATAATGACCAAAGGTTTGCACCACCCTCATAGCTTAATTAAATGACGTTGTATCCCCTAGAAGCAACATGGTATCGTCTGTGTATAACATTAACTTTTCCTGTAATGCCCCATACTGAAAGCCTTGAATATCAGGGTTAGAACGGATGAGAGCCGCTAAAGGCTCAATGGCCAAAGCGAACAGGAGTGGGGACAAAGGACATCCCTGCCTGGTGCCCCTGTACAAACTGAAATCTGAGGACACTCTTACAGCCTCTCTAATGGCAGCCTTGGGGGCATTGTATAGCAACTGGACCCAGGAAATAAATTCCTCTCCAAACCCAAATTTTCTCATTATGGCCTACAAATATGTCCACTCAATGCTTTGTAAAGCCTTGTGGGCAAGATAACAGCGCTCTATCCTCCCTGTTGTCAGCCTTTGACTGTTTATTGAGGAAAAGTCTACGCAGGTTTATCGCCGTAGACTTCTGGGGCATAAACCCAGTCTGATCAGAATGTATGATAGAGGATATCACAGCCAAGGCCTTCATCTGAATCTTCACATCGTTCTGTAAGAGGGATATAGGCCTATATGAACCTGGATCCAGTGAATCCTTGCCTGGTTTTAATAACAGTACTATAATATCTTTGGTCATGGACAAGGGAAGACTTTTGCTCTCCTTAGCTTCTTTGAACACGGCCAATAGCTTTGGCAACATACTGTTTAGATTGATATAGAGTGGAGTAGTAGGAGACCAACTCGGACATAATAAGGTCAGGTGCATTAGTTACTGCTCCCACCTGATTCCTTATTGCAATAATGGAGGGTGACATCTGCTAGCAGGCGACCCGTCTGTTCTCCCTCATAGTTTGCCAGTTTATTAAAGAAGCGTTTCAGCTTCTTTAATAGTCAAGACGACTAAGTGCCCGACTAGCAGATAGCCATGAGTCTTTGCGTTCCTCTGTAGGATCAGAGATAAATTTTGAATCCAGCTCACTCACCAGTCGCTCCAAAACCTCCCTTTGGGCACCGGTGGCCTGCTTAATCGCATGGATCCCCCTGATAAATGTTCCTCGAAGGAAGGCCTTAAAGCTCTCCCACACACTCTCCATCCTAGAATAACCCCCATGTACGTGCCAGAATTCCACAATTTTGGTACTATCTGCGCATGGGATGGAAATAAGTTAAGCCAGAAAATGTTCAGTTTCCAAGGGGCCCTAGACATGGTCTAGATTGGTCTCACCTCCAGGGAAGTAATTAGAGGCAAGTGATCAGAGATGCCTCGAACGGCGTATTTAATTTCTGATACGTACCGGGAGGCTTCAGCTGAGCAGATACTAAAATCTATTCTGGATAGGGACATGTATGATTTAGAAAAGCAGGAGAATTGTTTTTTCCTCTGGGTGTTTATCGCGCCAGAGATCAGTCCAGCCAACTTCCTCAATACATTTTTTCAAGGGCGTACGGTAAGAGCCACATACCGATTTTACTGGGGGATGTTTATCTAGTGCAGGGTCCAAATAACAGTTAAAATCTCCCATAATGTATAGGGGAATATCCTGGTGGCACAACTGATATTCTAGTACTACTTTGAGCACCTGGTGGTTGTATGGAGGCGGAATGTATACAAATGCAAGAATACATTTCAAGGTAAATATACGACATAACAGTATTACATATCTCCCCTCCGTATCCAGCACACACTCTATCTCCTGGTAATCCAAAGAGTTGTGTATCAGTACACTCACACCCCGCTAGTAAGAGGTGTGAGTGGAATGATAGGACCACTCCACCCAAAAGTTTCAAGCAAGAAATTGATTTAGGAGTCAGGTGGGTCTCTTGCAATGAACAAATAGCAGGTAAATATTTGTGTAGGGAGGTAAATACCATGGTACACTTCAGGGAGTCATGTATCCCTCTAACATTCCATGATATCACCGGAATCGTGGCCATCTTAGATCCGTGTGTGTAAACATAGCAAGGTAATTAGTAAGCACAATGTCCCACAGCAAATTGTTGTGTAGATGCACAGATGCAAATGTTAACTCTGGAAAATTGTCCTGTAAAGAAGGTAAAGCTCTAAAGAAATTAGATAAAATGAACAAAACATAAGAGTGGCACGCCACTGCAAACTCAGGTAGTTCAGCCCATGAAATACGCCCAAAAGGCAGACCAAGAATCAGAGGCTGCCATTCACTGGCCCGCAGCCTGGTCCAGAGGGCCCAACGACCAGTACCTGTTACAGTTTTGGGCATGTCCCAAACTTTGGTAGGACAACCGGTCCTCATCTTCATATGCTGAGTAAGATCCAACAGGGATCCAATTCCGACCATAATGAAAAGTGATAATCACTAGGTAGAAAACTTTTGTAGAAAACGCTCTTGGTGAACAGAAGGTATGTATGTTCGCATCGCGCAGGCACAAAATTAGCACAGTGTGATGAGGCCCTGAAAGCCTTCATGTAAGACTCCTAGGGGCATAGAATGGGCTCAGTTGTCCTCCGCCGCTGGCCTCCTGGCCAGATGTAAAGCATTCTCGTTGGCATCCAACCATGCCGATGCATTTTCAAAGAAATGTGCTTGTCCCCGTGCTGTGATACGGAGCCTGGCAGGTTAAAGCATAGCGTATGGGGCCTGCAATTTTTGTAGACGCCTTTTGACTTCGGTAAATTGGGCCCTGCGTTTCTGCACGTCAGAAAAAAAGTCAGGGTAGAAGTAGATCCGCACTCCATTAAACTGGATGTTTTGCTTTTCCCAGGCCAGTCACAAATTAATCTCTCTATCCCAGTATTGTAAGAGCCGAGCCAACATTGGTCTTGGTGGATGGCCTGGTTGAAGGGGCCGCAGGGGAACTCCTATGAGCTCTTTCAATTGAATAGGTGGTAAAGGCCTTCTTCCCAAATATCTTTTTTAGCCACTGCTCCACAATGTCTGTGGGGTCTCTACCCTCCACTTTCCCAACAGATTTAGCAAATTAGTCAAGAGTAAGTGAATTTAAACTTGCTTGAGACAAACCTAGATTTAGGTTCAGGCACAAAAGGTGAAAAAAAGCCTTTGGGCTGGGTGATCTATATGGGGCCATGTGACCCTGTACACAAATACAATTTTTGGCCTTTTTTTCCCAGAAATAGAGCTTTTCTTCTTTTGGTGGTATTTGATCACCTGTGCGTTTTTTATTTTTTGAGCTATAAACAAAAAATGACCGACAATATTTTGAAAAAAAACCCAATATTTTTTACTCTCTGCTATAAAAACATATCCAAAAAAAAAAATTTTTCCTCAATTTAGGCCATGATGTATTCTGCTAAAAAAATTCCAGTAGGCGTATATTGATTTGTTTACGCAATAAATGTAGAGTCTACAAACTATAAGATATATTTATGGAATTTTTATTTATTTAATTTTTTTTAACCATTTCAGCCCTGGAAGGATTTGCCTCCTTAATGACCAGGCAATTCTTTGCCATACACTATAAACAAACAAGACCAACAATTTTTTTAAAAAAACAATTTTTTTTACTTTCTGCTATAATATATCCGAAAAAAATATATGAAATAACAAATTTATTCATCAGTTTAGGCCGATATATATTCTTCTACATATTTTTGGTAAAAAAAAAAAAACGCAATAGGCGTATATTGATTGGTTTGCGCGAAAGTTACCGCTTCTACAAACTATGGGATAGATTTAGAGACTTTTAATTTTGTTCTTTTTGTTTGTACTGGTAATGTCGGCAATCTGCGATTTTTAGCGGGATTGCGGCGGACAAATCTGACCCCAAATTACACTTTTTGGGGACCAGTGATGTTATTACATTGATCACATGCACTGATCAATGTAAAAATGACACTGGCAGGGAAGGGGGTGACACTAGGGGGCGATCAAGGGGTTACGTGTGTTCCCTGGGTGTGTTCTAACTGTAGGGTGAATGGACTGCCAGGAACATGACAGAGATCGCTGTTCCCGATCACTGGGAACAGTAGATCCAGAATATCTACTGTTCCCATCTACTGTTCATGTCACTAGGCAGAACAGGAAAACAAAAAGTGTAGCGATTTAAAAAAAAAAATATGATGTTACACATATGTCGAACAGAGGGTGATCACCACTAAATGATCACCACTAAAAATTAAAGCAGAAAACATATGCAGATATAGTGAACACTGTAACAAATACTGAATGTCCAAGAAAAATCCAAGTGACAATATTCAAAATATAATCCAAAACTTCATGTGAATATCAAACTAGTTCAAAGCTACATGTGAATATCCAAACCGTGAACCAGGATATATGGCTAAAGTGAGAAATACCACCACTGAAAAATGGGAGGCTTACCGGAGCATTTGAACCCACAAGAGCACATGTTCTGTGAGTCAAACGGGCTTGTGTTGTGTGGACAACCAATGGGAATGGACACTGGAACTTTCCTAAGGCTGGAACGGGAACAAACGGGAACCTTTGTTACAGTGTTCACTATATCTGCACATGTTTTCTGTTTTTATTTTTAGTGGTGATCATTTGGGTTTATCACCCTCTGTTCAACATATGTGTCACGTTATGTTTTTTTTTTTAAAAAGCGCTACACTATTTGTTTTCCTTTGTGTTGCTATTTATCCAATTTGCTGTGTTAGCTGCTATTTCTTAAAGGCAGCACAGAATTACTTGTTACACCACTAAGCAGAACAGGGAATCACCTTTTTTACATAGGCAGGTCCCCGTTCTGCCTCTCCTCACTGCGATCATAGGTCACCAGCGGACATTGAGTCCGCAGGCATGCTCCTGCCGCTTGCGCGCAACGCCCACTATCCTCCTTGCACGGAACGAAGTACAGGTACGTTGATTCATGCAGGAGAGCTGACCTGCCACAGTATATCTGCGTGAGCTGATCGGCTAGTGGTTAATGGTGGCGATCAGCAGCTTATAGCAGGACTTCAATATTACTGTGGAAAGACTGGACACTAACTGACACTTTTGACACTTTTTTTGAGGGTGATAAACCCAAATGATCACCACTAAAAATGAAAACAGAAAACGTGCAGATATAGTGAACACTGTAACAAATGTTCCCGTTTGTTCCTGTTTCAGCCATCTGAAGGTTCCAGTGTCCATTCCCATTGGTTGTTTACACAACACAAGCCCATTTGACTCACAGAACATATGCTTTTGTGGGTTCAAACGCTCCGGTAAGCCTCCCATTTTTCGGTGGTGGTATTTCTCACTTTAGCCATATATCCTGGTTCATGGTTGGGATATTCACATGTAGCTTTGAACTACAGTTTAATATGCAGTGACAGTAACACAGTGATCAGTGCTAAAAATATGCACTGTCACTGTACTAATGACACTGGCTTGGAAGGGGTTAACATCAGGGGCGATCAAAGTGTTATCTGTGTGCCTAGCTGGTGTTTTACTGTAGTGTGGGAGGTGCTTTTACTAAGGGAAGGCATAGATCCATGTACCTGCTTTGCAGGAACACAGGATCCATGTCTTCCTTACTGCCAGAACGAAGATCTGCCTGTGTATCGAACGATCAGCGGTTGCTGGCAGACATCGGGTCCGTGGGACCCGCTGATCAGCTCCCACTATGTATAATCACAGCAGCAGTGACCTGATGGTGGCACGCACTCCTACCTGATACATGGAAGTGCAGGATCATGTATATATACGCGATCCTGTGCTGCGCAGCCAACCTGTAGCAGTAAAACTGCTATAGGGCGGTTGTCAAGTGGTTAAATATGGAGCCATTGATTTTCAATGCATATTATTTCTTCCGTTAACTAAATATTTACATATGTCTGTTAATATTATACAAATGACACTGGAATTTTATTATAGTTGTTTGCAACGGTTTGTATATTTTCTTGGGTTTTAGGTATGTAGTTATTCTTTAACAGAGGAAAGCCAGCTGGGCTTTCCCATTCATCTCATTAAAGCTTATAGTCATGCCTGCACACTACAGCACAGGGACTGGGAGAAAACAGATGTGGACACTGCCTGGTACTTATAAATGAAAATATGTTTAATAATGATAATAATGTACATGTTCTAAACATAAGCTTGTAATGATTTTTTTATTTCTAGGATTTGTTCAGTTTTTAGAAGGATATTACATTGTGCTGATCACTAAAAGGCGAAAAATGGCTGACATTGGTGGTCACGCAATCTACAAAATTGAAGATACCAGCATGATCTACATTCCCAATGATTCTGTACGTGTTAGCCATCCCGATGAAGCCAGGTAATACATGTGGAAGATGCAAAATAAAATATACCTTAGCTGTAGTCATATAAATATAATATAGCCATACAACGGAGCGGCAATTTGCTAGAACCTGTTTGTAAAAAAAACCCCAAAAAAACCCTTCTTTTCACTTATGATCTTGTAGATGGGTAGATTGTAACTTAAAGATCCGGTATTGAGGGTTACTGTAGTATTCCATAGCCCCTTTAAGGAAAAACCTTTGGGATTTATCTAAACCCCCCTGATACATTCACTTTACAGTGACTCATTTCTTGAAATCAGGTATTGCTTTTTATCCATGCCATTATAATTTTGTTGTACTTGCATGCTTCAAGCCAGTGTTAACTAAGCAAAAATCAAATATCCTACATTGTTTACTAGTGGGGTGGAGAAGGATTAGGTATGTATTTAAAAGCCATATTTAGTTTTAGTCCTAATGAGAACCCATCACAAGTAACCATTTGTAATAATTTAAATATCCACTCTGTTTATTATTTTTAGAGCTCCAAAGTGTTGTACAACTTTTTGCAGTGTAAAGTGTAAAATAATTTTGAAAACCATTTATGATTTTCCTTCCACTTCACAATTATGTGCCACTTTGTGTTCTTCTATCACATAAAATCCCAATACAATGAATTTACGTTTTTGTTTGTAATATGACAAAATGTGGAAAATTTCAAGGTGTATGAATACTTTTTCAAGGCACTGTACATAGAATTATGCAAGTTCGTTTTTAACCCCTACGAATCGTAAAATCTAACATCTCTAGCACATTCATACACACACCAGGGGCCGATTTATAATGGAGAGTGGATTTCGATATCTTCTCTGTTATATTTCACAATATTTGTCAATTCTGTGGCATGCATCTTACAGCCCATTCATAAAAATGCAGGACGTAGTATTTAGGTCCTTCAGTACTTTATGGCGTCTTCTTTGTTTAACACAGCAGACAGAATGTCATGTAGGATAGATAGCACACAATGATAGTTGCGCTAAGGTATTTCCAGCAGGCAAAGCTGTGTTGTCTGGGGTGGTGAGGGAATAAAGTCAGGATCCTGAACATATAGTCCAAAGTTCTGAAAAATGGGCAGCAGAGAGTCAATAAATAAAAAGGATGTTAGGAATGGCTCCTGATAGAGTTGCAGGGTTTTTAAGGAAAGTCCATAGCCTGGGTGATTACCACAGGTAGTATAGCTGGCACAGGGAAGGCAGCATGCTGGAGAGTAGAAGAACCTCTGGGGGGGAATACAAGAAAAACAGACAAGCAGCGCCAATCTAAGTGCAGCAATATTGTAACATATTAAATTAAGTAGTCATGCACTCACTCGAAAACTGATAAAAGCATCTGGCATTTACCATGATGTGCCCACTTTTATCCATTTTCGAGTGAGTGCATGACTACTTAATTAAATATGTTACAATATTGCTGCACTTAGATTGGCGCTGCTTGTCTGTTTTTCTAGGATAGAAAAATACCCTTTGTCGCCTTTGTGGAATTCTTTTAAAATTACAAGTATTTTGTTTAATATCTCTAGATCTTTTTTGCCCTTAAACACTCATTCTTTAACACTTACACTAGGCAGATATCCCTCATGACACTCAGATGGGTTATTTGACCAGTAATCTGGTCTATGTCTAAAGTGAAGAATAGAATGTAATTAACACAATATTAAACCATTTCTGAAAACATGGGAGATTTGCTTTATTACAGTCGGATTCAGAACATTTTCCATTCATGGTAATCTTTTCACATTTTTGTTAGGAGGTTTTCTGAAATGGTAATGTGGTTACAAAAAGGGTTTTTCAACGTATTATGTAATAAATATGCTGACCGGATGTAAACACGGATACCTAAAAACTTTAGAAGGTGCTTTTTGTGCAATAAATTAAACTGTGCTAGTGTGCCCAGATTGGCTTTTAACTATGACTCAGATCAGTATTTGTAATCATTGCCAGGAT
This sequence comes from Lithobates clamitans, assembly GCA_037952925.1. Lineage (NCBI taxonomy): Eukaryota > Metazoa > Chordata > Amphibia > Anura > Ranidae > Lithobates > Lithobates clamitans. The sequence goes on from JBBGZY010000740.1 coordinate 105,397, forward strand.
CTAATCTTGATTCATGTAATAGGAAACATTAACTGAGTATATTTAGCAACTGGAAGAATAACATATTTTTTGCTTTTTTCTGCCTGCACTATTAGAAGCATAGAGGTCATCCACAAAGGACAGTAGAGCAATTTATTTGCCATAATTATAACTATATTTTAGCACTGAGCTTTTTTTCATGGTATTGGTGGGTTACCATATTTTGTACAGTATTTTTGAATATATTGACACAATATAAAAAAAAATACAAATATGAAGTAGCTGCACATAGAAATGTGTCTAGGTTTGCCTTACTGTGTAGCGTCACATATGGCGACCCATCACATTTCGCTACCCGCTGGAGTGCGCATGTGCAACGCCGCCATATGCGTTCCAACATTTTTACATCAAAACAGCACACTAAAACCGTCAGATATACCGTCTGTATAATTATTGATTGTAACACACCAGTTGGCAACAGGGCCCCTGGCGAGCTTGCTTTGCTCGCCACGCTTCGGGCACGGCCTCGCTTCGCTCGGCATAATTATAATCTAACTCTATGTCCACTTGGATGGTGGGGCTTGAACCTGGACTTAGGGGTGGAGCCACATGCTGTTTTGACGTAAAAGTGTTGGAACGCATACGGCAGCGTTGCACATGCGCATTCCAGCGGGTAGCGAAATGTGATGGGTCGCCATATGTGATGCTACACCTGTTCCAGTTAGATATTATTGGCATAGCAACAATAAAATCCTTCCTGTGGCACCTAGGAGCATCTATATGCCCAAAACACTTCCATGTGCCCTTGTTTAATTGTTGAAGCAACAGACATACTCTGAGTTACTCCTAAGTCACTGACTGTGTTACTGAATAATAAAAACAAGCATGAAGCTTTCACTTCCACTGTTTGATCATGAAGCCTTCTACTTGAAGTCATTAGCCCTGGCTTCCTCACGTAAAAATATACCATGTGAGGCAAAAATGCATTTTCCCTTATTCCATAATTTGTAAGCATGATCCCCAAGTATTTTATTCTCTCTAGAGGCTTACCTTCCCAGGAACTTAATTAAAATAACATTATTTTTCAAGTGTTTGCAATGATCTTCATTCCTGCAGCATGCTTTCCTTTTGTGATTATAAATAGTTTACTATATTAAAGCTTCCCAGTTTTCTGTTTTCATCTCCAAGCTGCTATAGTTTCTCCTGTACCAGTATTCCCATACTAGCTGTAGCTTGTTTGTATCTTGCTTGTTTGCCAACAGCCCTGTGCTGGATTGGTTAGCCGTCTTTAAGTATCGCCCTAGAGGTTGCCTTGCTTGGCTTGCTATAAATATCATGTCTTGTGAGGAGTGTATCGAATCCATGTATAAATTCACAATGCTATGATTTTACCATCATTACCTTGTGGTAATAAGTATAGTCATTTTCACGGTATATATCCCTAGCCTATGCTGATACTGTTGTTTTTCCTTTTCTCTTTATTTCCCCTACTCTTAGGTATTTAAGAATATTTCAGAATGTTGACCTTTCGAGCAATTTTTACTTCAGGTAAGTACAACGTGGCCTCCGTTTGACTGGTGTGGCACACGAACACTTTAGGAAACAATACACTTCCAAAATTGTCTGCTATTGTTTACATCATTAAGCTTTCTTATTTGTTCTTACTGTCTTACTGAGCTGTCTCTGGAAGAATTGCTGTGTTAAAACAACTCTATTGCTACATATTGAAAAGTTTTAAAAAGACTCCCTGTAAGAGAAGAGAAGTAATTATTTCTCTGGCCTGCGCCCTGTGCCACCTATGTTCGATCTCCTGAAAAAGTATGCCAGCCAATAATTCTTCAGCACCCACAACCACTTCTGGTATGTTGGATATGAGGTCCCCAGCTGGGTGCTGTGATTTCACCTACCTGGTGCTATGTCACTTCTGTGTCTAGTAGTAGTATAGCAGTCAGCGGGTTCAACCGATGTTTAGTCTTTTTAAGATTTATGGTGGCCAAATAAATCTTCGGCATCCCACACACACTCAGCTGTGTTGGATGCAGAAGATTATTTGCCCAACATAACTATTCAAGAGCTCATAAATATGAAGCATGGCCAGCAGGATAGGTAAATATTAACTTGTTTATTTACAGGAAGTCCTTTTTCAATTTTTTTTTTTTTTTTTAGTGCGGACAGAGTTATTTTAAAGTTAAACAAGGGGCCAAAGACAGCACTGAAATACAGCACTGTCCAAGTGTTTTTAACTCTGATCAAACTAACTTGTGAATCAGACCAAATTGGCGATCAGTTGGGAGTTTCCATTCCTTGAGACTTCTGCAAGCTACACTGCATTTGGGAAATACTGCTTGGTCTTGAACTGGCCCAAGACTATGATTCAATAGTGAAATTGCAGAAAATTATAATCAGATTGTCACTTTTTTACTATTTATGTACTGTCAAGGAAGTGTCTCCTCACTTCCAGTCCCAGAACACAGCAGTAAGAGAAAATCTGCCTCAGGTCAGGGGAGGAACAGATTTCTTCTGTCTGTACCTGAAAAAAATTATTGCTAGGACAAATAATTAGGGTGAATCTCCCAAACGGGGACACAGGGAACAATAAAAACCTGGCAGGGTTTTGTAACACATGGAATAGAAAAAAATCAGCACCCCATCATAAGCCTCAGTAGTTTGAGGGCCCAACAAAACAGGTGACAAAAAAAAAGTAGCTAAAACATGTCCCTTCATTGACTTCAAAGTCTTTGGAATTCATGTTATTGCATCACTTCCTGTCTTTAAAACACAAGGAGGTTCCTACTTATTGCATAGTGAAACTTTTACAGTTTTGGTATACCGAGTGACTGGAATGCCATCAGACTCCTTATTTTCATTTTGGCTATATTACTTTATCCAAGTTCCAGGGCTAATGAGTTTGTGTGATTCAAATGTGAATGCATTCTACTAGTTCTATGTGTGCTGTTTGTCGCCTTAAGAAAGCGGTCTTGTGAGGCCCTGAGACGTTGGTGGAGGAACATGTTCACTTTTTTTGTTGCCTGTTTTGTTCAGCCCCAGTCAACTGAGGCTTATTATGGGGTGCTGGCTTTTTCTGTTTTATGAGAAATAATATGGTGTCCCCGGTAGCCATGCACTATCTATCAGTGACTTTCAGGGTTAGGTGCTGGATGGATTTGACTATAGTTAGGGTTTTTTTTTTTTTTTTTCATTCTTTAGTTTAAACAATTTTCACACAGACATGTGTGAAACATAAGCTGGTGCTTACCAAAAAAATATATAACTCGCAACATAAATCGCATCATAAGTGAGCATACAAGACACAAAAGTCATATTCCATGTCATGAAACATCAGTTATAGCAGACAATTGAATCTCTATCATTCTGACTGTATTTCACTTTTCCTAACAGATAGTAACATAATAGAAACAAAGGAAAGAAAACACAAGGAAAAGAGAGAGAGAGAGAAAAAAGAGCGGGGGGGGGGGGGGGGGTAGGGTTTAGGGTCTCTACTCCTTCTCTGCTAGCACGGAGCCATATTCCCTAGAACAGGCATAAGGGGACCAATAAAACCACTTTTTAATAAATTTCTCCTCTACCTCCCAAGGTTAAGGAGGGATTCCTGCTTCCAATGGGCTGGAATACAGGCCCTTGCGGCATTTAGAAGGTGGACTAACATTGTATTTTTATATTTACCTTTCAAGAAATCTGAGTAGTGAAGAAGATATCTGGCCAGGTCAGAGCCCAGGTCGTAGTCAGTGAGCTCTTTGATAATGTCTCAATACCTGTGACCAAAACATGTCAAGTTTTTGGCAAGACCAGAAGTTATGCAACATGGTACACTCAGCCCTCCACAATGTCAGCAGATGTCAAGGTAGATTTTCTTCAAGAGGGACAGGACCTTAAACCAGGATGTGAGGACCTTGTATTCCAGCTTCTGGTATTTACTGGCCACTGAGGAGTAGTGAGCAAAATAGAGGACATGGTCCCACTGCTCAGCGGAAAATGTGTGCCCCAAGTCCCTTTCCCATTACAGGAGAAACCTAGGGGTGAATCCCTCAGGGGAATGTATTTGCAATTTATAGGCCTCGGAGACCCCGTGAGCAGAGGGGCCCCGTTCCAGACATACATTTTTAAACTGTGTGTTAATATGGGTTGACCACCCCTCACAGAGAACACTGCTAAGGAAAAGGGGGAAAGTTGCTGTAGATGCCAGGGTTCCAGCAGCGGATCAAACATCAACTGTATTTCAGCATTGGTCTTCAACTTTGAGTCAGTGAGGAAGTTACCGAGTTGAAACTTGCCTTGCCTGAAAAGTCTTTCAAAGCAGAAGTCAGTAAGGCCAGGGGGGAATGCTGAGTTTCCCCATATTGGATGAAGCCGAGTAATCTCCCCTTCTGACCTAGAAAAATGATCACTTTGTTGCACAGCGCTGAGGGTTGCACCAATAAGGTGATGGTGCTGTAGGGTTTTCAGAGATTTTGGACGTAATGGCAAGCATTGTAATGGAATATCAGAGCAAGACTGTTCAATCATTACTCACGCTTTGTGTCCCCCATCTCTGCACCACGTGAGTACCCTGGCAAGATGGACTGCTTGGTAATATCGAAGCGTGTCTCGGAAGGCCATTCCCCCATGTATTTTAGGCATGACTAAATGTGAGTGAGACAGGCGTGGATGCATTGTCGCCCAGACAAATCTAACAAAAGACACTGCGCACTCATTTCAGAAATGAGTTAGGTTTAACTATAGGCAAAGTCTGAAAAGGATAACGCAGTCTTAGCATGACATTCATTTTAAGGATAGCATTTTGACCCAGCCATCTATAGTAGCCCACGTGCCACTTGTCTAAATCAGAGGTAAGAGCGCAGAGCAGAGGTGGAAAGTTAGCTGAAAATATTTTAGCCACAGAGGAAGTTAATTTTAACCCCTAAATACAGTGGATATAAAAAGTCTACACACCCTAGTTAAAATCTCAGGTTTCTGTGATGTAAAAAAATGAGACAAAGCTAAATCATTTCAGAACTTTTTCCACCTGAAGTGATCTAAAAACTGTACAACTCAGTTGAACAACAAACTTAAATATTTTAGGTGGAGGGAAGTAAAAATAAAAAACTAAAATAATATGGATGCATAAGTGTGCACACCCTTAAACTAATACTTTGTTGAAGCACCTTTTGATTTTATTATAGCACTCAGTCTTTTGGGGTATGAGATGAGTCTATCAGCATGGCACATCTTGACTTGGAAATATTTGCCCATCTCTTCTTTGCAAAAACACTCCAAATCTGTCAGATTGCGAGGGCATTTCCTGTGCAAAGCCCTCTTAAGATCACCCCACAGATTTTCAGTCGGATTCAGGTCTGGGCTCTGGCTGGGCCATTCAAAAAAACGTTAATTTTATTCTGGCGAAGCCATTCCTTTGTTGATTTGGATGTATGCTTTGGGTCATTGTCATGCTTAACTGCTTGCCGAGCAGCCACTGCAGTTACACTGTGGCAGGTTGACTCGGCTGCGCAAATTGCCGTACCGGTACAGCAGTCCCTTTTTTAATGGCTATAGCAGGCGTGCACCCACGGTGCATCGCCAGAGACGATGTTCGCGGGCAACCCGCGTTTGCTCCACAGAGACCTAGAATGGGGATCTGTTGATGTAAACAAACAGATCCCCGTTCTGCCAGGGGAGTAGAGAGAGATCGTCTAGTGATCTAGTTCCTAGTGATCAGCGATTTTCGTAGTCCTGCTAAAAATTGCTGATCACCGCCATTACTAGTAAAAAAATAATAAAAATGCCATAAATATATCCCCTATCACTTTTGTGCAAACCAATCAATATACGCCTATTGCGATTTATTTCGATTTTTTTTTTTTTACCAAAAATATGTAGACTACATATTGGCCTAAACTGATGAAGAAATTTGTTTTTATTTTTTTTATTTTTTGGGGAATATTTATTATAGCAAAATGTAAAAAATATTGATTTTTTTTTTTTTTCAAAATTGTCTTCTTTTGTTTATAGCGCAAAAAATAAAAAACCGCAGATATGATTAAATACCACCAAAACAAAGCTCTATTTGTGAGGAAAAAAGGACCTAAATTTTGTTTGGTTACAACGTCAATTGTCAGTTAAACCGAGGCAGTGCCGTATCGCAAAAAATGGCCTGGTCATTAAGAGGGTAAATCCTTCTGGGGCTGAAGTGGTTAACGATAAAGTTCCTCTTTCTAGCAGAAGCCTGAAGGTTTTGTGCCAATATTGACTGGTATTTGGAACTGTTCATAGTTCCCTTTACCTTGACGAAGGCTCCTGTTACAGCTGAAGAAAAACAGCCCCATAGCATGATGCTACCACCATCATGCTTCACTGTGGGTATGGTGTTCTTTTGGTGATGTGCAGTGTTGTTTTTGCAACAGACATATCTTTTGGAATTATAGCTAAAAGGTTCAACCTTGGTTTCATCAGACCATAACACATTTTCTCACATGCTTTTGGGAGACTTCAGATGTGTTTTGGCAAAATTTATCCGGGCATGGATGATTTCCTTTGTAATAAAAGGCTTCTGTCTTGCCACTCTACCCCATAGCCCAGACATATGAAGAATACAGGAGATTGTTGTCACATGTACCACACAACCAGTACTTGCCAGATATTCCTGCAGCTCCTTTAATGTTGCTGTAGCCCTCTTGGCAGCCTCCCTGACCTGTTTTCTTGCGTGCAGAGCACAAATGAGCGAGGGCCCTTTGTCACAAACAGGTGGAATGGAAAACCCCAGCAATATGTGGCGTCTTCTTCAAACAACTTTTCTAGCTGGGGCTTTAAGGTACGATGCATCTGCAAGATACGCCTGGAGAGGTCAGGAAGAATTTGAATTGAAGCGCCATCAAAGACTATCGGACCCAGGTGTCATGCTTTACAGAGAATCTCCTCTTTAATATTATAGAAGTGCACTATACATAGGATGTCCCGAGATCTTCCATCTGCCAGAGGAATAGGACCCCGAATCCATTGAACCCTGTCTAGCTTCAGGTCTTCTGCGGAGTCTCTGCCCAAATTCTGTTCAGTATGGCTATGACTGCAGAAAGGAGCTCTCTAGATGTCATAGCCTCTGGTATACCCTGTAACTTCAAATTATTACTTCTGCGCCTAGTTTCTAAATGGTCCTGCTGAAGTCGCAGAGCGTATAGTTGTTTTTGCGTTTGAGCATACAGCTTAGCCTCTAGTGCAGCCAGCCTGTGATCAGTCGAGGTCTGGGTAGATTCCATTCCAGAGTATCTACCTGGGATGACAGAGTGTGCCGAGAGTCTTTAACCTCCCTAAGCTCATCCCTGAGCACCTGTTGCAGAGTATGTTTTAAGCGATTCATATCCGTCTTAGTGGAAAGCGTGGACAAGAAGGTCCTGGTGTCAGGATCTGACAACAGGGCTGAGAGGCCAGGGACTGGGTGCAGGAACGACTGTATAGTGAGCGATGTAGCTGGCTGCAGGGATTCTGCCCCTATCACAGTGGGCTGTAATCCCAATGCCTCTGGCTGTGTTTTGGGGGAGCTCACCTGAGAGTGCCGGAAAGGTGTTCTGTAAAGAGGGCATGTGGGCAGGACAGTCCTGGGTGGCCACGCTCTGGAAATTGGTCACCATGCTGTCTGCAAGCTGCTCTGAGGTAATGGGAGCACGTGGAGCAAAGAAATCAGCAAGGAGTGAACTACGGGTAGCGGGACCAGCACCGGAGGGTTGTAAGAGTGTCTTGCCCTTTTGGCATGTTCAGTTGCCGTGGGTGCAGGTGGGAGATCAGTCTTCCTCACTCCACCATTGTGTGGCCACATCTCCTCTTTCTATCCAAAAAAAAAAGTTTGGGTTTTACATATAGTGACTATAGCGAATAGTGATTGATAAAAATATAGCTGTACAAAAGCCTTACTTTTATTTCTCTTTTGCAGTTTATCAAATGAAATCTGTTTCCTAATTTACTGTTGAATGTAGAAGTTCATATTCTAACTAGTCTGCTGAAATGTAATATTCTTATATGTGGAAAGGTAGTCTTAAATACATTATTTGCTTAACATTTTTCATTTCTGTGGAGTATGTTGCCATAAGGCAATCTTATGTTAAATTCCATGTTATTTCAGTATGTATACGGTATGTTGATAAAGAGCTTTGGTTTTACACAGACATAGTCCAGTAAATTATAGGTAATATAAATAAAAAAGATTGGCATTTAGTTCTAAGTGCAAGGCAAGCCATTCCCCCCATGCCAGACCCTTGAGCTGCTTTGCAGCAGATGTGAGTCATTAGGCACACGCTTGTCAAGCAAGCAATTAGGAACCGGAAGTAATATTTGCCAAAGACTGCCATAGTAACCATTTAAACACAGAAATACAGTTGGAGACATTTAATTGGAACCTAGTTCATTTGTATTCACACTTATAGAATACAAGTCATTTGGCATACAGTAATTAAAGTTCACAACCCCGTTACTGGCTTAACAGAAATATCTAAGAAAGCATTCAAATACAGAACATTATTAACCTTCTGGTAAATACTATCATTTTAACTGACTGTTTCATCTTACACATTCTGTCTCTCTAATAATCTAACAGAGTCCTGTACTATCTAACAAAATGCCACTCAGCTCTGCTTCTGCAAGTTGATGGACAGCCCTCCAATTGTCTCCATAGTGACCGAAAGCAGTTAATTTTCCTCATTAAAGTGCTATATATATTCTGTTTCAGTCGTTTTTATTGGTATTTTGAAAAATATAGAGTAAATGAACACTGTGCAGAGCAGCAAACAATCCTTGCATGCTCTGAATCATACAACAAGAACTGATACAAAACAAATGAGGGGAGGCAAGTACGAAATCATCAGGGGAAGATCTTGGTAAACTGGTTAGGTCTTTGGTAAGGCTACGGTGGAACATGTGGGCACCAACAGAAATAGGTGAGAAAAATAAGCTTTGGATCATGAATATAGTACATTACGAAGACATTATTTTCCCTGAGAGGTAGCCGTCAGGATTATTGCCCTGTATATCAAAATAAGGATCAATGAGGGCATGAAGATCCTGAGTTTGAGACCTTGCTGAAACATAATCACTGTGAGTATGCCCTCGAGAATGATATAGAGGGTTCTAGTCCAGTGACCAATTTTCTCTAAATATCTTCCCCCCCGTTTCCCCTGTTGGGGGCTCCAATCCCTCAGCTATAACAAAAGTTCTTTCGAGAGGAAGAAAAAAAAAAGAGGGGGGGGAAGGGGAAGAGCAGATAGGACATAATTCTTAGATCGGTTGGGATCAGAGGAACAATAGATATGGTAAAGAAAGAAAGAGGGAAGAAGTGAGTCCGACCGGGGATCCTCCAGTCATTATTGGCATCAGTCTCCTGGGACTTGCAAATAATCCAGTCAAGGAGACCAAATTTTGTCAAAGGTTGGTAGCTTATCTCGTAAGATACTCACTACCTTTTCATTCATGATCCATGTAAGTTTTCATTTCATCAAGGCCATATCTATGACAGAGCTTTTCCATGCTGTGGCTATAGTGATTTTAGCCACTAAGAACATAAAATAAATTAGGGTCTGGGTATGTCGAGGGATATTTTCAACAGGCTTATTTATTAAGGCTACACTCGCTTTTTTAGGGATATTAACCATCATGACGGAGAAAATAAGTGAGTGGTGAGTGTACCCTTATCCAAAAGCGGTGAACCTTAGGGTGCGCCCACCACATATGTAATGGTGTGCCAATTTGACCACAACCCCTGAAGCACACGTCTGAGGTGCTTGGATACATTTTTGACACTCGGGTACCAAGTACCATCTTTATAGCCTGCTTCTATCAAGGCTACATGCTTTTATGAATCCTCGTGCTCCTTTTACGCCAGTCTTCCGCCTTGGGGGTTATAGACAGATCCCTCTCCCACGCCACCTGGTAGGTTAAGATATCATTATTGGTGTTGAGCAGTTTATATAATAGCGAGATGCTCCCCCGCAGAGCAGCATCCTGCATGCATCTGTTTTCAAACACAGTACGGACTGCCACATCAGAGCTGTCTTTCTGTAGGGATTGGAGAAAGTGATGAATTTGTTGCAAGAGGAAGCTCTCAGCGGGGGGCAACTCCAGGCTTCCCATGAAATACGGTACATTCCCTTATTCAACCACCAACCATACCTGTCAGGTTGCATACTCAGTGAGCTACAGGGATATGCGATGAGCACAGAGGCCATCTCCTGCAGCTTGTATCCCACACCTGTAGTGAATGGGAGAGCGGTGGGCTCAGTATAGCCCTGCGGTGTTTCGGGGTGTCCCAAAGGACGAGATCCATTGCAAGTGGGAAAATTGCCTGGGCCTCTATGGCAACCCAATCTGGTTGATAAGGTTTGCTATGGAGTTGGCCTAGTTGAGCGATCTGTGCTGCTAATATTTCTGAAAGTCTGGCACCCCTAGACCACCCATATCCTTAGAAGCATACGTCGTGGCCCTTGCTATTCTGTGTACTTTGATACCCTAGATAAATCGGAGTACTTTGGATTGGAACCATTGTGTAGCGCTAACAGGGACCTGGATAGGTAAAGTACGAAAAAAATATAATATACAAAAAAGAGAAATGGCGCTAGAGCATACAATCATGCATGTAAAGAGTCCAAAGGGAATATAAAATAGTCACTGAAATTAAAAGTCTGATAAAAAGCACCAGCGGCAGCTCACTTGAGAGTAGAAGCAGGCAACTCTGAAACAACAATGTAAAAAACAGCAAGAAGCGCCAATCTAAGTGCAGTATTATGTAACTTTAATAAAATGATGAACGGACAGACAGCCAAATGGCTACTCACAAAATTAAAATGGTTTAAGGCAAGGATAGGTGGTGAGTCCAGGGACGTCCTCCTAAGGTGTGGGCAAAGTGCCTGATGCAGGTTCTCCTGGAAGCGCGTGTCCACATGAAGATGTGTAAGTGGTCACCGGGGTCACCGCTGGGCGTTGGACTACAAACGATGGAGGTGTCCGCAAAAAACAGCCGGCGTCTGAGCGGACATGAAGAGCCAGAGCCGTCGCGGTGGACGGAAACCGGAAGACCTGTGTGGAACGCAGAGCACTAGTCCAGAAACCAACGAAAGCGGAAGTGACGTATGGACGTGTCGGATGACGCGTTTCAATGCTTCCGCATTTTCTTCAGATCCGATTGGCCAAAGCAACAAGTGTCCTTATATGGGAGCTGGAAAATCAGTAACTAGGCAACAGCTGCATGCTCAGCACTCCTGATCCCTCTCCTGTCTTCTCCTTCTCTCTCTTTCTTCTGTCTTCTCTCTCTTTGCAGACAGGATGTGGCAACAAAACAAAAGAAAGAGAAAAACAGAGTCAGAAAGAAGGGGGCGGTGAATAAAAGTATAAATGTAAGAAAAAAGCAGCAGAGCCAGGAAGTGAAACTTCAGCAGAGTGTGAATAGTGAGAGGTTGTGAGGAGATTAGCAGGTTTTACTCAGAGTCTTCAGACTGATCACACCCTCATAGAGAAGCCGCCTCTCCCCCAGACACACACATGACATAGGGGAGGTTGTGTCACAACCTCCCCTATGTCATGTGTGTGTCTGGGGGAGAGGCGGCTTCTCTATGAGAGTGTGATCAGTCTGAAGACTCTGAGTAAAACCTGCTAATCTCCTCACAACCTCTCACTATTCACACTCTGCTGAAGTTTCACTTCCTGGCTCTGCTGCTTTTTTCTTACATTTATACTTTTATTCACCGCCCCCTTCTTTCTGACTCTGTTTTTCTCTTTCTTTTGTTTTGTTGCCACATCCTGTCTGCAAAGAGAGAGAAGACAGAAGAAAGAGAGAGAAGGAGAAGACAGGAGAGGGATCAGGAGTGCTGAGCATGCAGCTGTTGCCTAGTTACTGATTTTCCAGCTCCCACATAAGGACACTTGTTGCTTTGGCCAATCGGATCTGAAGAAAATGCGGAAGCATTGAAACGCGTCATCCGACACGTCCATACGTCACTTCCGCTTTCGTTGGTTTCTGGACTAGTGCTCTGCGTTCCACACAGGTCTTCCGGTTTCCGTCCACCGCGACGGCTCTGGCTCTTCATGTCCGCTCAGACGCCGGCTGTTTTTTGCGGACACCTCCATCGTTTGTAGTCCAACGCCCAGCGGTGACCCCGGTGACCACTTACACATCTTCATGTGGACACGCGCTTCCAGGAGAACCTGCATCAGGCACTTTGCCCACACCTTAGGAGGACGTCCCTGGACTCACCACCTATCCTTGCCTTAAACCATTTTAATTTTGTGAGTAGCCATTTGGCTGTCTGTCCGTTCATCATTTTATTAAAGTTACATAATACTGCACTTAGATTGGCGCTTCTTGCTGAAAAAAATATAATAACCTGGGCAGGATTGTCATTTTCACTGAGGCAATTTTACCTATCCATGATAAGCTTATGTCTGACCATCCCTGCATGTCCTCTAATAACCCAGCAAATAGAGTAGGCTAATTGGCCTTGTAAAGGGAGGAAACGCTGGGGGTCAGTCTGATTCCTAAATAGGAGAGGGACGTCGGCTGCCACTGAAATGGGTATTGCGATTTAATACTCTGAAGTGTCGGAATTGACATTCATCGCTTCTGATTTGTCATTGTTAACTATGATCCCAGAAACTCTGCCAAAGCGGTCCAGAACGGAAAGTAGGTTTGGTAGAGTAGTGTGGGTTGAGGTGATGAACAACAACAAATCATCAGCAAATAGAGCACACTTATGGCTCCTCCCCCCACTCTCTATCCCCAAAATGTCTTGGTTTTGCAGTATCTCTATTGCAAGAGTTTCAATGGCTATGACAAACAATATAGGAGATAACGGGAATCCCTGCCGAGTGCCCAACGAGATGGGTATCGGATCCGATCTGTGGCCCCTCAGAACTATCTGCGCTGTGGGTGAGCTATATAAGGAGTGCAGCGAGGCCAAGAACTTAGGACCGAAGTTCCATCTCGACAGCACCCGGAAAAGAAATGGCCACGAGAGGGAATCGAAATCTTTACAGATATCAAGAGACATCAGCATCCCGGTCCGCCATCAGTGTTAGATATTTTAAGAAGTTTCTGTTTTAATACTGTCCAGAAAATACTGTTTGTATCACTATTTTATATTTTTTAAATACAATTTTTTTTTCATTATATTGATCGTTGTATGCAATTAAATTTTATGTTTTATTTAAAAAAAAAGCTGAATTTTTCATGTTCCCATGCCTCCACATATATTTATACAGAGAGTGAAATCTTTGCTCATTTGTGTCCAAAATTCTTCTTATGCCCTGTACACACGATCGGACATTGATCGGACATTCCGATAACAAAATCCATTGGCTTTTTTCCGACGGATGTTGGCTCAAACTTGTCTTGCATACACATGGTCGCACAAAGTTGTCGTAATTTCCTAACGTCAAGAACGCGGTGACATAGAAAGCGTATGACGGGACTATAAAAGGGCAGTTCAATACCAAGCGCGCCACCCTTTGGGCTCCTTTTGCTAATCTCGTGTTCGTAAAAGTTTGGTGAGAGACGATGCGCGCTTTTCAGACTCGTGGTTTTCAGTTCGTTTTTCTGCTGTTCAGTTTGTGCTTGTGGGTTTGTATCTGGTCTTCAGTGTGTGTAGTGAGTTCGCATTGATTTATCATTGTGTTCTTGTCCACTCGTTGCTGATTTTCAGGTCGCTCTTCACAGGCCTTGCTGTTCTTCAGTGCGTTCTGTTACTTCGTTCTGACCAGTCGACCGTTTTGAAGCCATGTTGCGTGTATGTACTTATCGTAGAGTTTATGCTGTGCAGGGGCTTGGTGTTGGTTCTTACTTTGACACAAGCCCAGTCCATGAACAGGGTGGGGAGGAGTTCATGGACCAAGAATTGGTTGCTCCAGCGTGACCAATTCTGTCACATGCCTTTGCTCCTTGAGATCCGTGAGAATATTCCTGACGATTTCAGGAACTTTCTCCGGATGACGGACCTCGTTTTTCATTGTTTGTTGGCTTTGCTGACCCCTTATATCAGCAGGCAGGATACCTGCATGAGGCAAGCCATCACTCCGGAGCAGAGGCTAGTCGCCACGTTGCGGTACTTGGCGATGGGAAGAAGCCTGCAGGACCTCAAGTTCTCGACAGGCATCTCCCCCCAGGCTCTGGGGATCATTATCCCGGGGACCTGTTCTGCCATTATTCAGGTCCTATATTAAGGTAAGATTTATCCTTTAACATCACATTTTATTGTATTTAATGTTTGATAATATGTTGTATTTCTTTCATCATTCCCTAATTACCATGATTGTAATATGCTGTGAATGTTCCCTTTATCCTCATGCATGCTGGAATGTTTTAACTTTTTTTTTTTTTCCTTCATACATATTTGCCTTCACTTACCTCTCCAGCGTGCTCTCCTGGGCCTATATCCACCTCGCCTAGTCACTTAACAATGTATTTTGTCAGCTCCATAGTAGTGCTTTACCCTAAACACCCCCTAAAATGTGTACAAATGTTATTTGTGTCCTTAAATTCTGGCAGAGTGCCAGAGGCTTTTTTTTGGGTCCCAAACTCATTTGGAACCCTCCCTCCCCCCAACCACTAAGTCAACCCATACCAATCCTCTATCTGCTGACTTTGCCAAACCCATACACACTATACCTACCTCTTTTGTGGTCAGATTTCTGTATGAATTCCCCAAAGCATGTAGTGCAAGGGCCTGCCTGAATACTTTCAAATGGTACTGTTTAAAGTTTTACTATCCTATTATTATCTTGATAGGTAATTGCAGAATGTTAAAATTGTGCTCCAATTTGGACAGTGTGTATTTAAATTTTTGTATTATGACACTTCTTACCTGCCAAGTGGGCTGCCAATAGTGTAAGTAAGGAGGGGCTGGCCAAAGTAATACACATTATTTAGGCATTCATCTCTCAATGAAGTGGAGAAGGTTACCTGTCCAAAATATCTCCCCCCTAAAATTTTAACAATGGGTCATCAGAGGGGATGAGGAATCTGATAGATGGACCTTAAACTTTTGTCTTTAAATACTCCCTAAAATAAATGTTATACTGATGTTGGCCAAGAATGTTTGTGTCTAATCTGCTTTCAATGTTTATATGCAAAATGACTAATTTTTTTTATTCTTGTTTGACTCCACAGTTTCCTTCCAACCCACAGGAATGGCAGACTGTGGCCTCCCACTTTGCCCAGCGGTGGGACTTTCCTAACTGGAGCGGCAATTGATGGGAAACACGTCCACATAGTCCCACCCCCGAACTCGGGGTCATACTATTATAATACAAGGGGTTCAATAGTATTGTGATCTTGGCGGTGTTGTCGGCTACTTACGAGTTCCTGTATGTGGACGTGGGGAAAAATGGCCGGATGTCGGATGATGGAGTCATTGCCCAGACCGAGTTCTACAGGCGTCTCCAGAATGGCAGTTTGGGCTTGCCACCTCCAGAAGACAATGCGGAAGGACTCCCATTCGTCTTCGTTGCGGATGAAGCATTTGCGCTGGGGGACCATCTTATGCGCCCATTCTCTATGAGGACCCTCACCCCGGACCAGAGGGTTTTTAATTACCGGCTGGCCAGAGCCAGAAGAGTGGTGGAGAATACATTTGGAATAATGGCCAGCCAGTTCCGCCTATTTCTTACACCGATACACATGGCTGAATATAAACTCAATCACATCATCATGTGTTGCTGTGTTCTCCACACACAACTTTTTAAGGAGAAATTCTTTAAGCTATGCTGCCTCAGTTGAGGCTGAGGCCAGAATTAATATTAATGAACCAACCCTGACGGCGCTTGAAACTGGCCGTCCTGGCTTGCCCCCCCAGAGTGCCTGTGAGGTCCGTATAAGATACATGGAATACTTTGCGGGTAGGGGGGCCATCGATATGCCAGACAATGTCTGAGACATTTTTAAAATAAAAATATATTTGAAACTGAACAAATATTTGCTTTGATTTTTACTGCTTGACTTTCTTTTAGCTGTCTCCTGGGTTATGTTTTATTAATGTTCTAATTTTTTGGCCTTTTTCTTCAATAGTGCAAACGAAATTTTGTTGACACATGAGGTGACAATCTCTTCTTCGGCTAACTATTATTATTATGTTGTGGGTCTGCTACACACACACCTTGTTTTTTTTTGTTAATGTATGTAATGCATTACTGACAAAAATATTAATAATTTTCAACACCATGACTGAAATTTGGGGAGTCATGAAAATGGCGTGATTGTGTAAAATTAGAAAGCACTGTTGGGTGTTATTTACTAAAGGAAAATAGACTTTGCACTACAAGTGCACTTGAGACTGCACTGAAACTGCACTTGTAGTGCAAAGTGGATTTGCCTTTAGTAAATAACCCCCATTGTCACTGAAAACAACAACTTTACAACATAAAATGCTTTTGAGCATTGAAAGAAGAAGCCACACATTGTTGATTATCAATCTTTTTAATCAAAGCACAATCACATGTACGTTTCTAAAATGGTCTTTGAACAAACAAACATGTTTGTTGTATAACATTTTTAAAGGTCACATTAGGTAAAAATTGCCTTTTAAGGTAAAACAGGCATGTTTAAACCCATACAACAATACACAACTCTGGAACTTACAAAGTTCAACTTTTATAAAGTGAAGGCAATATCAGACATGAGTATGTACAAACTGTGTTTGATGATGCGTTCAGCAGATGGGGTGATGTCACCCCTGTAAAAGCCAAATTAAAAGATGCACACAAATTGCCTAATGTCAACATGTGCTAGCTGCCATCATGGGGGATCAATGGACGTGTTTTGTGGGTGTAACCCCTTCCTCTCAGCTAATTTATTATTGAGGAAGGAGTTGCACCCACAAAACACGTACATTGATCTCCCGTGATGGCAGATAGCACATGTTGACACACTGTGTGCATCTTCTAAATTTGGCTTTTAACATACGGAAAAAAAATTTGTTACAAAAAAGAGAAGAAATTTAGGGATTTCTGGGTGTTTTAGATTTTCCCTAAAACATCAATGATGTTCTTCATTTTGTTTTGAACATCATTGATGTTTTGCTTTATGTTTCCTAAATTACACCCCATTATTTCCCCGATGAGGATCTGGGCACTTTCACTGGTGAAATGACATTCCTCTTCCACAACATCCCGATCACCTACAAAAAAAACAAAAAAAACACACCATGTATTATAAATATGCAAGCATACATCTCTTACCCGAGGCTGTGGTCGCAGACACTCACCTGTTGTGGTGACAATTTCTACAACGTCTCCCTCCTCCTCCTCTGGTTGGGTTTGAGGGATTTCCCCTTCTTCCTGAGGGGGGTGGGTCCCTGGTCTCCTCTGATGGGTGGTGTCCTCCGAGTCTTTTCTCCCCTATGTGAACAAAAAAGGTATACTTAGCACACAGATATTTGATGGCAGAAATAGGAATATGAAATATTGCTTGAAAGTGGGGTACAATGGTCTGTTTTGGCAGAGTTCCAAGCTGAAGAAATTTTTTTTGTCCTTTGTAAAGCTTGAATACTTACCTGTTTTGTGCAAGCTTCACACATGGAGACACCCCTATAGTATTCACTGGAGCAACTGTGTGGGCCCCTCACTAATAAAAAGGGTGTTATTTTGTCCCACACTAGTGCTCCGGCGTCCAGATGTGTAAACAGCTGCTGAGTGTCCTCTCCTTTGGCATCTGGCCAAAACATCGTATTTTAGTGGCTGAACGAACAATGTTTCCTACGAACGATTAATGTGCCCATGAGCATGAAAGTTGCCATTTTTAAATGTACAACAGTAAATAAAAGCACATGGAGCAGCACGAACGTAATAAAAAGAAAGAATAGGAACACAGGACAACTACTTACTTTTTTGCAGCACTCTCCTGATCCTTCTATACTGATCGTGCTCCCTTAATTTGAGGTCCGACCACCGTTTCCTCAGTTGATCCTTGGATCGTTGTACCCCAAAATTCTTCTGCAGACTCTTCACAACTTTAGCCATGATCTTGGCCTTTCTGACATTTGGGTTTGGGTAAGGTCCATACTTCCCATCATAGTCGGCCCTTTTCAGTATGTCCACCATCTCCACCATCTCAACAAAGGCCATATTTGAGGCCTTAAATCTCCTCTGGGATCGTGACGTTTCTGGCTCCGGGCTTTCCTCCTCTTCGTTGCTGCTATTATCATGCATCTGTTGTCTCTCCGCCATGTGCTCTTCCCAACTGGACCGAAAGAGAAGGGACGGGGAATAGACTAGAAAGAACATCAGGGGAGGGCGGAGTTTCACGCATGCGCAGTGTATATAAAGCGTAACACGCGTGCGTCATACGTACGATCTGTGAGCGGAGAAGGGAGTATCAGAAGCGCCAATTGTGGTAACGAAGTTACAAGTTTAACTTGGGCCTATACTGCTTATAGATTGAGGCCTATGTTGGGACAAGATTAGGAGAGTTTAGCCTGACATTAGGGTTTGTCTTGTGTTTTGTCTTGCAGAGAAAATGGATGGCTTCCATGATCACAACTTCCTCCCCCTGTTCATAGACAAATACAGGGAGCTGCCCTGTCTGTGGCAGGTGAAACACCCGCATTATAATCATAAACAAAAGAGGCAGGCAGCGCTGGAGAAACTGCTGGAGTTGGTGAAGCTGGTGGGCTCCATGGCAACCATCCCCTATTTAAAAGCCAAAATTGGTGGTCCGAGGAGCACTTATCTTAGGGAGCTCAAGAAGGTCCTGGATTCCCAGAGATCTGGAGCTGAAGCAGATGAAATTTATGTCCCCAGGCTGTGGTACTATGAGAGACTGTGATTTCTGTCAGACTAGACTGAAATCGGGGAATCCCTCTCAACCCTTCCTTCCACTCTTCCTTCCACACTATCTTCCACCGCAGCTGAGGCTTCCGATGTCCAACCTGGGACTTCCAACCAGGAAGAAGTGGAGGAGCCCAGCTTGAGCCAGGTATAGCATTGTTCTACAGATTTCTTGGCAAAACATAAATGATTACTAGATGTTTTTTATTGCTCACTAATGGCTGATTTAATAAAGGCGTTTACATATCAATAGACAGTAGTGGGCAAAAATAATTGGGACAAGAATGAAAAGTTCTGGGCTCAGAATGATAGTATTTTCTATTTATTAACATTCAATTTGCAACAGTCATGAGATAAAAATTGTGTGTGATTGATGAAGAAAAAACTAAAACTATGTCCCTTTTTCATACACAGGTAGACCTCAGCCAGGAGGAGTCTGTGGAATATGGCACACAGGAGGCGGCTGTGGAATGTGGCAGCCAGGAGGAGGCGGGGGTTAGTGGCAGCCAGGAGGTGGTCGGGGTAGGTGGCAGCCAGGAAGTGGCAGGGCCCAGTAGGAGCCTCACACAATCACAGGTTCCTCCCCTCCACCTTCCAAACAAAAGACCCAGGAAGGGGAGTAACGTGGAGGAGTCAGCGCTCAGGCTAATTCAGGAGGCTTCTGCGTCCCTCAGAGCCACCCCCACTCGTGAAGAGGCTTTTGCCTCCATGGCTGCCACAAAACTGAAGGACATGCAGGAGGGGCAACGCCTCATGTGTGAGGAAATAATTTATAAAACATTAAATAAGGGGTTGAGGGGCGAAATCACACCCAATACCCACCTGCGTGAGTTGCATCATTCTCCTCCTCCTGCCACAGCTCCAACACCACAGACACAGCCTGGAAGAAAGAGTGGAAGGAAGACAAGAAAGTGATGGCCCGGGTTAAGTCTGGTCTGACAAAAGATACAGGCTCTTGTATAACCACAGCCTGGGGACATACATGTCATCTGCTGCTGTTCATGATCTCTTGGACTTCTGGACCAGATTGTACTTCCTTAAATATATGGACTCCTCAGGCCACCAATTTTGCCTGAAAATAGTTGATGTGTGCCCTGGGGGCCAAAGGCTTCACCAATTTCTGCTGTTACTCCAGCATTGCCTCCCTCTTTATTTGGTTAGAACCCCTTAATAAAGGTATTTTTTGGAACTAATACTTGCCTATGTGTGTTTTCCTTCAAAAAGGACAGTTTGTGAGAAGGCAGGTACATTTCCAAAATACAATGTGAAATTAACTATGGACACCAACACCAACCAATCTCCTTGAGATTAAAAAAGACAGGATAATAATGGTGTTGTGGTAACTTGACACACAAAACACACCCAAAACTATTCTGGAGATCACCAAAAAACAAAAAAAATTAAAAAAAACAGGAGATCTGTATTTTTAAAAAAATAAACAAATAATACCAAAAAATAAATATAAAAAATAAAGACATTTTCGGTAGATGTGACAAATCAAAATATTATATTCATGAAATCACGAGAAATAATAAAGAAAGAAGTTTGTGAGAAGTCTGTGTGAATATGAGCAGCAAAACAACTTCATTCTTCTAACATTATAAAGAAGAAGAGAGTGCGCTGCATTCAACAATTTAAAACATTGCAGCGTGACGAAAGTGCTGTATCCATTACGAACACTAATTTTACCAGACCGAGCAGTTCCATCTCGGAATTTATTCTGAGCATGCGTGGCACTTTGTGCGTCAGAATTGGTCATACACGGTCAGAATTTACGCAAACGGATTTTGTTGTCGGAAAATTTTATAGCCTGCTCTCAAACTTTGTGTGTCGGAAATTCCGATGGAAAAAGTCAGATGGAGCCCACACACAGTCGGAATTTCCGACAACAAGCTCCGATTGCACATATTCCGTCGGAAAGTCCGACCGTGTGTACAGGGCATTAGTATGTGGTAACTGAGTATTATTTGCAGTGTCTGGACTGAATCAAATTTCTGTTTTTGCATTGTTTTTCTTGGTCTTCATAAAATTTCCACATGAAAAAGCATAATGGGGAAAAAAACATTTTTTACCTTTTTGAAAAGATTTGCTTTTTCTTACAAAATGGGCAGTGAATGTATGTATTTTAACTGCTTGTTTACAATTTCAGCTACAGTTATGATTTGAGTCACTCGCTCCAGTACAATCTTACAATCTTACGGATGCCCACTGAGATGATGAAGATCGAGATAACAAATCAGACTCGTCAGGAAGGTTTTGATATATTTGAGGATGAAGCAATAAGTAGCCATGGTGGAAGCAGTGAGTTGTATATCTACTTATTTTCCTGACTGTTTAATTTCTGAGCACAAAATCCAAATTTAAACTTGATATTCCCACTAAGAATGATTTAATTGGAGAAGTTTATGAAATCAGACTACGTGTTCAGATGTACTTATTTATGTGAAATGTTATGCTTCATAATTTGATTCTTTCAAATGCCAATCGATTTGTACACAAAATAGGCCCTGTAATTTTTATAGCGTGTCATTCAACTATTTGAGTTTCACTAAAATTAGAAAAGTATGTAATACCCTCCTATTTATTTTATTTATATTTATGTTTTATTTAAAAGGTAATATAAACCCAATCACTAAAATCTCATGTAATCTTTATCATGTTAATGTAACTTCAAAGTCATTTTCAAAAGTATGAAGCTTTTGTTAGAATCGCTCCTGGTGATTCCTATTGTGGCAACCTTGCTACTAGGGGAGCAATCGGATCAAAAACTGATGTGCAGCGTCCAACACACAGTACAGGTCCTGGAGAGATTTGGTTGCGTACATAAGCTTCAGAAGTCTGCCTTGGTTCCAACTCAACTTTTTAAGTACTTGGGTTTAATCTTAGATAAGGCTTTTCTTCCACACAAAAAATTCTTGCCTTTTCTAGTTCAGGTGGAGTTCCTGAGGTCTTTGGAAAGTCTCCTGATCCAGGCATACATGATTGTGCTAGAGGAGATGATGGCCACCTTCAATGCAGTCCCATATGCCTAGTTTCACTTCAGAGCTCTGCTGCTTCATAACCTGTATGTATGGGACAAATGTCATAAGTCCTTGGATTTGCTGGTGCATCTGACTCCCAAGTTCTGGAATGGTGGCTATCCATGCAGATGCTGGATGCAGAGAAATCCTTAATTCTGATGAATTGGAAGGTCTTGACAATGGATGCCAGCCTGTTAGGCTAGGGGGTGTTCTGGAGAAACTCCCCAGTTCAGGGAACAAGGTCATCAGAGGAGCTGAAGATGCCAATCAACATCCTGGACCTGGAATTAAACGAGATGATGTGGGATCCTCCGCTCAAAGAGGGGCTTAAAATAGAGTGCTTGCTTGTGTCTCATTACCTCCAGGAAGAGAAGAGCCCCAGGTGCTGGCTAAATGCTGATGCAAGTAGAAGAGAACCTGGACAGCCGCACACCGGAATGAATAAATCCGTCTTTTTTATTCAAAATGCAAGATCATGGGGTACACAAAACACGACTGTGGGGTGGTACAAGAATATCTGATGCGTTTTGCACTTACACCAAGTGTTTACTCATAAGTGCTTCAAGCACTTCCGGTGTGCAGCTGTCCAGGTCTTCTTGTTCTCTTCTACTAACATCCTGGACCCCTGGGCAGTTCAGCTAGCTCTCATACATTTGTCTGTCTGTTTTCAGGTCTTTCCAGGGGGGTGCAGTTGAACAATGCCATGGCCATCAATGAAGGGGGTACAGGCAGTCATGCTGCTCAGGAGCCTGTCCTGTTGCTGTTGAGTCCTGTGATATATGAATTAAGAAATTAGTTTTTTTGGTTTACCTGCAAAATCTTTATCTAGGAGTACATCACAGGACACTGAGATCAATCCCCTCTTGCTTGTGTTCCTCGTTGCTTGATACAAAATTAAAGCTTAGCTGAACTAGGGTTATGCTTGGGTGAGGAATTTTAGGAGGGGTGGGATCCCTCCAGTCATACCTACCCTTAATCTATCCATTCTTATATGTGCTCCTACTATGGAGGCTCTGGACATTTAGAGTTAGGACCACAGCATATACAGAGGTCCCTTGGTGTTGGCAGTATGACTTATGCATATATTTGCAAATGTGTGCAAACATAACCCTTTGTTTTTAACATAAACTGTTAGGGCCAATTTGGTTGTTTTGCAGGCTGGTTGGTAAATGTGCTGGGAAATCTTGTTTGTTTGTGATGTGCATTGCCCTTTCATGTGCACCTTGCTGCAAAGGCCAGTTATATATGGCCTTTTAAAAATCTGAAACATGGTATATGTGGTTGTTGCCATTTTTTTGTACAGTTGGGTGAGGCTTCATGCCCTTTTTTTGGCCAGAGCCCATTCACCTAAAGGTGGCAACATAACCCAAGTAGTCATGAATATTTTATTTTTTTTAAAGGTAACATTTATTGTAGCAGTCACAGCTCAATTATCACCATACAACGCAAACCAAATGTCCACTTAATACACCAATACTAAAAAAATGGAAGGGCAGTTATACAACACTAGTTCATCAAAATATGTAACATCGTCAACAAACAATCCAAATAAGTAGCAACATTTTCAGCAAGTAAACCTAGGTCCAATCAGCACCAGTCATGAAAACTCCACTGTTTTTCTGTGGTTTTACAGGTAAACCAAAAGTTCAATTTTTTTCAAAAATAATCTTTATTTCACAAGTAGGTAGTACAGCAGTGGATATGACCAATTACAATAGATGGCATTTTTCAATCTTTGAATTAAAGGTTCTTGAACAAAAAGAATGTCTGTTTTTAATTGTGTAGTAACCAAACACAATAAGGGTGCAATTCTGTGGAAAAAAGCAAACTTTGGTTTACAGTACACAGGAAATGCAGTATCCAACAGAATATTTTCTCTACCTGTAATATTTTCCAGTATAAATGTTCCAAGCAATGTTGCCCTAGTATCTGAAGAGGTAAAATGTTACTATGTTACCCAGATATAGTAGAACTTATCATACTGGCCTATCTCTTTGCATCCATATCTTTGATCTTAGCAATCTATGCCTGAATCGAGAGAGGTTACTTTTGTTTCTAATGGAGTGAGATTAAAGTGGTTGTAAAGGCACAAGGTGTTTTACCTTCATGCATTATGCATGAAGGTAAAAAAAAACTCTTGTGTGCAGCAGCCTCCCAGCCCCCCTAATACTTACCCGACCCCCTTCTTGATCCAGCGATGTCCACGAGAGTCTTGCTGCTCCTGATTGGCTTTTGGCAACAGCAGGAGCCATCGGCTCCTGCTGCTGTCAATCTCAGCCAGTGAGCCAATCGGGAGATGCAGGGGGCAGGGCCAAGCTGCAGTCCCGTGTGTGAATAGACACACAGAGCCGTGAGTCTGGAGCACGCCTGCTTGGGTGCCCCCACAGCAAGCTGCTTGCTGTGGGGGCACCCGGCTGGAGTCAAAAGTGCTGACATGGGCCCTGAGAAGAGGATAATCAAAACCAC
This sequence comes from Lithobates clamitans, assembly GCA_037952925.1. Taxonomy (NCBI): domain Eukaryota; kingdom Metazoa; phylum Chordata; class Amphibia; order Anura; family Ranidae; genus Lithobates; species Lithobates clamitans. The sequence continues at coordinate 129,645 of JBBGZY010000740.1, forward strand.
TGCACAGAGCAGGTAAGTATAACATGTTCGTTATTTTAAAGAAAAAAAAAACGAGGCTTTACTATTAACTTTACTTACTACTTACTACTATTACTTTAATCCCTTTGCAGCATTGATTACAATGACTGTAAGGTTAAAACATTTTCTTTTAAAAATAAGAAACATGATATACTTACCGGCTTTGTGAATTGGAATTGCAGAGCGGCCCTGATCCTCCTCTTCACAGGTCCCCCCGCCGACACTCCTGGCTCCTCCTCTTCTTGGTGTGCAACCATAGGAAGCCACTTCCTATTCTGGCACACCTGCGGTTTTGATCCTAAGCAGCACTGCCTGCATCCATAGACACAGACAGCGGCTCGGCCCCACTTCCCGATCCCTTTTTACAGGCTTTGACTGACAGCAGTGGGAGCCAATAACTCCTACTGCCTCATTAGTGCCTTTGAAAGCAGGGAGAGTCGCTACAGACCGGCACAGCCCTGGATCAAGTGAGGGCTCAGGTAAGTGTGGGGGGGGGGGGGTAGGAGGGGGATGCTGTTACTCAAATAATTTTCTCATTAATGGGAAGAAAAAAAGACTTGGCTACGCCTATGGGCAGTCCTAGGTATACACCACCTCTCTGCTATAGGCCTTCAGTTTTTTTTCTGCCTAGTCAGAAGTAAGGACCTAGTTCCCTGTTGGCATCTCTAGTCCTGGGAATTTTTTTGTTATTTTCTTTTTTTTTTGGATTTTTTTCCGGTGAGATCTACAATCAACTGCCCGGCTGGGCGACGGGCTGGACACCATATACTAAGTGACCGTGGTAAGTGCTATAAAACAACTCAATGATGTATGATCATAATCCTTGAATGAATAAAAAATATACAAACATCCCTCTTAGTAAAATATACAAAAAAAATCAAAATCAGAACATCTGCAAATAGTTCATGCAATGTTAAAAATGAGAGACTACAATAAAGTCAGTGCTCAAAGGGGGATATAAAAAATGGACAAACATAAATCTTCCTGTGTCAAAGACAGCTCCTTCACCACACCAGCCGTGATTGTGATCCCCTCATATGGAGCCGCACTCACCAGAAAAAAATGCCTTGCACTCAATGCCCAAAAAGGGTTATCCAGACTGGATGGAGCTGCGTCCACAGCAGATGGAGTTCTCTAGTTATCAGCATTCCTCACCAGGCAAAAGGATATGTCTCCATGAAAAGAAATAATGCTTCCAATAGTGTAATACTGTTTGAGAACATTTATTGAATTGCATAAAAAGATCTTCTATCATTATACTCACATTTCTAAAAAAGTTAAAAAGCACATAAACAGAAACTCCTTGTGACTGCTAATGGCAATGTACTGGTGGTCACGGCGGACCCGGAATGCAGCATATGAATCTCACCCCTCCCCTCGTTAGCTCTTCAACAATCCGAGGTGATAGTAGCCAGCCAGTGCAGAGCGCAGTGCGTCACACGTTACGAGCAAATGCTGGGTTGCCGTACAGCCATCGCCTCCGACATGTTTCGTCACATTGACTTCTTCATAGTACTCCACTAACTGGGGTAATCTGTCCCTCAGGGGTTCTCCTCCACCTCCCTCCCTCCCTTCCTTCCCCGGGTGAGGCCCAGGTGCTGTTGGACACACTGTCCCACCCCTTCTACCCTCGGGATTGCTACTGGGGGGTATCCCTTGGGCCCACCTGCTGCAGTGGTTGGGCCTAGCAGGCGGGTGACCGGACGTCTGCCATCGGGGGAATGCCTGCTGCGGCCCTCCTGTAATTTAGGCTGCGGCCTACCACCCGGGCGCTGGGTGGATGGCCCCAGGGCGGGTGGCGGTTTTTGGTTATCCGCCCTCCGTTCAGTGGCTCGGATCAGTCCGGTCCCCCCGCAGACCGCACACTCGCAGCAGGAGGCCAAAAATTTAGGCTGCGGCATAACGACCTGGTGCTGGGTAGGCGGCGCCAGGGCAGGAGCTGGAGGCCACCGCTTCCATTTTTTAGGTGTCTGCCTTCCGTTCAGTACAAAATATTTTACAGCGCACACATACAAGAATGACATTTCCTGCAGGGCTAGTTAAAAACACCTGAACATATTCAAAAAATACGGGGGTTTGGTCACACTATATGGTCATATAGTGCTAAGCCCACTTACTGCGACAAAGTACCCCGAATTAGTGGGTCCTACACTAGTAATAGAATGGAAGATCCTTTGAGATAGCAGCACCATCTTGGATTTAAACACATTGTATGGTGTGCCCCCCAAATATGTTCTTGCCTTTCGTTCAGTGGCTCAGATCGGTCCGGTCCACCGGTCCACTAGGCCATGGCTTTTGCGGCCTGCTAGGCCTTGTGGCCGCCTCCTACCAGAGGGGTGGCACTGTGGGGGCTCTGAGGGCATTATCCTCTTTGGGGTCCTTTAAGTGGGCCCAGCGTGGGTGCTCCTGGCACTCCCTGTGAGGGGCCTCGGCCTGGGCCCCCTGTGAGGGGTCTCAGTGGTGCCTCATGTGGGCGGCATCCGTCGGCGCTCCCTATGTAGAGCCTCAGTCAGCATCCCCTATGTGGGGCCTCGGTCGGCACCCCCCTGTGTGGGGCCTCGGCCAGCGTCCCCTGTGAGGGGCCTCGGTCAGCGTCTCCTGTGTGGGCCTCGGGTGGTGGGGGTCTCAGTTGGTGGCCCCCTCCTGAGTTTTTTGTGGTGGCGCTTAGGCATATAGCCTAGTAAATGGCAACCCCCGCCCTTCCCTACCTCTTCTGTCTTGAACGATCCTATATCTGGCTCTGCCGCCACAGATGTGGCCCACCTTGAGGGGTTGGTGGCCACACTCCCTGTCCTGTCAGGGAGTGAAAATGATTCCTCCACAACCGCGGTGATGTGCGAAAAGTCGCTGGTTGTCGCACTTATTACATCTGTGCGGGAACCTTGATGGGGATGCAGCGGTGGCTGTGGCGGAGGTCCGGTTCCCCTTTGGCACCCATAAGCCGTCTTGCGCGGTGACAGCATTCCCTTCTCCCTCTTATTTTGCCAAAGACTGGAAGTGTCCAAAGTGCTCTTTGTGCTTCCGAAAAGGCTTGCTGTGAGGTACCCCTTTGAGGAGTCCCTCCTTCAGAAGTGGACTGTTCCACCAGTAGTGGACCCCCCTTTCTCTGCGCTGCTCAAGGCAATCTTTGGCTTCTAAAGATCCAGCTGACATACCTGGAGGGGGAGCAGAATCCCCCTGACTTTGCTGCATTGGTGGACTTGTTGGTCTAGGCGCTACAGTTTGTCTGCTATGCCTCTTGGCCGCAGTTCCCCTGGTTGCTGAGTCTCTGTTTCCGCAGTGGTGCTTAGACAGCAAGCCCTGTTGCTTCAGAATATGATTGTCCCGGTTCCTGTGTCGGGATCAGTTTTGGGGGTTTGGCGCTTCTAAGTAATTTTCTAGCAGAAAGAGATTTTTACATGTATGTGAGAAGTTTCAGAATTGGCCTGGTAGGCAAGTGGTTAAGTTTGGGGTGACAATGTGCTTGTAATGTTTAATAGATTACATAATGGATTACATAATTGGTCAGGTTAAAAAAAGACAAAAGTCCATCCAGCTGAACCAAAAGAATAATAACAAAGTGACAACCTCTTACCTCTGTATACACAATCCTTTACCAACAGCTGATCCAGAGGAAGGCAAAAAGCCTCAATAAAGCATGATCCAGTTTGGACCAGTGGGGGGAGGGATCAATTCCTGATCCCCCAGGAGGCAATCAGATATTCCCTGGATCAGCTATCCCAGGAGTTGTTACCTAATAATAATAATAATAATGTTTAGCTATGTTTTTTTGTATTTAGAAATGCATCTAGCTCTTTCCTAAAACAATCTACTGACCTTTCCAGAACTAATTCTCGAGGGGATCTATTCCATATTTTCACAGCTCTTACTTTAAAGAAGCCATTCCATATGTGGAAGTTAAATCTCTTTTCTTCCAGACATAAAGAGTGCCCCTTTGTCCTCTGTGATGACCTGAAAGTTAATAACTCCATACCAAGTCCACTATATGGACCATTTATGTATTTATACATAGAGATGATTCCCCCTCTTAATCGCCTCTTCCCAAGACAGAATAAATTCAGTTCAGCTAATCTTTCATAATATAGGCTCCTCCATGCCACTTATCAATTCTCTGATATCCTCCCTGCTCTACTCTGCAAAATGCAAATTATTTACTTGCTTATAGCATACTCCAGTAGATATAGTGCCAATATGGTGCAAATAACACATAGTTGTAGTAGATAGTATTTCTGTGCTCAAATCCAAATAGTTTTACACATATATATTTAAAAAAAGCTGCAAAGATGATCAGGAGCCTGCCAGAAAGGGCAACAGTAGGAGATTGGCAAAGATGGTGTCAATCCTGTGGATCGCATAGCTGCTAGGAAAACATCTGGAAAGAAGTGACATGGGAAAAACAGTTAAAGTTCCATAAGGGCGCTTAGATACAGGGTATAGCGTCTTAAGTATTTTAATACTCTGGGTGAAAGGCATAAACTGGTAGAATACCAACTTCCATTGAACGTATACACCTAATGTTTATTGTAGAATAAAAATGGTTGGCACAACTATCTGGGCTAATAAACGCCCTAGAATCGCTAAGACCACCCTCTTCATATATAGGTTGCAAGGTGGCTTGGGGGTTCCCTATGTTGCCAGTTACTACCTGGTGGCCCATATCTCCCAACTGACGCTACTCCATGCTTCCTCCGATATCCCCCTGTGGGTACTCTTGGGGCTTCCTAATTGTGCCCCTCTTTCTATATAGGCGCTTCTATGGCTTCCTCAGACACTCCGCCCAACGTCACTAGGCCCTCTCATGCAACACAATTTAAAGCTATGGGAATCGGTACTCAGGCTCCCTTATGTCTCCCTATCTGCCCTGGGGCCTTATGCAGGTACGCAATCTGTTGACCACACATACCCCACCAACATGGTCTGCATTTTGTGAGTGCCATGATGCTTCCCAGTCAGAATTGTTTGGTTTTCTCCAGCTCCAACACTGGATAGCTTCACTGCGGCGTACCTCCTTATATCCGTTTCAGACAGCCACTTTTGAGCACATCTGTCTACATTCCCAGGCTCTCTGGGCCTTATTTCCACTCTCTATGCAGCTTTGGTTTTCAATAGTTACAAGTTTTTTGCACAGTACAGAATAAGAACCATGACATTGACTTTTAACAGTATATTGTTGGCATAGACAGTGTAGCATACAAATAAATACTGACAATCCGCCTTCTATACCATTGGGGTAGAGTATAAAGATCTCTGTTATATTCCTTTGCTCAACTAGTATCCTAGTTGTGAAATCAGTATACACGTTGTCTAGTGAACCATCCATGTTATACTTAGCACTATACCCCTTATCATTTTAACAATTCTATGGTATGGTTACCTGGGTACGTCCTCTATCCCAGGAGACCCCGACTACCCCAATAGGGAGCCAGGATATCCCACTCCTTTAAACCTCAGAGGGCGGACTCCGGTTCTAACAACACCTGGGTCTCAAGAAAGGGGGGAAGAAAGACGGTGGGAGAGGGAGGTCAAAGGGTGTGGAATACGGGGGGGGGGGAAATAAAAGAAGAAGGGGGGGAGACTCCACGCTCTGGTCTATCTCCTAGGAAAATCCCTAATCAGAGACTGTCCAGGGGTCATTTGTCAAGTATCCAATCCAAGGGTCCCATGTTTTATTAAACTGCTTCATTTTATCCTGCACCATAGCCGTCAGGCTCTCATTTAACATGAGCCAAGAAAGTTTACGTTTAAGTTGGTCAATTGGTATGACTGCTGACTTCCAGTTCCTTGCTATTGTGATTTTAGCCGATACGAATATGAACGTAAGGAGCCGTCTTTGGGCTTTGGAGGCTTCTTCTACCTTGCATCCCAGGAGTGCATGCTTTGGGGACCTGGTCAGGTTGATCTGGGTAAAGGTATAAATGAAGTTATAGACCCTGATCCAAAATCTTCGTACTTTGGGGCATTGCCACCATATATGGTATACTGTCCCTTCCTGACCACAACCCCGAAGGCACTTTGAAGAAGCCCCCGGAATGAAAGCGGCTAATCTTGCTGGCTCCAAGTACCACCTCAATAAAACCTTGTAATTTGCTTCTACTATTGAAGTGTTGATCAGTGACCTAGAAGCTGCCATTGCTATCGAGTGCTATTCCTCTAGCTCCAGGGTCTCCTGGATATCTTGTTCCCATTGGGTCATATAAGTCAGTTTTTCTGACACATATGTTAAAATAGTATAAATTGCTGATAGGTGACCACAAATTTTGTCATATTGGCTACACATATTTTACATAGGTGACTTAGTAGTAAGGTCCCCTTTGCGTGATAGGGTTTGCATATAATGGCATATTTGAGTTTATCTACAAAGTTCTGAATCTGGCAATCGGTATTTGTCTATCAGTAGTCTCTTGGATAGCATACCCTTATGGTCGCAGAGGTCTGCAGTCCACAATTAGCCCTTGTTGGACCACCATGTAAAAGCAGAGGGGATGAGGCCTGGGATGAACTCCTTATTTCGCAAAAGGGGGGCTAATGGGTTGTGGGGTGATTTAAATCTGTGGGTCCTTGCCAACCTATCCCATATATTTAGGGATAAGAAGAGGGAGGGACATAATATCGTCAGCCTTTCCTTCATTGGCAACCACATGATATGTGGTTTGGGGTAACAGGAAGTAGATTCCATTGACATCCACGGTGACTGGGGTTGTTGAGAATGAAATTTGGTGAGTTGAGCTAGTTGGGCCGCGTAATAATATTTTTGCAGATTAGGAAGTCCGAGACCCCCTTTCTGTTTTGGTGTGAACAAAGTGCGCATGTTTACCCTGGGCCTCTTGTCACCCCATATATACTGAAAAAGCTTTTTTTGAAATGTCAACAGGTCAGATCTATTGAGCATCACTGGCAAAGCAAGTACAAAACTCTTGGAAGAATGTTCATTTTCAAGGAGTGTAGTCTGCCAAACCACGACGGACTCTTTGCATCTTTGAATGGCCGATTATCTTTCACTTCACTTTCCTTTGTGTCCCAGTGGGAACAAGATCTGGGTACTGAGATCAACCCAGCAGATTGGAGCAAGGCCTGGTGTTCTGTAGCTAAATTCTCCTTTAATACCACCATCTTGGAAGCAGAATACAAAGTGCTGTTGCAGTGGTATTGAGTTCCAGCTCGTATTGCCCATGCCAACCCAGCCTCTAGTGATTGCTGTTCCCAGGGATGTGGCCATTGTTGGGATGTTATACACACGTGGTGAACCTGCCCGTGACTGGTGGGATTCTGGTCCCGAGTAATTAGGAAAAAAGTCCTGCGAGCCACAATGTACCTAATGCTTAGACCATGGGTCTTCAAACTATGGCCCTCCAGTTGTTCAGGAACTGCAATTCCCATCATGCCTAGTCATGTCTGTGAATGTCAGAGTTTTACAATGCCTCATGGGATGTGTAGTTCTGCAACAGCTGGAGGGCCATAGTTTGAAGATCCCTGGCTTAGACAGTAACACTACTCAGCTGCATACGTTGAACACGTCTCATATATCTTGTAAAAAATAAAAAGCAAAAGAAAACACGTTACGCTAAAGTGTGCTGCGATACTAAATCAAAATATGTGTATGTTCATGGACATGAATAGAACCATATAGTGACACAAAAATTATTATAGTGATAATAATAACAAGCCCAATATTGAAACACAAAATTAAATAAAATATATATAAGCTCACTAAGGTACAGTATATACAACCAATCCAACCTTATATTAGAGTGCAAAATGTAAAATCAATTCAAACAAGCATGCTACAGTGAAAACAAAATCTTATATAAAAAAATATATATTTCCAAAAGTGCTTGGTGCCACACAATGCATGTGAACAAACAGTCCTCAATAGAACAATAAAAAATATGGTGAAATCAGGTAAATCAATATCAGAAAAATGTGCTTAAGTGTCCAATTATGTTATTTTCCAGCGTGCTCATAAACTTTCTTTGTGATGCAAACCATGCTTTGGTGCAATCCAGTGCCCCCCAGGAAATATGCTCACCTCAGGGCGTGTGACACAGCTGCAAAGTCAAAACATGCCTTTGAACCACCCCAGGCCTCAATATAGGTCACCGGATATCAGGTTCCAATGCGATATGCAAAAATATACTACAACTGGAAACTCAGTAGATCCATAATTTGGATGCCACAAAATATCTGGGCTTAAACAAATATCTCAGTTTTAATGACTTTTTTATAATTGTAGATTTTGTTCATGTCGGGTCTGTGCGTTTGGTCCCGGATGTTTTGTTACTAACCGATTCAGTTACGAGTAGGCATATCCATCTAGCCCCTTCCTCTCCCTGTCCCTTTATCACATTCTATAGCGCTAATTTATGTTAACATCTTGAATTTGTTGATCTGTTACCCTGCTGTGTGTGTGGATTATGATATACAGTCAGGTCCATAAATATTGGGACATCGACACAATTCTAATCTTTTTGGTTCTATACACCACCACAATGCATTTGAAATGAAACAAACAAGATGTGCTTTAACTGCAGACTTTCAGCTTTAATTTGAGGGTATTTACATCCAAATCAGGTGAACGGTGTAGGAATTACAACAGTTTGTATATCTGCCTCCCACTTTTTAAGGGACCAAAAGTAATGGGACAATTGGCTGTTCAGCTGTTCCATGGCCAGGTGTGTGTTATTCCCTCATCATCCCATTTACAAGGAGCAGATAAAAGGTCCAGAGTTCATTTCGAGTGTGCTATTTGCATTTGGAATCTGTTGCTGTCAACTCTCAATGTGAGATCAAAAAAGCTGTCACTATCAGTGAAGCAAGCCATCATTAGGCTGAAAAAACAAAACAAACCCATCAGAGAGATAGCAAAAACATTAGGTGTGGCCAAATCAACTGTTTGGAACATCCTTAAAAAGAAGGAACGCACTGGTTAGCTCAGCAACACCAAAAGACCCGGAAGACCACGGAAAACAACTGTGGTGGATGACCAAATAATTCTGTCCCTGGTGAAGAAAACACCCTTCACAACAGCTGTCCAGATCAAGAACACTCTCCAAGAGGTAGATGTATGTGTGTCAAAGTCAACAATCAAGAGAAGACTTCACCAGAGTGAATACAGAGGGTTCACCATAAGATGTAAACCATTGGTGAGCCTCAAAAACAGGAAGGCCAGATTAGAGTTTGCCAAACAAGATCTAAAAAAGCCTTCACAGTTCTGGAACAACATCCTATGGACAGATGAGACCAAGATCAACTTGTACCAGAGTGATGGGAAGAGAAGAGTATGGAGAAGGAAAGGAACTGCTCATGATCCAAAGCATACCACCTCATCAGTGAAGCATGGTGGTGGTAGTGTCATAGTGTGGGCATGTATGGCTGCCAATGGAACTGGTTCTCTTGTATTTATTGATGATGTGACTGCTGACAAAAGCATCAGGATGAATTCTGAAGTGTTTTGGGCAATATTATCTGCTCATATTCAGCGAAATGCTTAAGAATTCATTGGACGGCGCTTCACAGTGCAGATGGACAATGACCCGAAGCATACTGTGAAAGCAACCAAAGAGTTTTTTAAGGGAAAAAAAGTGGAATGTTATGCAATGGCCAAGTCAATGACCTGACCTGACTCCGATTGAGCATGCATTTCACTTGCTGAAGACAAAACTGAAGGGAAAATGCCCCAAGAACAAACAGGAACTGAAGACAGTTGCAGTAGAGGCCTGGCAGAGCATCACCCAGGGATGAAACCCACCGTCTGGTGATGTCTATGCATTCCAGACTTCAGGCTGTAATTGACTGCAAAGGATTTGCAAACAAGTATTAAAAAGTGAAAGTTTGATGGATGATTGTTAAACTGTCCTATTACTTTTGGTCCCTTAAAAAGTGGGAGGCACATATACAAACTGTTGTAATTCTTACAACGTTCACCTGATTTGGATGTAAATACCCTCAAATTAAAGCTGAAAGTCTGCAGTTAAAGCACTTCTTGTTCGTTTCATTTCAAATCCATTGTGGTGGTGTATAGAGCCAAAAAGATTAGAATTGTGTCAATGTCCCAATATTTATGGACCTGACTGTATGTGTATTTCTTACTCTCTGACTATATAATACTAGCATGGTTTGTTAATTCTACAGCCATTATTGGTGTTCTGGTGTTATACCATAATTACACTACGTTATTATTTTTGTTTTATTATTGTCTGTCATGGCTCTTGATGACGGGGTTTGTCCCTACATCAGTTGTACTTTTGCCCCATGCCTTCAATCTCCCTTCACTTCGCGTTCTACCACCACCTCCTGCCTTGATACCTGTCCCCACTCACTGGGCGGCACTATTGGGCAGGTCGGCTCTGATTGGGTACTGTATGTGGTTGCATGGACGCCCAGGGCTTGGGTTCCTTTTGGTCCCTCGCACGACCGTGGCCATTGCTTAATGTGCCAGTGTTGTGATCCTTTCCTTGGCCCCTCCTACGGGGCCGGGTTGTCCTATCCTGCCTGCCGAGCGGATCACTGCGGTGGCTGGCTGCGCCTGCCTCTGTTCGCATGCCCGTCTGCGCCATGTGACTCTACGTGTCACTGACGCGATGCGTCACCTGATTGGCTCGAGTTTACCGTCCGACATCCTGGGACTTGTAGGCGAGTGGAGGGCTCACTGACACATTCCCCGTGGCCCCCACTTCGTCTGCACTCGGCTAGTGAGTGGGGGGTATATAGGTATTAATTTAACATCCCTTATTTTGTTTAACTGCTGAAAGTCACTCTATCTTACTGTATGCAACTGCGATTGCACTGCGTGATTTTAACTTTGTTGGTTTAAATTGCACTAACTTACTCACACCTGACATATTAGGTGAATGGTGAGAAGTACCCTATTCTATTATAACTCTCTACATCTGTTTATCTGTATTTACTAATGGATTAAAACTTTTCTTACACCCTTTCCTTTTCTTGTTCACTAATTATCATTGTTTCTCCCATTTCTCTTCCTTTGGCCAAGCTATTATATTTTATTTTGTCAAATTGTGAGTTCCCTTGGCGCCCCTGAGTTTTTTAAGTATTGAGGCTATGTTAGCCCACAATGCTGGACTATGTTTTGTACACTATTATTTATTACCTTCTTTTTTCTTTCTCACTTTTTGCATGGCCCCTGTATGCCCCCTGTAAACACTCTTTTACGGTGCCCTTCTTGCTGTTGCTGGATTGCTTTGGTGCACGCCCTGTGGGTGTAGGGGTTTCTTTAGTTAGGTGGGGCTGGGGACTGCTGGGTGGAAGATATTATGAGCCATGTCACACGTTCATTTTGCTCCATGTGTTTTTTTGTGTCTATGTATACTATGCAATTTCATTACTAATCTGTTGTTATTAGAACCATTGTTGAATACTGGCAATTACTAGACATGTGCATTCGTTTTCGTCCGAATGCATTTTCGTCCGAATTTCAGATATTTTCATTATCGTTTTAACAAACGATAACGAAAGTGCAGAATCCGAAAAATGAAAGATCCGACATAAACAAATGCTTTATTTTCATTTTCGTTGCTACAACAGTTCGATATAGATAGGAGATTCGACATGATGATGACAATAACAATCTGTGTCCATCAAACCTGTGGTCAAATGTGCCTAACCTTAACTCTATTAGTCCAAGATTATTCTACATAGAAAAGATTCGACGTAGGGGAGAAAGATTCGACGTAGGGGAGAAAAGATTCGACGCAGGGGAGAAAAGATTCGACGCAGGGGAGAAAAGATTCGACGTAGGGGAGAAAAGATAAATAAAAATGATGATGATGAATGTTATTGGCTGATTGTAACCAAAGAGGAGGAGCAGTAAAATAGCTAGAACTAAGTACACACGTACTTTGGCTTATGGTGTCTGTTGAAAGTTCTAAGAAGATTCGACGGAGCAGGTAAACTATACGGCGTCGTACAGTTTAGCTGCTCCGTCAAATCTTCTTTGAACATTCGACAGACACCATAAGCCTTCAATGACAGATTCAACCCTAATTTGGATTTTCAGACGAATGCAATTTTTAACGAAAAACAAAATAAATAAAAACGAATTTCGGGGGTAACTAAATAAATTTATTTTTCGGACGAAAACGAAAATCCGAAACGAAATATTTCAGTGTGCACATGTCTAGTAATTACACATTTTCCTGAAGAAGTCAATGTTTGGCGAAACATGTAGGGATCGCTACCAGTAATTACCATAGCCATATGGATACTCTAACCAGTATTAGCAATTACATGTTTACTCTGTGTTTTATGCTCCTATGATTGTCCTGTCCGACTTTTTCATGTAATAACATTTTTTTTATATTTTGAACAAAATTGTATTTTTAGATATTGGGCACCGTTATAATCCCAAATTCCAATCCCTTAATTTACATTTTTTAAAGATGATCAGGCATTGCTGGAAATTGCTAAGAATTTAATGAGGCACTATGACATTTTCCAGTGGCTGTAAATACTGAGCACCTTTACATCAAATGCAACAGGAAGAGGTGCAAGTTGTTTTGAATGCCAAAGCGTCTTCCTTTTCACACAGCTACAGATATTATGAACATGGAATTATGTAATCATAAAACCATAATCATTACAGTTTGAATATTCATAAAGCGCAATAACATCTAGCAAAAATCATATAGAAATATTATCTAAAACACTTACATATTCTGTTTCTTGTTGTTGAGCAGTGCATTATTGTTCAGATATGAAAAATAAAAATGTTTTACCATTGTCAGAGAAAAACTCATTACAGCTCCAGCTCTGTACATTTCATGTATAAAAAAAAAAGAATGTTTTGTTGGCCATATATCACAACTACTTTTTGGATTTAGACTGACGTCAGAAGATGAGCTTAAAAAAATTAGACCGTGTTCTTTTGTATTGAGGTAATCCAGCATTACGCTCCAGTATAAGACTTCACAGTAGATAAGGCATAATAACAAAACTTTCGTTAAGCTTTCTATTTCTATGGGTTGAAACAAGGCACATTGCAAAAACAAGCATACTTGGTTTAAATAAAGAAAAACTCAATTTTTTTTTTTCTTTAATTTATTTTCTCCAAGGCATTAATCCATGCCTAAGAGGGAAAAAAGGAAGGAAGGAAGGAAGGAAGGAAGGAAGGACCTGCCCTCTTTACTTAATAAGCGATTGTAATACAATATATACAGTGTAGATTAAACCCTTGATGCACTCCAGAATGAAAAAAGAAAATAACAAAAGACATATAATAAATTCAACAGAGTCGAGTATACACATTTTTAAGAAAGAAATTGAAGAATTCCATTGGGGAGACCAAATATCTGTCACTATTCTATATCTGTGACTATACTGTCATCATTTAATCTACTTGACACCTGACAAACATCTTGGTCCACAAACTGCAGTCCTTTTGTTCTCATCTTGTGGCCCTCGTGCTCTACGACCGCATTAGCAAGTAGTGAGTGTTTGCTGTAGTGGTAGTGATCTCTAGTAGTCTCATGTATCATGTCTCCAACCACTCATTTAGCATGTCTGTAGTTTCTCACCATTTCATGTTGTATAAGGTGTACCAGATTTTTAAAATGAAATAATGGAAAAGCCGGCTCCGGCCGTTCACTTGATGCAATTATTAGCGTGGGATAATGTCACACGCTGTAGCTCCACGCCTCTGTTAGGGCGGAGAGCAGTAGTAAGTGTCGCAGAGTTCAGACACCAGTGGTAAGTGATGCAGAGTTTAGAGGTTAGCAGTATGTGATGCAGAAGTCAGTATTAAGAAATGTGGAGTTCAAAGGTCAGAAGTAAGTGACGCAGAGGTCAGTATTAAGTGTTGCACAGTTCAGGGGTCAGAAGTAAATAAAGCAATATTCAGCAGCCAGTAGTAACGCAGAGTGTGAGTATGTGACACTACAGGTAGTAACATGTTTTCCCCAGTTGTCTTCCAGGCAGCCCTTGAGAGATGGAGTCCCTCCCATCGACCCAGGAAACACATTGCCAACAGTTCAAAAGGCGGTGCCTCAGGTCCCTGGTCAGTCATTTGTGTTTCCGGGTCCTATCCAGCGGCTCCAGGTTAGTCCTACCTTTAATCTTTTGGGCTCGGGTACTGTCCGGCTGAAAAGGAGCAGACCCGTTACCACCCTCTTTCCAGTGCCGAGGTGGCCAGTGGCAGGTTGGTGCAGGTTCCCCCCAGGAGCAGTGAAGATGGATTCTTCCATCACAGCTCCTTGCTGCAATAGCGGTGGGGGTAGGAGACGCCGAGCATCATTTCCGGCGGAACCACGTCATCCTGTGTGCCGAGACTTCCGGTTCCAGGTCTCTAGAGGCACAAGAAGGAGGGGAAAGCCCACGCTGGGCCTACAAATCCCGACCAGCGTCCGGCTATACCGGACTAGCGGCGGGATCCGGAGCTCATAAGGGGGACCATGGAGGCTACTTCCCAGGACACTCCGGTGGATGCAGGCACCAGCCAAACCCAGGTAGGCTGCTGGGCAAGCCCTTACTGTGATTTTTTTCTGGGGTTTTGTTGTAAGGCTGGGATTTGTAGTACCCCATGGTGGTGGTTACCTCACAGTCCCGGGTTTATGCAGTGGTGGTTGCAGCACAGGTGTTTTTAAAGAGAGTTAAAAAGGTTCTCTGATGCTAAGATAGTTTATTCTTTATTTCAGGGTAAGGAAGCTCCAAGGGAAGACAAATCAGGCTGCAAAAAATGCCCTAACTGTGGAAATAAGTTGTCCTCAGGCTCTAACAAAGCCTTACGCAGACAGTGTATTGCAGGCTTACTTAAAACAGAGGCAGACTCTCCCTTGGCAAAATTCCTTGGCTCCTTTAAAGATGAAATGGCATCAACCTTTAAATCTCTCCGGGAGTTAATCGCAGATGTAAACACGTCTGCTTCCACCAGTAAAGCAGCTGCGATTCCCTCCTCACCATGCCTTACAACACCCAGTTCTGGGGAGCCCCGTATAGTCAGGGAACATAGCCCCGTGTTAGTTAGCCCTGAATCCTCTGACGCAGACTCAGATCAGGATGAGGATCAGGCTGTAGCTAACAAAGCAGCAAAATACAAGCTGTCTCTGGAGGATGTAGACGAGCTGTTGAGCGCTATTTATGATACGCTGGAAATTGATGAGGAAGAAACTCAATTGTCCAGACATGATAAAATGTATGAGGCTCTGGGGAAAAAGAAAGCTAAGGTATTCCCTATACATAATGTGCTTTCTGACCTTGTCCGCAAGGAGTGGGCCGAGCCGGACAAAAGTCTTCTTTCCTAATTCCCTCAAAAGAATATTCCCCTTTGATGAGAGCCCAGAGGCGGTCTGGAATAAGAATCCTAAACTAGACGCCCCTCTGTCCAAAGTCTCAAAACAGTCTGACCTTGCTTTTGAGGATATGGGTCATTTAAAGGACCCAATGGACAGAAAAACAGACATAGTCTTAAAGAGGGCCTGGGATGCTTCTATGGCAGGCCTAAAAGCAGCTCTAGCCACTTCTTGTGTTGCTAGGAATCTGGAGTTCTGGTTGTCTCAACTAGAACACTTAAAAGCAGGCACGCCTAGGGGGGAGCTCTTGAAAACCTTCCCTATGCTTTTCAAGGCAACAAGTTTCATTTCTGACGCTTCCATCGACTCTGTAAAATTTACGGCTAAAACCGCTGCGCTTTCTGTCGCAGCCAGGAGGTCAGTATGGATGAAAACTTGGGGGGGGAGACACGGCGTCCAAAACATGCCTGTGTAGTGTCCCCTTTACAGGAGACCTAGTCTTCGGGCCTGAATTAGATACCGCCTTAGAAAGAACGGCGCATAAAAAGAAAACCTTTCCCATTAAAAAGAAAAATTTTCAAAGAAAATGTTTTCGTCCCGCAAAGGAACCCTCCAAATCAGAGAAGGAGTTCAAACCCAAAAAGCACTGGACAGGACAAAAAGGGAAAGGAAAAGGGGGCATACCTTTTAACCGCCCCAATTCAAACCCTAAACCCCAGTGACATCAGGGTTCCCGTGGGAGGAAGGTTTAGTGAATTTTCTCCCACAGTGGGAAAAGATAACCTCAAACGAGTTTGTCTTAAACATTATAAAAAGAGGGTATGCGCTGGAATTTCACAGCGATCCACCCTCAAAGTTTCTTGTGACAAGGCTTCCAAGACACTCAGAGAAGGCCAAGGCCTTACCTCTGTTAATAGGGGAAATGGTGGATCAAGAGGTATTGACACCAGTCCCTATTCAGGAACAGGGGGACGGTTTTAACTCGCACATTTTTGTGGTAAAAAAGCCGTCCAGAAAGTTCAGACTAATCATGAACCTCCGACCTCTGAACCGCTCCATCCGATACAAAAAATTCCGGATGGAGTCCATTTACTCTATAAGGAATCTTCTCCAAAAAGAGGTGTTCATGGCTACCCTGGATTTAAGGGACGCCTATCTGCATATCCCGATAAGGAAGGAATGCCAGAAATTTCTTCGGATGGCGATCCAGATAGACACCAAAATTTATCATTTCCAGTGCAGAGCACTTCCCTTCGGACTGTCGTCCTCCCCGAAAATCTTTACCAAGGTTCTCGGGGAGGCATTAGTTCCGTTAAGACTACAGTCAGTTTCGATTATTCCATATCTAGACGACTTACTCCTCACGGCCCTTTCGGAGAAACAACTTCGTCGGGACCTAGAGTTGACACAGCTAAGCCTGAGGCAGTTGGGGTGGATAGGCAGTCTGGAAAAGTCCAAGACTACCCCAACACAGGAATTTTTGTACTTGGGGTACAAGATCCTGTCAGTAGAGCAGAGGATAGTCCTGCCGGAAGAAAAGATATTGAATCTGCGACAGAGAATGTCTTTTCTTCAAAGCAGCGCCAAATGTACAGTGAGGGAGGTGATGTCGGTCTTAGGACTTATGACAGCAGCCATTCCAGCTGTACAATGGGCCAGGTTCCACCAAAGAGACCTTCAGAGGTTTCTGTTGGAACAATTAAAAGACAAAGATCTGGAAGAAGAGATTTCAATCTCCACCAGAGTAAAGCGCTCCCTCTGGTGGTGGAAGGAAACAGAGAATTTAAACAAAGGGGTTCTCTGGATCTCTCCTGTCACATCCATACTAACTACGGATGCGAGCAGCTGGGGCTGGGGAGCCCACCTCAACTCAGACTGGGCACAAGGCAGGTGGACGTCAGAGGAGAAACTTCTCTCGTCCAATTGGAAGGAGCTAACAGCTGTCCTCAGGGCTCTATTATTATTTCAGAATACAATACAAGGTCATCATCTACAGGTCAGTTCAGACAATATGACTACTTTAGCTTATATAAACAAGCAAGGAGGCACCAGAAGTCATCGACTAATGTTGGTGGCCAGTCGCATTTTTCAATGGGCAGAATCCAATCTAGCATCCATCTCTGCAATTCACCTGAAAGGGGAGCTGAACAAGACTGCAGATTTCTTGAGTCGACAACGAGTGTCGAATCAAGAATGGTCTCTACACACCGAAGTGTTCGACTACATAGCAGCTTACTGGGGAAAACCAGTAGTGGACCTGTTTGCAAACAAGGAGAATGCAAAAGTTCCAAATTTTTGCTCACTACACCCAGGAGATCAGCCCTGTGCAGTAGACGCCTTTTAGACCCCATGGACCTTAAGCTTAGCGTATGCGTTTCCTCCGCTTCACCTCATCCCGAGGGTTTTAGCGAAGTTTCTAGTGGAGGAAACGTGTTTAATCTTAGTGGCACCGTTTTGGCCCAAGAGACCATGATTCACAACGTTGCTACGGTTGACAGACCAACCTCCTCTCAGGCTTTCCTGCAGACCAGACCTTCTGTCGCAGGGACCTCTCTTTCATCCACAAGTATCCATGCTGAACCTCTCAGCGTGGTTACTGAGGAGGAAATATTGAGGAGCAAGGGCCTGACTGATAGAGTGATTCAGACCCTGCTACAGAGTAGAAAACTTGTCACTCAAGCCATTTACAGGAAGGTATGGAGAAAATTTAACAGCTGGTTGAACAGCCGAGGTGAGGTAAACATGGATACAGCAAATATCCTACAGTTTCTCCAGGAGGGGGTAGACAAAGGGCTAACTCCTAGTACTATTAAGGTCCAGATAGCGGCCTTAAGTGTGTACTTAGAGAAAAGGTTGCAAGAAGATCCTTTCATTGCTAGGTTCTGTAAAGCAATCTCCAGGCGCAAACCAGTTAGAGTTAACATCACCCCATCCTGGGATCTATCAGTCGTTCTAAAGGCATTTTTGGGGTCACCTTTTGAACCTATCTCAGAGGCCTCTCTAAGACTGGTCACATTCAAGACAGTACTACTTGTGGCAATCACTTCAGCACGCAGAGTTAGTAAAATCCAAGCTCTCTCTGTCAGAGAGCCATTCCTCCAAATTCTAAAAGACAGAGTCATCCTAAAAACAGACCCTGGGTTCTTACCAAAGGTGGCATCTAATTTCCATAGGTCACAAGATATTGTCCTCCCTTCTTTCTGTCAGAAGGCTTCAAACGAGAAATAAAAGTGTTTTCATTTATTCGATGTGAGGAGGTGTATCCTAGAGTATCTTAGGGTAACCAATCCATTCAGAATCTCAGATTCACTTTTTGTTCTTTTTTCCGGACAACGTAAGTGGCAAAAAGCTTCTAAAGTCACCATAGCTAGGTGGATTAGGCTAGCTATAGCAGAGGGTTATAAGACAGAAAACAAAGATCCTCCTGGGGGTATTAAAGCCCACTCCACAAGGGCATTATCAGCATCCTGGCCGAAAAAAGCTGGTGCCACCCCGGAGCAAATATGTAAAGCAGCCACGTGGTCAAGCTTTTCCACCTTTACAAGGCATTATCGACTAGACTTAATGTCCAGTCAGGATCAGGCTTTTGGGAGAAAAGTTCTCCAAGCCGTGGTCCCCCCCCTAATCTGGTGAGTACTTGGGGATCCTCTCAAGGGCTGTCCTGGAAGACAACTGGGGAAAACTGGAGTTAGACTTACCGGTAACTCCTTTTCCAGTGGTCTTCCAGGACAGCACGATCCCACCCTTTTTTTATTTATGTAATGTACTAACATCATTACCTGTTATGGTTTTGTTTTTAAAGTTCCATCCTTCGGTTCTTAGTAAATGACTGACCAGGGACCTGAGGGACTGCCTTTTGAACTGTTGGCAATGTGTTTCCTGGGTAGATGGGAGGGACTCCATCTCTCAAGGGCTGTCCTGGAAGACCACTGGAAAAGGAGTTACCGGTAAGTCTAACTCCAGTTTTCTCCTCTGTCCACGGGTTAATCACCACTTGCAAAAAAAAGTTAATAAACTCTTATCTATATATTGGCCCAGTTACCCATTGTAACTGACCAACACAAACAAGTGCCCAGATGCTCCACTGTGCTTAAGGAGCAAGGTGGCATTTGCTCCCCCTCTTCACCTCCTGCACCTCCTGCTGGTAAAACTGCTCAAACTGGGAGGGCGAATGTGAGTGAAATCATTAGACCAGAATTCAGCAGGGACCCGGGGGCTAATGTACATCTACCTCTCCCCTCCTTCCTATTGCAGGCACAGGCAGCCAATAGGAAAAATCATCCAATAAGAAAAATGTTACTAGGTACATTACTGTAATCTACCTGGCAACATTTTTTTTATTAGCTGATTTTACTCTGTAGCCCACAGGCCAAGGATTCAGTTGAAAATGCGGGGGCAAATATAGCGATTATTCTGTAACGGGGACGTCTGGTCGCCCTACTGAAGTATGCCCACAGTTTGTAACCATCTACTGTGCTTATTCTGCAATCTCTAACATTACATAACAAGTAAGTTGACCACCACTTCCAGAGGTCAAGTGGATATTTAATGGTTCAAACACCCAAACACTTTTTGGACCAACAAGATTAGTACTACATGTGGACTGTTTTTATCATCTTTTATCTGTCGAATATTGGGATTATTATAGGATTGCATGGCATGTAGGAATATAGAGTGTAGCGCTGGATCACCTTAGATTGTGTCTCTTTAATCGTACATCGTGGGACACAGAGCCATAGTAGTTACTATGTGTTTTATAGGCCACACCCTAAACAGGAAGTTGCCTCCCTATATAACCCCTCCCATAATGGGAGAACCTCAGTTTTTTCGCCAGTGTCTACATTGTTGATCAGGAGTGAAGATGTGCTGTGCTGAGCTCCACTGGAGCAATTCTTGCTGTGGCTAGCTATGCAGCCGGATCCATTCAAAGTGTCTTTTAGGCTGAATTGAATGGTACCCAGGCCTCGTGTCCAAAGAAACGAGGTTTTGCCTGTAACGCTTCTCTTTTTAGAGAGCTGGACCCCGGGATCCAGTACTTTGGTATTTTAAGCCATAAAGTTTTACTGGCAGGGTGCTATTACAGGTCCAGGAGTGTGAGCTCCCAGAGGGTCCCTGGTTCCTGAAGGTTTGTTAACAGAACCCACCATGAAGGGTGAAGATTGGGTCTGTTGGTTTTACCACAGAAAACCCTATGGCGGGAAAGGTAAGTGGAGTTTTTCTAAGAAATTTTTAATTTTTTACTTATAAAATGCCTCCTTTAAAAGGAAAAAAGTAAATGTTGTCATGCCTAAGTGTCACCACTGGGGGCTGTATGGAGCACGTACCTTCTCATGCTTTCCTCAGAGATCACGCTGTATCAGGAAGAAGCAGACTCTTTTCCTCCGGCAAGCAGCTCAGACCTCCGGTGAGTTTGGGGGTGGGTTTGCTTCCACCAGACACCCCCCCACCTGGGCTGAGCTCTCCCCCTCTTCACAGGGAAGGGGAGAGCTAAAACGATCAGCGATGCCGTTTGTCTTCTACCTCCCCTGCGCGGCGGCGGCTCTCAGGTTTCCTCCTCGCATCCCTCCCTCATACACAAGCCGATCCTGTCAGATCGGAGGCCCGCGCTTGAAAAAGAGAGGGGGGCACGATGCCAGAAGGGGGTGGGGCTTAGCACAGCGTTGGCGTCCTCCAACGTCCAGCACAGGAGTATGTTTTTAAAAAAAAAACTCCATTTATGCTGGCTGCAAGTTGTCGCAGGGACACAAGAGCAAAGAGGGGCATGAAAGAGCTTTGGTGACACAGGCATTCCAATAGCAGTGGCAGTGGCTGGACTATTGCTCAAGCAATGGATGCGATCCTTCTGGTAGTACCTCTGCCTTTGTACATCGGACTGTGGTCGGAAGGGGGGCTAGAAACACCCCAAAAGAGGGCTAAAGGGATCTCCCTCAAGCTCGGAAAGCCTAAAACTTATCTCTGCAATAGCAAAATCCTCCCCTGAGAGGGGATGGCTGGTCAGAGTGAGCCTTCAGGGGCCATGAAATGTTTGCAACTTTTTACAACACTGCAGCCCCTGCCTATATTTCTAAAAAAAAAAAATTTTCTCAGCCATGTTAAAATGGGAAAAAGGTTAGTGACTTTAATCGCATTCCAGATTGGGATAAAATGCAACAGATTCCATTCCATTACCCTAGGACCCTCAAACTGAGGATCTGGAGGCCGGAGAAGATGTTTTCTCTTAGAGGACCGGGAACAGGCTGATGACTCCTCTTCTGAGGGGTCATATGCGGAAGATCAGCTTCACATTGTGGGTGCAATTTCTTACTGAATTGGTCCGCTCCACATTTTATGCTACCCTTAACTGAGTGTCCTCTTCTTGTTTTGGGTTCGCTAAAACCTCCTCAAAGCTGTGCACACTTTTTCCTATGAAAAAAAAACTTTCTAAAGGTGGAAGATACCAGCAATTGACACTGCTACAGTGGGGACGGAAAGTATTCAGACCCCCTTAAGATTTTCACTCTTTGTTATATTGCAGCCATTTGCTAAAATCATTTAAGTTCATTTTTTTTCCTCATTAATGTACACACAGCACCCATTTGTCAGAAAAACACAGAATTGTTGACGTTGTTGCAGGTTTATTAAAAAAGAAAAACTGAAATATCACATGGTCCTAAGTATTCAGACCCTTTGCTCAGTATTTAGTAGAAGCACCCTTTTGATCTAATACAGCCATGAGTCTTTTTGAGAAAGATGCAACAAGTTTTTCACACCTGGATTTGGGGGTACTCTGCCATTCCTGCTTGCAGATCCTCTCCAGTTCTGTCAGGTTGGATGGTAAACGTTGGTGGACAGCCATTTTTAGGTCTCTCCAGAGATGCTCAATTGGGTTTAAGTCAGGGCTCTGGCTGGGCCATTCAAGAACAGTTACGGAGTTGTTGTGAAGCCACTTCTTCGTTATTTTAGCTGTGTGCTTAGGGTCATTGTCTTGTTGGAAGGTAAACCTTCGGCCCAGTCTGAGGTCCTGAGCACTCTGGAGAAGGTTTTCATCCAGGATAACACTGTACTTGGCCGCATTCATCTTTCCCTCGATTGCAACCAGTCGTCCTGTCCCTGCAGCTGAAAAACACCCCCACAGCATGATGCTGCCACCACCATGCTTCACTGTTGGGACTGTATTGGACAGGTGATGAGCAGTGCCCGGTTTTCTCCACACATACCGCTTAGAATTAAGGCCAAAAAGTTCTATCTTGGTCTCATCAGACCAGAGAATCTTATTTCTCACCATCTTGGAGTCCTTCAGGTGTTTTTTAGCAAACTCCATGGGGGCTTTCATGTGTCTTGCACTGAGGAGAGGCTTCCGTCAGGCCACTCTGCCATAAAGCCCCGACTGGTGGAGGGCTGCAGTGATGGTTGACTTTCTACAACTTTCTCCCATCTCCCGACTGCATCTCTGAAGGTCAGCCACAGTGATCTTTGGGTTCCACTTTACCTCTCCCACCAAGGCTCTTCTCCCCCGATAGCTTAATTTGGCCGGACGGCCAGCTCTAGAAAGGGTTCTGGTCGTCCCAAACGTCTTCCATTTAAGGATTATGCAGGCCACTGTGCTCTTAGGAACCGTAAGTGCAGCAGAATTGTTTTGTAACCTTGGCCAGATCTGTGCCTTGCCACAATTCTGTCTCTGAGCTCATCAGGCAGTTCCTTTGACCTGATGATTCTCATTTGCTCTGACATGCATTGTGAGCTGTAAGGTCTTATATAGACAGGTGTGTGGCTTTCCTAATCAAGTCCAATCAGTATAATCAAACACAGCTAGACTCAAATGAAGGTGTAGAACCATCTCAGGCCGGGTTCACACTAGTGCGACAAACGCTCCGACATTGGGAGCTCATGTCGCATGACGTGTGAAAATCAATGTTTCCCTATGGGAGCCATCCTAACTGGTCCGACACAAGTTGGTCCGACTTTGAAAATGCTCCCTGTACTACTTTGGTCCGACTTTGATCCTACTTCAGCCCATTGACTATCATTGAAGTCGGATCAAAGTCGGATCGCCGTCTTGCATGATCTGACTTTGGCATGCGACTTGTGCTCAGATTATCTTGAGGGGAACTCCGCGCCAAATTTTAAATAAAAAACCAGCATGGGTTCCCCCTGCAAGAGCATACTAGGCCCTTGGGTCTGGTATGGATTTTAAGGGGAACCCCCTATGCCGAAAAAACGGCGTGGGGGGTCCCCCCCAAATCCATACCAGACCCTTATCCGAGCATGCAGCCCGGCCAGTCAGGAAAGAGGGTGGGGGATGAGCGAGCGCCCCTCCTCCTGAACCGTACCAGGCTGCATGCCCTCAACATGGGGGGGTGGGTGCTTTGGGGCAGGGGGGCGCCCTGCGGCCCCCCTACCCCAAAGCACCTTGTCCCCATGTTGATGAGGACAAGGGCCTCTTCCCGACAACCCTGGCCGTTGGTTGTCGGGGTCTGGAGGCGGGGGGCTTATCAGAATCCGGGAGCCCCCTTTAATAACCCCCAACCTATGTGAATGAGTATGGGGTACATCGTACCCCTACCCATTCACCTAGGAAAAAAAGTGTCAATAAAAAAAACACACAAGACAGGTTTTTAATGTAATTTATTAGGCAGCTCCGGGGGTCTTCTTCCGACTTCGGGGTCTCTTCCTTCTTCTCAGCGGTCTCTTCCTTCTTCGCGCTCTCCGGCTTCTTCTCCGCGCTCTCCGGTTCTTCTCCCGCTCTCCGGTATCTTCTGGTGGGCTCCTCCGCTATTTTCTGCTCTTTTGCCCGCTCTTTTTCTAGCGGTGGCCCAGTCTTCTCCGCCGTCTTCTTCCCTCTTCTCTTCTTCCGATGTTGACACGACGCTCTCTCCCACTGGAATCCCGTGTGCGCGGTGCGCAACAACTTCTGTAGGGATGGGGCGTGGTCACCAGGTGACCCCGCTCCTTATGACATCACAGTCCCATCATGCCCCGGGACTGTGATGTCATAGAGGGCGGGGTCACTGGGTGACATCACCCGGTGACCACGCCCCATCCCTATATAAGTCATTGCGCACCGCGCACATGGCATTCCAATGGGAGAGAGCGTTGTGTCAACATCGGAAGAAGAGAAGAGGGAAGAAGACGGTGGAGAAGACCGGGCAAAAGAGCGGAAGATAGCGGAGGAGCCCGGCAGAAGATATCGGAGCGCGGAGAAGAAGGAAGAGACCGCGGAGAAGAAGGAAGAGACCCCCGAAGTCAGAAGAAGACCCCCGGAGCTGCCTAATAAATTACTTAAAGAACTGTCTAGTGTGTTGTTTTTTTATTGACACTTTTTTTCCTAGGTGAATGGGTAGAGGTACGATGTACCCCATACTCATTCACATAGGGTGGGGGGCTGGGATCTGGGGGCCCCCTTATTAAAGGGGCTCCCGGATTCCAATAAGCCTCCTGCCCGCAGACCCCGACAACCAACAGCCAGGGTTGTCGGGAAGAGGCCCTTGTCCTCATTAACATGGGGACAAGGTGCTTTGAGGTGGGGGGGCTGCAGGGCTGCTCCCTGCCCCAAAGCACCCACCCCCCATGTTGAGGGCATGCGGACTGGTATGGCTCAGGAGGGGGGGCGCTCGCTCGTCCCCACCCCGTTTCCTGACCGGCCATCTGCGTGCTCGGATAAGGGTTTGGGGGGAACCCCCACTCAGTTTTTTCGGTCTAGGGGGTTCCCCTTAAAATCCATACCAGACCCAAGGGCCTGGTATGCTCCTGGAGGGGGAACCCATGCCGGTTTTTTATTTAAGATTTGGCGTGGAGTTCCCCCTCTAGATTCATACCAAACACAGTGCTTGGTATTGGCGGGGATCCAAGTCGGATCCCCCGTTCATTGAAAGTCGGACATATGTCGGCTTCTAGTCGCAGGGCAAAGTCGGATCCAAAGTAGGACGGCTGTCATGTCACACCAGTGTGAACCCGGCCTTAAGGATGATCAGAAGAAATGGACAGCACCTGAGTTAAATATAGGAGTGTCACAGCAAAGGGTCTGAATACTTAGGACCATGTGATATTTCAGTTTTTCTTTTTTAATAAATCTGCAAACATGTCAACAATTCTGTGTTTTTCTATCAATATGGGGTGCTGCGTGTACATTAATGAGGAAAAAAAATGAACTTAAATGATTTTAGCACATGGCTGCAATATAACAAAGAGTGAAAAATTTAAGGGGGTCTGAATACTTTGTCCCCACTTTATATCTTCTAATTAAAAGTTTGACTTGTCGGGCAGACAATGCTCAAATACTTAGGGATCCAACGGATAAAGAGTTGAAATTCCTATTAAAAAAAAAAAACATATATTGTTTTTCCTGACAGGTTGAGTGTCTCATCCTGTGCTGACAGTAATTGGTATATGTCAAATCCTTGAGAGACCAGTTTTAAACAGGTTCTCAAAGT
Organism: Lithobates clamitans; assembly: GCA_037952925.1. Classification (NCBI taxonomy): domain Eukaryota; kingdom Metazoa; phylum Chordata; class Amphibia; order Anura; family Ranidae; genus Lithobates; species Lithobates clamitans. Next base: position 155,311 of record JBBGZY010000740.1, read on the forward strand.
TATCCCTGTTCAGCAGGCCCAGGTTCTGGCAAGCTCCTAGTAGCTTTATGTTGGAAATAGACGCTATGAGAGATTCTATTTTCAGGCCTCACACCTTTTGCTGGGCTGGTACATATGTACTATGGTTGAAAAATTGGTTAGCTGAAGCGTCATATAAAAAAAAAACAAAAAAAAAACTCCTGGCTGGTTTTCCTTTTTGCGGTTTGGGATATCTTGGATAATTCATCCAAAGAATTTCTAGTGGAAAGGTACCCCTTTGCCATTTAAGAAAAGGAGTAATTGTATTTCATTTAAACAAGCTCCTTTTCCAGTGCCAGGGGCATCAGCCTTCAGGCAGTCACGACGGCTTCCACCGTCAAGTTCAAGAGGTAATCCTCAGGGACAAAAGAAACCTACAAACAAGATACTAAAGCCTCCTTATGAGGGGGCGCCCCCGCTCGCTCGGGGGGGGGGAAGACTTCTGCAGTTCTCAAGGGCCTGGCAGAAAGAATGTCGAGACAGATGGGTGGCTTCTTCTTCAATAGCTCTAGAGTACAATCTGGGGTTTCAGGAGTTCCCTTCTCCTCATTTTTCTCAGATCAAACGTTACTAAGATCCAAAGAAAAAGAAGTCTCTCTTCTAGCATTGGACCATATTTTAGCAAAGAGTAGTCATGCTGGTCCCCATGAAAGAGCTGAAGTTGAGGTTTTGTTCAAACCTTTTTTCACAGCAAAATCGAATGGAGATGTCAAACCCATTTTGGATCTCAAGAATCTAAACTGGTTCCTGAATATCCACTCTTTTTCGCATGGAGTCAATCCAATCAGTTGTCTCCACCTTACAAGGAGGAGAACTTTTTACATTGATTGACGTCAAGGGTGCATACCTCCAGGGCAAGGAGAACATTAACCAGAGAATCGGCCAAGAGGTGAAAGAGCTGCAAAGATCCACAGCTCAGGTGGGAGAATCTGTCCACAGGACAACTATTAGGTGTGCGCTCCCCAACTCTGGCCTTTATGGAAGAGTAGCAAGAAGAAAGCCATTGTTGAAAGAAAGTCATAAGAAGTCCCATTTGCAGTTTGTGAGAAGCCATGTAGGGGACACAGCAAACATGTGGAAGAATGTGCTCTGGTCAGATGAGACCAAAATGGAACTTTTTGACCTAAAAGCAAAACGCTATGTGTGACGGAAAATCAACACTGCACATCACCCTGAACACACCATCCCCACCTTAAGACACGGTGGTGGCAGCATCATGTTGTGCGGATGCCCGGGACAGGGAAGCTGGTCAGATGGATGGAGCCAAATACTGGGCAATCTTAGAACAAAATCTGTTATGCCCATACATACGATCGGACATTCCGACAACAAAATGCATGGATTTTTTCCAACGGATGTTGGCTCAAACTTGTCTTACATACATACAGTCACACAAATCTTGTCGGAAATTCCGAACGTCAAGAACGCGGTGACGTACAACATGTATGATGAGCCGAAAGGAAGTTCAATAGCCAGTGCGGCTCTTCTGCTTGATTCCGAGCATGCGTAGAACTTTGTGTGTCAGAATTGTGTACACACGATCGGAATTTACGACAACAGATTTTGTTGTCGGAAAATTTGAGATCCAGATCTCAAACTTTGTGTGATGGAAATTCCAATGGAAAATGTCCGATGGAGCCTACACACGGTCGGAATTTACGACAACAAGCTCCCATCGAACATTTTCCGTCGGAAAATCTGACCGTGTGTATGGGGCATTAGTCTGCAAAAGACTTGAGACTGAGGTGGAGGTTCATTTTCCAGCTGGACAACGACCCTAAACATACAGCCAGAGCTACAATGGAATGGTTTAGATCAAAGCATATTCATGTGTTAGAATGGCACAGTCAAAGTCCAGACCTAAATCCAATTGAGAACCTGTGGCAAGGGGGCGTGGCCTAGCGTGGTATGTGAATCAACGTGTTCCTGTGCAGCTCCGGTCTACAATCCTGCTCCATCCTGATCGGCCATAAACAGAAAACGACTAATTTCTCGCCCAACCCAGCCAGAAGCATCTCCTGCATCCCAGGGAGGCGTTTTGGTGGATGGGAAATCGGCGGGGGAAGAAGCAACCCCCTGGCAAAGATGAGCATCACCACCTGCTCCTGCCAAGATGGCCACCTCAACACCATCCATGGGCCTAGTGCATCACCCGCCGCCTTCCCCCGAGATTCCGGACCCTCTGGCTGTGTCCCTGCAAGCGACCACGGGAGCGGCGGTCATGAAAGGCGGCAAGGAGCCTACATTGTCGGAGGTCCTGGCCATCGTAAACTATGCAGACCTTATGGGGAAGGTGGATGGGCTAAAGATTGACTTAACAATCATGCGGCAGGACATGCAAAAATTACATGGCCGGGTTCCTGAGACTGAGCAACGTATTAGTGACCTAGAGGACACCATTAACCCCATTCTTCCCAAACGTAATACATATGAGGGGAAGATTGCAACTCTGGAGGATAAGGTCGATGACCTTGAGAATAACCTGCGTCTGATTGGTCTCCCGGTGCGGGAGGAGGGATCTGACCAAGTAGCCTTCCTTGAAAGCTGTCTCGAGCAAGAATTTGGCCGCACACAACTATCCCCCTGCTTTGTGATTGAAAAGGCCCACTGAGTCCCTGGGCTCCCCCTCCCTGAAGGTCACCCTCCACGTACTGTGGTGATTCGTCTCCTCAACTACAGGGATCGTGAGTCCATATTGGGGGCTGCCAGGAGGAAGGGAAGTCTTCAGATTAACAATGCCGGGGTGTCCCTCTTCCCTGACTACTCTGCGACAGTCCGTAACCAAAGAGCCAGTTACCAGCGCCTCAGGCAGAAACTCCGAGAGCAGGATATTCAATACTCCATACCTACCAGGGGAAAGTGCAATTCTTCCAATCCCCACAGGATGCCCTGTCCTGGTGGGAATCACTACCCTGCCCTCCTAAACTACCTGCCTGATGAAGGTCCACACACTGTGGTGGAAAAGCTGGAGAAACTGAATCTTCTTCCTCCCCTGACCCTTTCCCATTATCCCTTGTCTGTTAAGTGATAAGTATGGTTGATCATACACATCTCCTGTCAGAGAGTACCTGGCCCTCAGTTCCTGAGCAGGCCTGAGCTGCCTTGGGGTTCACCCCCCCTCTCTGATATTTTTTGAACACTGACTATTTTGTTTTTCTGACATGTTTTTTACTTTCTGTTGCTGGCCATGCACCCTACGCATGGTACAAGTTTGGGGTATAGGCCCACTCCCCTTTTTTGGAGCTGGGCAGGGGTTATGCTACCCTGGGTAATGATTATGTTATTGTACATAGTTTTATTGTTTTGTGTATGCTGTATGTGTGCATGTATGTTTTTGCAGCATGGCGACCCTCACGACCTTCTGTAGCTGTGACCGGAGACGGGGAGCCCTGCAGGAGCCCCTCCACTCCCCCCTTTTCCCCTTCCCCTAGTGTTTTCAACATCGATCCCATGTCTGAGGTAAACGTTTGTTCTTGGAGTGTTCACGGGCTGAACTCTAAATTTAAAAGAGCATCTATCTTTGTGGTCCTGAAGCACAGCAAAATGCATGTTCTGTGCCCCCAGGAAACTCATCTCATAGGGTCTAAAAGTCTGGCCCCCAAAAAACATTGGGTGGCCCATAACTATCACTCTACTTATTCTAACTATGCTCGGGGGGGTTGCAATCCTAATTCGCAAAGGGTAACCTTTCTTGTGCCACCAAGTTATTCTGGACCCTAAGGGGTAGTACATTATCCTAAATCCAACCGTGCATGGAACCCCCCTCCTTTTGGTCACGGTTTACCTCCCCCTCTGGTCATGGCTGCAGTGTTCTCTGAACCCAGTGTGCATTTTGCCTCTTTACCTAACTGTCCCAAACTCATCTTTGGGGATTTTAACTCTGTGTTGCAGCCTAGCTTAGGTTGAAACCTCTACAGTCTATGTCTAAATTGGTTTGTGTGTGGTGCAGTACCTATGGATATGTGGATCTATGGCGCTGGAAATATCCTAGTGACAAAGTGTTCTCCTGCCAGTCCAGGTTCTACGCAGCCCTCTCCAGAATAGACTATGCCCTCGCCACGGGGGACCTTTTACCCCATGTCCAGTCCATAGCATATCTGTTCCAGACGGTGTCTGATCATTCTATAGTACAGGTGGGTTTGACTGTGGGCCACAGACCATCGTTCCGGGTCTGGAGATTCAGCTCTTTCTGGATCGCCACGCTGGAAATCTCTGAGTCCATCCCGACTGACATGGCCATATACTGGTCCTTCAACACTGACTCTACAGCTGGGGGCCCTGTCTGGGACACCTTTAAGGCAGTAGTCAGGGGCTCATATATTTCACGCACTAAACGATACAGATCCACCGGGCAGGCTACGCAAGAAGCTCTCCAAAAGTCGTTGGAGGAGGCACACGCTCACCATACGGGTAGCCCCTCCTCTGAGACTAGAGGTATACTGACGGACGCTCATCGGGCGCTGCAGCTTCATATGGTGGATTTGACCAGGAAGCAACAACTATACCTCTCTGCTCGCATTCATGAGCATGGGGATAAAAACGGTAGGCTCCTTGCATATCTTGCCCATACGGACCTTCAGGACAGTTCGATTGCTGAAATTCAACTCACGGACGGGTCAACTACTACTGACTCACTGACTATTAACTAAACCTTTGCAGAACTCTATAGCAAACTATACGAAGGTACATCTGTGCCTTCAGAACAAGCCTTTCAAGGCTTCTTTGAATCACTTGACTTCCCAGTACTTAGCCCCCAGCGGCTCCTTCTAGATAAATCTATCACGCTAGAGGAGGTAACTATGGCCATACGCCTATTACCAACCAATAAAACTCCAGGCCTGGACGGCCTCCCCTCAGAATGGTATCACACACACATAGAAGAACTGGCTCCTAGGCTCCTTAAGAAATTCCAAGACTCTCTTAAGCTGGGAAAACTTCCTGACTCTATGAACGAAGCACTCGTTGTTGTCATACCTAAATCTGGAAAGGATAGGCTGCAGTGTGGGTCCTACTGTCCCATATCCCTCTTAAACAACAATGCCAAAATTCTAGCAAAGATTCTCGCCCTTCGTCTTCAGATGGTCATTCTATCCCTCATACCGCCGGACCAATCCAGTTTTATGCCTGGCAGAAACACATTTGACAACATTCGTAGATATTGCATTCGGGATATTGCATGTGCTAGATGTGATTGCTGCTGATTTTTTTCACATGTTCTGGACTTTCAACCTTCTGGAAGGATTTATTTGCTTTTTTTGACCACAGACTTCACCTCCTGATACCTCACACTCCAGAAGTGGAACTTTTAGGACCATGTCCCTCGTACACACGCCAGGACTTTGCTACGTATACTGTTATTTTATACATGTAAAACCATCTTGCTGCATTGAAAGAATGTGGGCCCCCTTTCAGCCCACGCCTTCTTTCGCACTGTTCATGGGGCCCTCCCCAAATTCAAATTGATATATAAGAGTAGGGCATTCCCTAAATAATTCACCAAAATATGGCAACCATGGCTAGATGTCTCAGAGGATTTCTGGGGGGATGTCCTTTCTTCACAGCTCTCCCAGTGAGTCCTCCACCAATTTAATCCAGTAACACTGTTCGGCAAGATGCCAAAACAAATAACCAGAGATTGCCTTATATGAAACATCCAATGGCTGGGGGGATCCTGGATCTCTACTGGTGCTATGGGATCGTATGTGTTGAGGTCTCGAGTGAGTGTAAGTATGAGTGTAAGTATGAATGCGTGAATGTTTGTTGTTGGGGTATTTCTGTTTCTTATGGACTGTTAAAATGTATCTATTCTACATACTATGTAATTGGTTCTGCTAAGTGCACCTTATACACCTGTAATAGCAGTCCGTCTCTGTTGTTTTTTTGTTGTAAAACCAAAATAAATACCTTTTTAAAAAAAAGAGAGAACCTGTGGCAAGACTTGCAAATTGCTGTTCACAAATGCTCTCCATCCAATCTGACAGAGCTCGAGCTATTTATCAAAGAAAGAATGGGCAAAAATTTCACTCTCTAGATGTGCAAAGCTGGTAGAGACCTACCCAAAAGAACCTGCAGCTGTAATTGCAGCGAAAAGTGGTTCTACAAAGTATTGACTCAGGGGGCTGAATACAAATGCACGGCACACTTTTCAGATATTTATTTGTAAAAAAAATTTGAAAGCCATTTATGATTTTCCGTTTACTTCACAATTATGTGCCACTTTGTGTTGGTCCTTCACATAAAATCCCAATGAAATACATTTATGTTTTTGGTTGTAACATGACAAAATCTGGAAAATTTCAAGGGGTATGAATACTTTTTCAAAGCACTGTACATGTGAACCCACACTACTGCATCAAGGCACTTAAAAAAATTGAATCCATAACTCAAAAATGTTTGAGCCCCAAGTTTGTGACAATTGGGGGTCTATGTATAAAATGTTTGTTGTGCAAGTGTGACAAACATCTGCACAGTCCGACCAAAAAATCACCATATTTTCTTGGATATCTGTAGTTCCTATATCACAAAAGTGAGTACACCCCTCACATTTTTGTAAATATTTTATTATATCTTTTCATGTGACAACACTGAAGAAATGACACTTTGCTACAATGTAAAGTAGTGAGTGTACAGCTTGTATAACAGTGTAAATTTTCTGTCCCCTCAAAAACACTCAACTCAAAACACAGCCATTAATGTCCAAACCACTGGCAACAAAAGTGAGTACACTCCTAAGTGAAAATGTCCAAATTGGGCCCAATTAGCCATTTTCCTTCCCCGGGGTCATGTGACTCGTTAGTGTTACAAGATGTGAATGGGGAGCAGGTGTGTTAAATTTGGTGGTATCGCTCTCACTCTCTCATAGTGGTCACTGGAAGTTCAACATGCCACCTCATGGCAAAGAACTCTCTGAGGATCTGAAAAAAAAGAATTTTTGCTCTACATAAAGATGGCATAGACTATAAGAAGATTGCCCATACCCTGAAACTGAGCTGTAGCACAGTGGCCCAGACCATACAGCGGTTTAACAGGACAAGTTCCACTCAGAACAGGCCTCGCCATGGTCGACCAAAGAAGTTGAGTGCACGTGCCCAGCGTCATATCCAGAGGTTGTCTTTGGGATATAGACATATGAGTGCAGCCAGCATTGCTGCAGAGTTTATAGGGGTGGGAGGTCAGCCTGTCAGTGTTCTGACCATACGCCACACACTGCATCAAATTGGTCTGCATGGCTGTCATCCCAGAAGGAAGCCTCTTCTAAAGATGATGCACAAGAAAGTCCGCACATAGTTTGCTGAAGACAAGCAGACTAAGGACATCATGGAGGAGTGGAAGAGGACTCCAGTGGCAACCTGTGAAGCTCAGGTGAACTCCATGCCCAAGAGGGTTAAGACAGTGCTGGAAAATAATGGTGGCCACACAAAATATTTACACTTTGGGCCCAATTTGGACATTTTCACTTAGAGGTGTACTCACTTTTGTTTGCCAGCCGTTTAGACATTAATGGCTGTGTGTTGAGTTATTTTGAGGGAACAGCAAATGTACACTGTTATACAAGCTGTACACTCACTACTTTGCATTGTAGCAAAGTGTAATTTCTTCAGTGTTGTCCCATGAAAAGATATAATAAAATATTTACAAAAATGTGAGGGGTGTACTCACTTTTGTGAGATACTGTACCTGGGAGCCATAGGTAAGGCCCCAGATGTGACTAAACGGAACCTAAGGGGTGTACTCCAATTCAAAAAGCACTGTCCGGCAAGATGGTTTATGCTATATATATTACCTCTTTTATCACCACTAGAGATTGAGGACATAATTGAAATCTGTGTCCAAGCTGCATCGTCCCAAAAATCAATCCTCAGGTGGAGGTATCCAAAAAAAGTGTCTCCACTAATAGCAGCCAACAGAGGCAAAAGTATAATCCCTAGGGTCACAACTGACCATCATCCAGCTTAGCACTATGATGCTAAGCTGGATAATTGTCAGTCAGATTCTTGGGGATTATACCTTTGACTCTGTTTGCTGCTATTGGTGGAGACACTGGGCAGCTATTGGTGGAACCCAGGAACACCCTTTTACAGTCTGGAGAAGCCTGGTCAAAAGTGGTGTTCATGGAGGACTTGTGACTAAAAATTCATACCACCAATGTGGAAACAAGGCCAACAAAAATCACCTATGCAGAAAACCCAAGAACTGGTGTGCAGAAGGTGCTCCGGACTGATGAGTCCAAGTCTGAAATACATGATTGTAACAGAAGGTAATGTGTTCCCCAAAGGCCTGGCGAGTGGTATCAGAATGAGTGTCTGCAGGCAACAGTGAAGCATGGCAGAGGTTCCTTGCAGGTTATGGGCTGCATTTCTGCATATGAAGTTGGTTATTTGGTCAGAAATAATAATAGTCTCCTCAATGCTAAAAAACACAGGCAGATACATATGCATCATACAGAACCATCAGGTAGGTATCTGATTGGTTACAATTGTATTATGCAGCAGTACAATGACCTCAAACGTAAAGTCAGAGTTATAGGGGGCTATTTTCAGTGGAAAAGAAGAACAAGGGGACCTAGAACATGTGGTATGGCCACCAGATAGCCTTTGCCAACACAGAGCTCTTATCTCAACATTATTGAGTCTGGCTGGGATTATATGAAAAGAGAGGAGCAACTGCCACAGCCTAAATCCACAGAAGAACTCTAGTTAGTACTTCTAGATGTTTAGAACAACCTATGTTCTAAGTTCCCTAAAAAAACAAGTGTGCAATATATCTAAAGCCCCATACACACGATAGGACTTTGTACAAACTTTCCCTTGGATTTTTGTACAAAGGGCGTTGGCCAGAAGTTTGTCCTGCATACAGACGGCAGGACTTTTCCAGCCAACTTTCACCAAATCACGTGTTTTTTCAGCTCTTTACCACCACCCTTTGGTCAACTTCTATATTGTCGTCTGATATTGTGTCAAATAGATGTACAGTACCCTGTCGCCGAGAACCAGCACGATGGGTTCGCGCTTGAAACATTCTCGCGGCCGCGTACTGTAGTTTGTACAAAAGTCCAATGCTTTTGTGTATACACGATCGGACTTTGCTCCATCGGACTTTTGTTGCCGGAAAGTTTGTCCGTTTGCACAGCCAACAAAAGTCCGATGGAAACAGAAAAAGTTTGTCTGATGGAGCATACGCACGGTCGGATGTTGCTCCAAAACAGCTAATTTGCATGTTTGTTGTCAAAAAGTCAGATCATGTGTACGGGCCTTAAGAGGATTAATAATGTTTTGAAGACAAATGGTAGACACACAAAATACTGATTTGATTTAGGAATACTTCTGTTTATGCACCCCTTAGCTTGTTACACTAAAACATTCAATTGTGTTTGAAAGAATTCTCACTTTACACAATTTTTGACAAGTGTTCAAAAAGAAATTTCCACAATACTGTACTGTATCTATACAGTATAAATGAATATATTGAAGGAAGGATTCTCTTGTTAGCTCCTAATGCTAAACAAACCCAGCTGCCACATAAGCAGTGTAAAAAAAGCACAGTAAAGTATTTTCAATAATTGCTGTTGCTGTCTTTGCTCTGCTGTGTAACAAAGTTGAGGTTGCCATAGAAACTGAACATTTGCACATCAGTGGTTAATCTCTCTACACCCTGCTTACCTGGATGTTGCCAAAATGGTTCAGTCTTAAAGGTAAAATAAATGTCAGCAACTTGGGAGGCGTGGTGTTGAAACAGTTGTTTAATAATGTTTGCACCCCCCTCCCAATTTTATATACCCAAATTTTGACTATAATGGGATAATAAAGGCCTACCCACAGTGATAATAAAGCAACATTGTCTTCTGAAGACAGCACGTGTACGGAGTTCGGTATACACCCACACTTTCTTCTTGTAACTGTTGTACAGAATATTAAGTTAATCCATACTCTTGTTGCAAACATGTCAACTGAACCATCACGACAACTCTGTCTGCTCATTGTAAAAATGATTGCAAGGCACTGCCAAACAGAACCACAATTTTAAGCAGCAGTACACGTGCTTGATCTAAAATGTGGAAATATGAAAGTCAGCCTTGTTCAGATTTGTAAGTATTGATCAAACTATTTATTTTGCTGAATTGTTGAATATAATGTATTTTCCATTTGCTTTATTCAAGATAAAACAAAAAATGCACACAGTGTCATGAGCAGGAATCCTAAGAAGTCAGATGTGTACTCCAAAGCATCTTCCCTTAAGGCTGGGTATATACTAGAAGCTTTTCTTTTTTTTGTTTAACTCAGCGGCTGAACGAAAAAAATCTGAGACATCGGTGTACTAACACAAGCAATGTTAGTGCAGTGATCTCCCGCTGTGTTTTTGTGTTCCGACGGGGGACTGCTCCTCCGACAGAACACACTGAAGCTGGTTAGATGCTGGTTTTCCAGCGTGCCAGTTCAACAGAAGGCAGTCGTAAGACAGCTGTACGCACGTTCCAAATGTCGGCCAGTTTCCACTGAATCGACTGTTTTCAGCAGATTTTTGACCTGTGAATACCCAGCTTAAGATATATTCTCCTTTTATGTTATCCTGAACAAATAAAGCATATATGCTGATGTTATAAATAACTAACATGGAAACGTAACAAAATCTGTGCTTGGCTCATTTAAGGCAAATTAACAGGTTGCTTTCATCCCAACATCTCCAGCAGTATATATTTGCCTTTCCTTTGCACCCCACCACTCGTCTCAGTGTCAGGAACTGACAGATATACCAAGTACTTTTGGAAATGAAGGAGCATGTTGCCCATCTATATTATTTCAGTTCTATGTTTAACCACTTCAATACTGGGCACTTATACACCTTCTTGCCCAGACCAATTTTCAGCTTTCAGTGCTTTAGCACTTTGAATGACAATTTCATGGTCATGCTACACTGTACCCAAACTAAATTTTTATCATTTTGTTCCCACAAATACAGCTTTCTTTTGGTGGTATTTGATCACCTCTGGGATTTTTATTTTCTGCTAAACAAATAAAAAAATGACCGAAAATTTTGAAAAAAAAAAGTTTTTTGTTGGTTTCTATTACAAAACTTTGTAAATAAACACGTTTCCTGCTTCACTGATGGGGCTGTACTGACGGGCACTGATGGGCACAGATGAGGTAGCACTGTTGATGGGCACTAATATGAGGCACTAATGGGCCACTGATAGGTGGCACTGAAAGGCAGCACCGATGGGCACTGAAAGGCGGCACTGATGGACACTGATAAGTGGAACTGAAGTACACTAATGGATAGTACTGATGGGCATCACTGATTGGCAAGCATTATTGTTTGGCACTGATTGGCATCTATGGGGGTACTGATTGGCATCCCTGGTGGCCATGGGTGGCATACCTGGTGGTGACTAGTGGTGGACATCCCTGATGGTCCTGGTGGTGTCCCTGGTGGTCCAGTGTGGGCATCCTTGGGGGGGGGCTGCGCTGATAATCAATCAGCGCAGACCCCCCTGTCAGAAGAGCAGCCGATCAGCTTTCGTCTACTCGTGTCTGACAGACACGAGTGAGAAAAAGCCGATCAACGGCTCTTCCTGTTTACACTGTGATCAGCCATGATTGGACACGGCTGATCACATGGTAAAGAGTCTCCATCAGAGACTCTTTACCTAGATCAGAGTTGCAGTGTGCCAGACTGACACATCGCAAGTACGATCGGCGTGATGCGTGCCCCCGGAGGTGTGCAGCGGCTTACTGTCCTGAAAGACGTCATATGACATCCATTAAGGATAACACAACCACTTTGCCGATGTCATTTTGCTATATGGTGGGCAGAAAGTGGTAAAGAAAACATAATCCAAACTAGAATAGCCACCATATCTTTGGTGTAAGTCACATCTTTGGTGTATGTTCACAAGTACCCCATGATGTGGGCTGGCTTCTACCATGGCCTTGTACCGCTTATTGTGTAAAAAAAAGTTTTCTGACTTTTATATTTTTTTAGTAATTTAAAATAAATTACACAAGAAGACCCATCAATGTCATTTGCTATAAGTCTGGCAGTAAAGGGTTTTTTTTTGAGCCAAAAGTGAAGTGAACACAGTTGCTTGTGGATCATATGAGGCATTTAGCTTGGGGGGGAGGGGGGGATAGGTCAGTAAGCCAAAGTTAAGCTTTAAAGCCATAATTAAAAGAACTTTTACTTGGGCCAATAGAGGTCCTATATAGGGCCTCTGTTTTTTTGGCATCACTTTTGCTTCTGCTATCTAATAGTGGCACAGATAGTGTATGGTGAATATACTTTATATGTAATGTCTTTTGGCTCTAATTCTCCTCTCTATCTCTTTGCCTAAGTTTGATGATTTTAGGTTTTCTAGGATTAGTGTAGTGGCCATTGATAAATAATCAGTATTATAGCAGACGTAGATGTATTGTGAATAAAAAAAAAAACTAAAAACAAAAAACTGAATTTTTGCTTACACACGATTGGATGATTAAAGTTCGCACATGACTTCACCTCATTCACTATGCTAAGTAAAAAAGGGAAACATTCAGACATTGCATTTTGACCCTGATGGATGAAGGTGTAAAAGCACTGCTATTACACTTGCCAGTGCCAGTTAGTACTTGGTACCAAGCATGAACATGTACTAAGGGCTATTTTGCAACCTGTGTGTAGCATGCAGAAGTACCTCTTGACGCAGTACTTTGTATTCGCCCTCTTTGACTTTTCTATACAGCATATTGTATTGTTAAAACATGTAAATAATTTGTCTTTTATTAAGGATTTTACTATTCAAATTACAAAACACTTCATAGGTGCAATATATTATTATTATGGCACAGCAGTTCTTTTAGGGACATTTATCTACAACATCAGTTCAAGACACTTGTAAATTGACCTCCATTTAAATTCCTTCTGATTTGCAATTGACCTGCTTCTAGCAGGATTTGCATTCCATCCCCATATACTTGCATGGGGATGCAAAGCCAGATTGAACAAAAGCTTTTCACCACAGGCCCTTAGGGTCCATTCACACAAGGCACTTGACTGCGTACCCCATACAGGTCCATGTTTTCCTGGCACGGGGATGCACAGGTGTTGTGTGCATCAGCATTCTGGCAATCTGTAGATAACTATTAGGACACATGGCTGCACGGACAAAGCTGCTGTGTTCCAGTATGGTATGCGGGTACTGGTGCACACAGAATCTGGTGCAGCTGTACATAGTAAACAATTCTCTTCTAGGTTTTATTACCAAAGCTTAATTGAACAAGCTGAATTTATAAGCTGATAACATGCACAGCTGTGCCAGATTCTGCACACTCCACTTTTGGTAAATCTCCTCTATTGAGACACAGTGGCTCTGTCTGTGCAGCTCTGCCTTGTCCCAATAGGCTTCTATAGACTGCCAGCACGGGGATCCATGCAACACCTGTACATCTTCATGCTGAGAAAACATGGACCTGCATTGGGCACAAAGTCTAGTGGGTACTCGATAAAACGTTGTCTGCAATGCTCGCTGTGAAACTTTTAGTTAGTCTCTCCCAGCAGTCTCTTGTAGACTAAAAAAAAGCTTTCTCTTGGAATATTTTTCCAGACTTGTTCTCCAAATAACGTTTGGGGGTCTTCCAGAAGCTGTTGTATTTAAGTAGAGGTCATATAAAATTTTTAGTGTATTTATTTTAGTTCAGTACATTTTTATTTGTAGCTAATTAAAAAAAAAGGGGTAGATCTTTTTGCATTGATATCATGGAGTACAGTGGAACCTTGGTTAACGAGTAACGCGGTTAGCAAGCATTTGAAAGACGAGCAACTTTAAAAAAAAAATCCTGACTCGGTTTGCGAGTGTTGTCTCGCAAAACGAGCAGAATTCAAGCTAATGTGGTGTGCAGTACCGCATTTGACCAGAGGTGCGGGGGCACCGGTGACACTCGGAACGGTTCAGAGCCATTTGGAAATACTCTAAAACACTCAGCAATACTTCGTTCCCGAGTGTTTCCGAGCCTTTCCGAGGGTTTCTTAGTATTTCCGAGGCTCTCCGGCACCCCCCCACGTCTGGCAACATGCGGTATGTCATGCAATAGAAGTCAATGCGGAACAAATTATTTTCGTTTCCATTGACTTCTATGGGGAAACTCGCTTTGGTATGCGAGTGCTTTGGATTACAAGCATTCTCCTGGAATGGATTATGCTCGTAATCCAAGGTTCCACTGTATTTGGTTAAGTAAAAGTAAAAAATCCCAGGTAAATTCCTTTTTACACTACAAAATGTGGAAAAATCAATTACTATTTAAAAAGATAACAAGTATGTTTTTTTTTTTGCACCTTGCCAGTAGTTACTATACATGTTCAACCTCTTTAATAAAACCAAGTAAACTTTATGGATCTTGCATGTTATTTCCATTTAGTTTTTATCGGGGAGTTCACTATATAATTTAAATATTTTATATAGGATGTGTATTTTAATCTTCACTTTTAAAGGTAATCATGCTAAGGTACATTTTACTAAGTATAGCACTAAGAAGTAAAATTAATTTCCTGGTGATATTGCATGAGCAAGAAGTATAGCACAGATATTCATCTAGCCATCCTTTTCTGAGACACAGAATATTATCTATGGGCTGATGCAGTGTGTTACATTGCGTATCTTTTCTTAAATGTGAAATTTATTTAGTAAGCAAGCATACAGTCACATCATTCATAGATGCTAAAGTATGCAGTTAATATAGACATCCAAGGCCTAAGGATGCATTCATATATTATTTCCTGGTTTTGCAACAATAAGGTGGGTTTTTGTGGTCAATTGGTTCAAAAACAAATGCATTTTTTTTGCAGTGATGATAATGGCTATGTGGGCCACGCCTGATTGGAATTTCTGACCCTGATAATGAAAAGGCAAGTTAGATGATTGGTTTGTGCATCTTGTACTCCCACAGTTTATTAGCACTGTACAGATTCTCTAAAACTGAAACATTTGAAAGTGTACTCTGAGATAAGAAAATATTGTCTAAATATAATAGGAATGACTATTCTTACTTTAATCTTGGTATGATTGGTGTGTATTTCAGACCTGTGAAGTAAACCAGTGTGGAGTGGGATGTCAAAGCGTTTTATTAAAGTGGTTGTAAACCCCTTTTTAGCACTTGTACCTATAGGTAAGCCTAGAAAAAGGCTTACCTAATAAGTACTGTAAATATCTCATAAAGATGTGTAGTTTAAGAGATATTTACCTTGTAGTACGCCGATGATGTCATCGGCACATGCGCTGTGAAGAAACGGCGCGCTGTGAAGAAACAGCGCGATGTGAAGAAACGGCCCTTCGTGCCGTTTCTTCCCGAGCGAGTGCCATGACTGGTGGCTCCCATGCGCATGCACGGGAGTGACGTCACGTGGCTTCGGTCAGTCACAGACCCGGAGTCCACAGCCCCCGGAGGAAGAGGGGCAGACATGGATGTGGCCACTAGCAGGGACAGCGTGGGCTTCGTTTGCAGGTCAGTGCCACATAATGGGCTAGAATGCGATGCATAGCCCATTATGCTTTTACTTTGCAGAGTTTGCAGGGAACAAAAGAGGAAGTAAAATCCATCAGGTTTACTTTCTCTTTAACACCGAGTGAATACCCACTCCACATTCTTTTTCTGTAGCTATCTTGCTATATATATATATATATATATATATATATATATATATATATATATATATATTTATATATTTATTTGGTGGACTTATGATCCTCAGAGGATAGTTATTTTTATACCCTGTGTTTGGCATCATACTCTTATATGTATATTCATGTGTTTATATACTGTACATCTTTTTTCATATATTATTATGTTTTAGACATTCTTAAATCCTTACAGGGTTTTTTTTTATCAATTGTGGGGATTTTCTTTGGTGTTCGATGTGTTTTAGTGAGCGGACACTGAAAAACGTGTTTACTTTTTTGTTTATTTGAGTTTCATATTATTTTGAATTGGATCTTTTTGTAACCTGATGGTGAAGGACAATGTTTATTCTTTTTTAACACAAGATGGCATACTTTTATTTAATAATATGGTGTTCCCATAAAGAAGCTTGGTTGTTTGGCTTAGGCTTTATTCCTGTTTTCCAATGCCCAGTCCTGATATACAGTGTGGTGGACAAGCTTGGCTTCCGATCCCCAGACAACGGCACCTAAATTAGAATGCAAATCTAATCAAAAAGATTAATATATTTATCATGGTAATCAACAAATTAAATGCAAACAAATCAATGGACTTACATTGATGCAATTCTTACATGAATCATCAATTTACTGATCAAAATTACATAAATCAATGATTCAATGATATGGATACAAATTCGGGAGAATGGCATAGATTAAATTCATAATTAAAGTAGGCTTAGCTCGGCACCCTTAGTTTAAAACCTGACGCGTTTCTTGGCTTCCTGCCAGTCATCAGGGATGGGATGCACATATGTACTAAAAAAAAAATCAATAGGATGAATATTAATATATGAAAAAACCTTCTGAGTAGAGAGAAAATATCGTAAACAACCGTTTAATTGAAAATTAGTTACAGATTAGCCCATAAATTGGGCAAAACTCCAGCAAGGGGATTTTTTTGTGGTCCGCAACAAACTGTCTCACCCGGGGTTGAGGCAGGGTGCAAAGTAGTCCACTTAAAGGACATTGATAAATGATAATAGAGCACTCTTCATGTTTAAATGAAAAGAGGTGTAACCTCTTTATAAGACATCTCTACCATACGAGCTGGGAAAATATGTAATAGACTTCTACAAGAGCTGGTTCTAATTAGGCTGATTCAGCAAATATCAGGTTGTCTAAGGGGATCAAGTTTTTTTGCCTTCCTCTGGATCAACTGATGGTTTAGGATTCTGAGGGTGCAAGTTTTCAGGTTATTTATTAATTCATTTTTTTATTGGTTAAAATCGATATACGTGTCTTTTTTTCTACCTGATTAACTTTGTATTCATATAAATTTAGACCTTTACAATCAAAAGAAATCCGGAATTTGCTGCAACACTTCACCTTCATTGACCTTTCATGCAAAAGACATCACAGACAGTGTGGGGTACAGTAAAATTTGACGAGTTTCGCGATGTGGCTAACGCTTACTCATAACTTCAGCAAATTCCGGACTTCGTTTGATTGTGTATCTGAATTCCAGCTGGGCTAGCACCTTCACCTGCACCCTGGCTATGCTATGGATGGTTGGCTAATGTGCTCACCTGGAACAGCTTTCTCTTCCGTGGTAAATTTAGACCTTGGTTCCCTTTTTCCTATCTCTACGCAGGCATTCTTTAGCCAACATCACTCAACTATTATGCAAGTGACAGCATTGGCTTTGAATTGTATAAACTGTTGTATTCCTCACTGCTTCAAGGAAAGCTGTCTTCATGTTTGCTGTGAGTGCAAAGGTGTATTTCTACAATTTAATCACCATAGAATATAATCTGTTACACATTTAACAGCTGTTATATCACAGTATGCATTTAAGCGAAACAGTAATTACATGTTATTTATTCACTACCATTTAAATTAAAAAAAATAAATAAAAAATGTTTTACACAAAATAAAACCTACTAAAAACTTACCCACGTTTTCCCAAAACCAGACAGACCTTTCCTTCCTATTTACTAATGTACTATTTACTTATGCTGAACACTTCAAATAGTTAGAACGGGTAATTTACCTTAGCAATACTGCTTATTAATAATCAAGCGTGCAGTTCAATTTATACACTCACACTTAATGCTAAAGCATCCAGTTCCAATGTGAAGCAGAAAAATCTGCCTGGTAGTGAATAAATAACATGTAATCATTATTTTGTTTGAATGCATGCTGTGGTGTAGCAATTGTTAAAGGTGTAGCACGATATATTTAATGTTTTTTGGTATCAAATTGACTATCTTTTGCAGTTACACGTTTGCTTTAGATATTTATGTCAGCATGACAGTGTTGCTTAAGAGCTTTATTGCCAACTGAGCTTCTGCCTGATCTGCTACCTTTCCTACATTAGGAAACTTTATTGAAAAGCAAATCATGGCTTCATTCTGGCAGAATTATGGTGTTAGGAATGCCTTGATCCTTTTGTATCTCAAATGTTATACATACAGTGTGTATATGCCATTTTTTGTATACAGTATATTATATCTGTATGTAGAAATACAATATGCAGCAATCAACAAAATGTATTTATTGACTGTTTAACTGTTAATTTTTTTTTTCCAGGTGTTTTTGGCATATGCAGTGAACCTTGCATGAAATATGTTTGGAATGGACAGCTTTTAAAGTGTGTAAAAGACATTGTACATCGTGACTGGCTGCTTTATATAATTCATGGTTTTTGTGGACAGTCAAGTATCCTTTACAACATGATCAATGAACTGTGAATGAAAGATGAGAGTTTCATGTTATGTAATGACTGCGGTGATAATAGTGCTCAACATGCTGGACGTTTTTTTCTTTAGAAAATTTTGAAAAACACGGAGGTTGATTTACTAAAGGTAAATAGATTGTGCACTTTGCAGTTGAAGAGCTTAACCCCTTGATGCCGATGTAACACAATTATGCGACCTTCGGCTTCAAGGGGTTGTACCGAGGTACCGTACCGTTTTTTTTTATCACAACTGATGTGTCTAATCAGTCACTCCTGCCACCTTGCATGGCTCGCTCAGACTCTCCTGTCCCACCGGGAGACTCGAGTGGCCAGCCGGCACATCTGCCAGCTGGCCAGAGACCCAAACAAAGCGGGAATCGGCTTTGATCTGGTCTAGGATCTAGTAACCTGGAAGCAATGTTATAACATCGCTTCCGGTTAACTGAAGCCTTAAAGGTGCCGGATTTTAAAAAAATGTCAGTATTCAGCCAAACTTGATGTTTTGAATGCTTTTAACTGCAAAGGAGAGATTTGGGGTCTTATAGAGCCCCGATCTCTCCATAAAGAGTACCTGTCACTGCCTATTACTGTCACAAGGGATGTTTACATGATCAAAATATTTTTTTAAAGGGACAGTGTAAAAATAAAATAAATAAGTATTTCGTTTTTTTAAATCACCCCATCCCTGTGCGCATAAGCGATCGCATACGTAAGTCGCGCCCGCAAATGTAAACAGTGTTCAAACCACACATGAGGTATCGCCTTGATCGTTAGAGTGAGAATAATAATTAAAGTGCTAGAACTCCTCTAACTCTAAACCAAGGGTCTTCAAACTATGGCCCTCCAGTTGTTCAAGAACTATAATTCCCATCATGCCTAGCCATGTCTGTGAATGTCAGAGTTTTACAATGCCTCATGGGATGTGTAGTTCCGCAACAGCTGGAGGGCCGTAGTTTGAGGATCCCTGCTCTAAACCGTTAAAAAAAAGTTAAAGCGTCGTCTATGGAGATTTTTTTAAGTATCGTAGTTTGTCGCCATTCCATAGGTATCTATTTACTCGGCGTAACATCATCTTTCACAATATACAAAAAAAAGTGGGCTAACTTTACGGTTTTGTATTTTTAATTCATAAAAGTTTATTTTTTCCCCAAAAATTTCATTTGAAAGACCACTGCGCAAATACAGTGTGACATAAAATATTGCAACAACTTTATTCTCTAGGGTCTCTGCTAAAAAAAAAAATGTAATGTTTGGGGGTTCAAAGTCCTTTTCTAGCAAAAAATACTGATTTTCACTTGTAAGCAACTAGTGTCAGAAAAAGGCTTAGGCTTAAAGGGGTTAATAAATGATGTGAAGCTTTACTTTGCAAAGTATACGCAATCACATGCAAAGAAAAATACAAAAACAAAAAACAGTGTTTATGCTTGCACATGATTGGATGATGGAAGTCAGCAGAGCTCCCCCTCATTTATTAGGCTCTGGAGCAAATACCCTTGCAGAGTGCCAATGCACTTGCAAAGTGTACAGTGCAGTAAATCAACCCCATTTGGTTCTTCTGTTTCACCACTTCACAGTGCGTCTCTCCAGTTTCAGGAGGACGTCCATGGGCATCCTCCAACGTGCGCACCCCTGGGGGTGATTGAATACCACCAAAAGAAAGCTCTATCTGTTTAAAAAAAAATGATAAAAATGTACTTTGGGTACATTGTTGCATGACCGCGCAATTGTCATTCAAAGTGTGACAGTGCTGAAAGCTGAAAATTGGCCTGGGTTGGAAGGGGGTGAAACTGGCCAGTATTGGAGTGGTTAAAATTTATTTTCCTGAAAAATTTTATCTTTCTGATGAGTGTCATTTAGGCTCCTTTTACACTAGCCGACTCCAAAGTTGCACATTTTTCAGTGCAGCTTTGCAGTCTGACTTTGATACACTTTGAAGTGACTGTTATAAGACTTTTACACTCTGGCCTTACAGTTGTGTCAAAGTCAGATCAAAGTAGTACAGGAACCGTTTCGGAAGTCGCAGCAGTAGTGTCCATTGGAATGTCTCTCATAGAGATACATAACATTTCACTTGTCCTGCGACTTTGGGTCTCACGAGTTGGATCCTAAGTTGCACAAATGTGAAAGGAGCCTTACTGATAGGTGAATGATCAGCAAAATCTGCGCATTTTGAGTCACATGCTGTGATTATTTTATATCATGAATCTATTATTTGTTCAATTTTGTTTAGTCCATTATATCAAAAATTTACCTAAACAACTCTGCAAAGAGCTGTTAATTTATGGTCGACCTGTCTATGTGACTCTGATGGCAAGAAGATCAAGCAAATTTGCTGGCACAAGGTTTTTAAAGAGAGGAGCAAATTGTGAGGTAAAGCATAATGTTTTGAGTGCTAAATATTTAGGAACAGGCAGGATTTGATAGTATCTCAACTGGATCTTTATTCTTAAGCCCCGTACACACGGTCGGATTTTCCGACGGAAAATGTGTAATAGGACCTTGTTGTCGGAAATTCCGACCGTGCGTAGGCTCCATCACACATTTTCCATCAGATTTTCTGACACACAAAGTTTGAGAGCTTGCTATAAAATTTTCCGACAACAAAATCCGTTGTCGGAATTTCCGATCGTGTGTACACAAATCCGACGCACAAAGTGCCACGCATGCTCAGAATAAATAAAAAGATGAAAGCTATTGGCTACTGCCCCGTTTATAGTCCCGACGTACGTGTTTTATGTCACCGTGTTCAGAATGATCGTATTTTCCTACAACTTTGTGTGACCGTGTGTATGCAAGACAAGTTTGAGCCAACATCCGTCGGAAAAAATGCATGGATTTTGTTGTCGGAATGTCCGATCAATGTCCGACCGTGTGTACGGGGCATTAAAGCTAACCTATCATTGAAATTCACATTTCAGCTTTAAGGATAAGTATAGCCAAAGCATTTTTGTATTCCTATGGGTCACAGGAGTGCAGTTCGTTTTGTACTCCTGTGACCCGTTTTCAGCACAGAGCAGACTGTCCGCTCTCTGCTGACGTCACCAATGTCAGTCCAGACATCGCCTCAGCCTGACCACGGAGTCTGGATCTGCTAGGTGCCTGGACTGACACCCAGCTCAGCCTCTGCCCCTCCACAGCCCAGCGCTCCAATGAGCGAGGAGGGAGAAAAGCAGAGACTGTGACTGACAGTCTACAGCTCTCTGCTCACGGAGCTCTGAAAACCGAGGATCGGCAATGTTCGATCGCTCAGTTCTCAGTGTAGAGGCGCTGGGGGACAAGATGTAGCATCAGACCCATGCTGGTTCCACCTAGGTAAGTATGAATATGCAAAAAAAAATTCCTTTCCTTTTCTTTTAAACATATCAAATAATTTTTTTAATGACAAACTCCTTTTTTTTTAACTGTAGAAACACTCTATCTGAGCTCCTCCTGCCTTAAGCTGGCCATAGATGGGTAGAACAAAACTGTTCTAAGAAAATTTGTTCATTTTTCTAATCATTAGTGGGTCAAATCGACATTTGTTTTTGACTGCAGTGTTGAGAACATTCGAAAGAGCAGGATGGAACATTTTCTTGAATGAATTTCTTACAGTGTATGTGGTTTTAATTCAGTAGAGTCCATTCATTCCAAAATCAAATGTTAAAAGCAAACAAAATCTTTTGAACGACATTCGAATGTTCTGAGAATTTTCATAAAGATTTTCCTAAGACCTTTCCTAAGAATTTTTGCTTAAAATTCTGGCCGTCTATGGCCAGCTTTAGGCATCCTAGTTTACATGGCCTGAGGCTATCAATGAGTATAGTAGATGTATTACATCATTAGGAATCTCTGCAGACTTTCGTTAGGGTTATAATTAGTGGAGTCTTGTGGGCTGAATCACTTGCTGGCTTCTGATATCTTTTGAGGGCCCCAGTGTGGAACTTGTGTCCTATATTTTCTGGCTCTGTTCCTACCAACTTTGCATGTCAGTGTTGGAGTGTTCAGACTCTTATTGCTGAATTCTACATGTCATAAACTAAATTGAAAGTCTTACAGGAAGACTGGAACCCCTGCTTTATAGCTGCAGCTGATCTGCAGACCTGAGCACTCAAGTCCAGACATCTTATTGCACTGATCCCCAATACAGATATAGGGAACATTTAGATAGCTTAAAGGTGTTTTAAAGGCAGAAGGTTTTTTTATCTTAATGCATTCTATGTATTAAGATAAAAAACCTTCTGTGTGTGGCAGCCTCCCCTTTCTCTCTCTTCAGCCATGTCCATGATTCCCTCATCGATCCAGGACACTCCTCCTGATTGGCTGAGACCAAACAGCGGCGCCATTGGCTCCCGTGGCTGTCAATCAAAGTCAGCCAATCAGGGGACAGAGAGGGGGCAGGGCCAGGTTGGGGCTCCGTGTCTGAATGGATACACAAAGCTCTGACTCGGCTTGGGTGCCCCCTGTAGCAAGTTGCTGGCTGAGGGGCACTCAAAGGATGGAGGGGCTAGGAGCAGAAAAGATAGACCCCAAGAAGAGTAGGATCCAGGCTGCTCTCTGCAAAACCAACTGCATAGAGAAGGTAAGTAAAACATGTTTGTTATTTTTTTTTAAATGTAAGCAACTAATAATAATTCAAGAAATACATTAACCTCCTTTTTGTCCAGCAATAGACAGAAGTACAGAAGAGAACTGCAAAATTAGGACAGTCCAGTAGAAACTATTATGGCTCGGAGATGATCTTCATTTGGCTACCTAAACTATTGTAAATAGTTTAAAGTGCAATTACAGGCCTGAAAGAATGACACTTGTAGATGGCTTTATATCACTAAAATGTATTATTATTTAACTCTGGTGTTTCTATTGTCCTATAGGGTGATGTTGCCAATGAAGTTGAGACTGAGCAAATAGTACATGATGCTTCTGTGATGTCATTTACTGCAGGAAGCTATTCCTCCTATGTACAAGTTCGAGGCTCAGTCCCCTTGTTTTGGTCCCAGGACATTTCCACTATGATGCCAAAGCCACCAATAACATGTAGGTTCCCTTTATATACTTATTGGGCTAGGATGGTTGGTGTTGGTTAGAAAAACTCTTGGAAAAAAAAACAAAACATAAATGAACCGGCATACTAGATTATAGTTAGTGAGGTAACTGAAGCATAAACAACCTAATGGTTTGTGTGCAAGGGCAATGTTTCTGTTATTTCATCCTGCCCTTGTGTTCAGGCAAGATGGACCAAAGGATCAGTAAAAAGAAAAATGTTGCTCTGCCTAAGTCAGCCAGGCCGAATGAGAACCGCATGTACGTACATTTTTTCACAGATAACTTCTCATCATTGTGACTGTTTGTCCTGGCCAGTGAATGATTGCTAAGAGTAAAACATTTTAAAACATTCGAATGTCTGCATAAAAATATTTTCAATGTGTGGAACAATAATTTTTTTGGATTATAGTTTAAAGTGAATATATAATGAGAGTGACACCAGACATCTAACAGAAGCACTAGCTAGTTGACGGTATAAAACATCATTATGCACTTTTTGCTGCAGAAAGCTCAGTGTTTCTTGGGGATCCCTACTCACTCACATCTCACCCCACGTGACAGTGTTGGGACCTGTTGATAAGTAGTTCAGACAAAGAGCATTGTACTGGAGAATGGGGAGCGAGAGTGCTGAGTCTCCAAGTTTAGGAAGTTGAGAAACTGGTACAGGCTGCATATGACCCTAAAAGCGTATGTATGGTCAAAATTGAAATTCATATATTTATTGCCATTTTGTTTTTCAATTATTTCTACTCCTATTAATCTGAACTGTCTTGAAGTTTGTAACCTTACTTTGTAAAGATCCCTACACATGTACTTCCTTAAATTCTTTGACACGTATTCACTATGCCCTGTATGTAGACAATGCTGTGTCTCAGAATTCACAGAGCCTGCCTTCTGAACTAAAGAGGCGCTCAGAGGAGTTTCAGGAGGTGGAGTCAGTTCAGAATTCACAGCTCGTAATAAGCAAGGTACCATAGGATATGTAGTCCATAGAAATCAAAAGTAAACAGCAGAGGGAAGCTGCAAAGCATTTATGGAATCCAGGAAACTGTGGAAAGGGAGGGCCAGCAGACAGGCAACACTCACAACCTGAAAAGAGATTATATTAGATTATCAACAATAACTATTGATTGTATTGCTGTTACAATGCAAATGTTAGAGAATAAAAGTGTATGCTGCAACATCATGTATGTATGGTGTTGGCTTATGGTACAAGGTATGTATTGACAGCTTATGTTGTCAGATTACAGCTGCTGTTAGCTCTGTAGTTTCTATAACCGTAGGTTGGCTCTAATAACACTTTGTTAGCAAACTTATTCCAAAAAATTCCCGGCCATTCTTACTTATTTTTATTATAATTTTTTCATGACTTCTGCTCCCATAGAGTCCCCTAAGCACTTTAACTCTTATGTACCTCTACGCTCTGTACACACATTTGTACAATTCCCATTGCAGGTCCACTTTTAATGAAGGAATCTGGCTAATTTAGTTATGTAAACCTCTGGCTAAGAAGTTAAATGCTTGCAACTCATGCTCTAAGATTGTTTTTACATTCATTCCTTGTTCTTGTACACAGTATTGACTCCCCTGGACAGTCTCAGTTTATGAGCAATAATAATATTTCCATTATCTAATATTGTATTTTCTGTTCTGCCAGTGGACCAAGCAGACCCCTATGCACATGCTGCAGCTTCCCACTTTGACCAAATGCTTCAGAGATTTGGATCACCCATTATCATTCTAAACCTTGTCAAGGTAAGAACATTTCTTTTTAGCCTAGTGAGTAGTGAATAACATTATTAAACCTTGTCATTGATACTGTGTTCAGTGCTGGGTTTTTTTCATCACATAGAGAGATTTTTTTTTTTCATTAAGAAAATATTTAGTAAAATGTTAACATTATTTATCGCTATGAGGCAGATTTTTAATGAAGAGTGTAAACTGTTCTCCTAAGAACACAACAGTCTTCGGTCCATACTGCACTTGCCTTTCTGCATGTCATTTATAAAATGCATGGCATGACGTTGGGCCTGCGGTCTCTTTTAGCGTGTTTTTTGCAATGTTATGCAGATGACATTCAGAAGAAAATGGCAGGCTCCACACTTCACCTGTTAGGAGGAGATTCTAGTACCCTGGTGCCTAACTTGTGGCCCACCAATCCCTCCGTTTGCAGCCAGCTGAGTGTTGAGCACCAGAGAAACATAACTGCAACAGCTCCGAATTAGCAACCTGCACACCAACAACCTTTTTTTTACATTTTACTGTTCTGGGGCTAGGATGAAGCTGGTGCAGTTAAATTGGAATTAAAGGCTGCCAGTCTCCTTACCTGCACACTAGCTCTTGGAGTGCCAGCTGCTTCCAATTGGCCGGGTCTAAATGTAATAAGCACCAGAGGCTGTCAACCCAAGCTCTGAGATCCCAGATGTGAGGGTAAGTACAACCATGGTCAAATGGGCTGTCAGGTAGTGGTCTGTCTGGTTAGGACTGTACAGAGTCTGTTAGTCCTGTGGCTGCCCTTCTGGAAATGGGGGTCCTGAAAAACACCTAAGACAATAAGATCATAGTGACAATGAAATTAACTTTTAGCTTGTAAGGCCCTTAGACCCTTCTTATTTTGAAATTATTGCTACTGTACAGTCTCCCTTTATTTCTTAGCCACCTGCCAACCGCTTACAGTAAATATACCGCAAGCGAGAGGCGGGTACAAGCACAATCACTTACATGTACATGATGGCCTTCTTCCAGGTTTGGGTCTCGCCCGGGCGCTGGACAAAGTACAAGTTTGGCAGTGGATTTTAAACAATGATTTCAGCTGAAATCAGCTGATCAACTGTGTCCAATCACACACAAAGTTTTGTGTTTACAAACACACAGAACTCTGTGTACAGGAAACAGCAATCTGGCTGTTTCTTCTCCCTGAAAAACAGAGAGAGAAAACATCCAGATCAGAAAGTAAAAGCACATTACATATTGTTAGGCACATAGTTAACCCCTTGGTTGTCCCTAGATGATAACCCCTTCCCATCCAGTGTTAGTGTACAGTATTACCACTGATCACTGTGTTAGTGTCGCGACGTCAGTGTCAGTTAGTAAATCTCCCAAATAATTTTGGTTACTGCCAGATTGCCCACCACCCTATCACTGTCCCACTGTAAGTCGCTGATCACCATCATTACAGTATAGCGTCTATAGCTGTGTAAATTCCAGTATATATGCCATGATTTGTAGACACCAACTTTTGCACAAATCAATTATTATACTCTTATTAGGATTTTTTTTTAACCAAACACATGTAGCAGAATACTTTTTGGCCTAAATGTATGAAGAAATTTGATTTTTTTTTTTTTTTTATTGGATATGTTTTAAACACAAAGTAGAAAATATCTTTTTTTTTTCAAATTTTCTTTTGTCAAATTGTCTTTTGTTGTCTATATAATAAAAAATAAAAAACTCAGTGGTAATCAAATACCACCAAAAGAAAACTGAATTTGTGTGAAAAAAAAAATATAAATTTCACTTGCGTACAGTGTTGCATGTCCACGCAATTGTCAGTTAAAATAGCATAGTGCTGAATAGCAAAAAATGCCTTGGTCATAAAGTGAGTCAAACCTTCTGGCGGTCAAGTGGTTAAAGTGCTGCACAAATGATTGGAGCTAAATAAATCTTGTATAATAATAATCTAATAGATTGATGGCTGTATATCTAAAACTTCCATGTGCATAAGGTCATCTTTTTTTTTTTTTTAATGTAATATTTAGTATTTTTTATCGCATAAAGGATACATAGTACATAAGGAACTGCAATGTGCATTTATCCATTCGCCAGTATCAAGTGTATTCTTCACCATAAACTTTTCAATCACAATCTACATATGTTCATAGCAGGGTGATCTTTTAATCAATTCCCAGGTGAACAGAAATATTTCACAGTTATAAACTAAACAGCCTTAACCAACTAAACACTTGCACCTATAGCATTAAGTAGTAGATACTTAGAACTACGTAATTCTTATCCCTCAGACATTGTAGGCAGATAAAAATTTTAGTCCTCATCCCAACCTATTAGACTCATCACTTTGTCCGCACTTCAGGAGTTCATCCCATATTCAGGAAGTTTGCAGGTATCTATAAGCATAAGGTCATCTTAACACTATTGTCCAGTACTGTAACAGTGCATTGGGGTGCCATTCAAAATTAATGGCACCACAACACACGCAGTGGGGTTGATTTACTAAAAGTGATGAGTGCAAAATCTGGTGCAGCTCTGCATAGAAACCATCCAGCTTCCAGGACTCTTTTTCAAAGCTTAAAGCGGGATTCCGGCCAGCGAAATTTTTTTTTTAAAGTCAGCAGCTACAAACACTGTAGCTGCTGACTTTAAATAAGTAGACTTACCTGTCCTGGGTGCCCGCAATGTCGGCCACCCGAGGCCGACCCGTCCCTCGGCTCTCGGGTCCCGGCACCGCCATCCTAAGTAAGGGAAACAGGCAGTGGAGCCTTGCGGCTTCACTGCCAGTTTTCTACTGCGCACGCGCGAGCGCTTTGTAAATGGCCCCATGGTTTTCTGGGAACACACACAGTTCCCAGAAGGCAACGGGGCCGCTCACCGAGGAACAGGACACGCCTTGGAATAGGAAGAGGCAGATTAGGAAGACTGCCTAGCAACAACGGTTCAGGTAAGTTCAAAATTATTTTTTTTTCAAATGTTTTCTTTAAATTTTTTTTGATTTTTGGTGAAATTTTTATTCTCAGGGTGGCCCTCCACTTTAATTGAACAAGCTGAAATTAGAAGCTGATTGGCTACTATGCTCAGCTGCACCAGATTTTGCACTCTCCAGTTTTAGTAAATCAACCCCATAGTGTTGCACATGTTGCTGTGCATTGTGGTAACATACAGTAAAACATGACTTTTACAGCGCATAAATTCAACACAAATTTTATAATACTTAAGCTATTGTAATGCCCTCTAGACATGTGTGGATGGGGGTGTTGCACTTGAGGACTCCTATATTTACCAAGTTTGCCACCACTCCCCTAGTAATATGACCTGTGAAAGTCATGTGACCAAGTTCCCCATTTTTATAGTTCAGCCACTATATGTGGAATTTTGTTTTACCAGTTACAGAAATAGTAATGATAACTTAAATTTCAACAATTACATTATATGGAAGGACATCTACAAAGTGAGACCATTACGCTAAGGGGGTTATTTACGAAAGGCAAATCCACTTTGCACTACAAGTGCACTCGCTGTAAATCTGAGGGAAGATCTGAAATGAGGGTAAGCTCTGCTGATTTTATTATCCAATCATGTGCAAGCTAAATTGTTGTTTTTTTTGTTTTCTTTGCATGTCCCCCTCAGATTTACAGCGACTGCAATTCCAAGTGCACTTGTAGTGCAAAGTGGATTTGCCTTTCGTAAATAACCCCCTAAGACTCCTAGGCATAGAAAATGTGATAACGCTTTGATATATAAAATGAACTAATTTTCTTGGAAAGCTTGTTTTCTGTGCCCTTATTCCAGATTTAAAGTGGTTGTAAACCCTTTCATATACTAATTAAAGTGATGCAACCTAGGTGATACACAGAGATAAGTTGTATCTGTTTATCTGCTGCCCTCTCTTCTCCACAGCTGTTCAAAGTGCAGAATTTACACAGCATTTCTCAGCTTCAGAAGGCAGGGGAAGCAGATCTGATGTCACGCACTGCATAGCATAGAGAAAAAAATGGAGTGTAATCTGAGACCTGAGTGGAGGGAATGGACACACCCCCTCTACACAGTCTCACATCTACACAAGAAAACATGCACAGCTGATGCTGTCAGTCACCTGCTGTGTGCTTGAGATGGAGCAATGTAGACTGTCAGGAGTAACTCATGCAGATAGCAGGGGAATGGCAGAGCAGACAGAAATCACACTAGGTGCTTTGGATTGAGGCACGTACACACCATAGGATATACTTTTTAATTTTTAATTTCAGCGGTGTGCAACCTCTTTAATATCCTGGTGTTACGTAAAATGGGGAAACCAGTTATCCTAGTGGGCTAAATCGATATAGTTTCATCATAATGCCTTTTAGAGAAAGAGGCCTCAATCAAACACTGACATTTCATTTGACTATATATTTTGTGTTTTTCCAACACATATTCTAACAGAAGTATTTTGTGAGAGTTGCCTATAGTAACAATTCATAATGAACTTAAAGGGGAAGTTCAACTTTGCCCCCCCACCCCCCCACCCCCTTTTTACCACATTTGGCACTTAAATTTTTTTTTAGAAAGCTGGTACTTCATTTTGATAGGTACCCGCTCCCACTTCTGCTCGATTTGCCTAGGCAATCCGAGTGCACATTCAGCCCCCCCCCTTTTGCCCGCAGCCTTCTGGAACACATCACACGTCACAGAAGGCTGCGGGACTATTCACAGGGTGAATGGGCTCACAAATGCACAGTGTAAAGAAGTCACAGTTGGCTTCCCACAGTAAACATACCAGCGAAAAATTGGCCCGGGTGAGGATAGCCCTGAATCCTTGGACAAGTAAATGTCCTTTTATTAAAAGTCAGCAGCTACAGTATTTGTAGCTGCTGACTTTTAATTTTTTTGCTCTCTATGGTGAAGATCCTCTTTAAGAACCTAGTTTCTATGTCATTTCCTCCATTTTCCTCTCTCTTTCTATATTTCCTGTACTTAAAAGTAAAATTATCTTGTTGAATATTTCCGAGGTAAACACTTTATGACTACCCACAGTAGATCTGAAAAAACACCCATATGTCTGTCAAGATGTGAATCTACGTCCTTTCTGTCTGGGTGCATAAATCAGTAAACACAATAGCTTGCAATTTATTTTCTAAGCTTAGCTTCATTCATATAAAGATACCAGCAACTACAGTGATTTAGCAGGGCAACCATCTGCATGAATGCCAAGAATGGTGCCAGGATGAGGCAATGAGTCATTCAGCTAATCAGCTGCTTTTTACTGAGTTATTTTAAAGGGTCACTTCACTTTCGGGGTAAAAAAAAAAAAAAAAAACGCAAATAGAAAAAAATAAATATTATAGCATATGCAATTGCTGTACAAGCCATATTTAAAGCAGTATTAAACCCAAAACCCAAAATGTTATATATTGCAGTTTACCAATCATTAGATGTGTGGCTGCATTTGTTTTTATTTTTTTAGGCTTTTCTCCCTCTGTTTTTACCTGCTGATCCAGCTAGTAATACACCACCTATAGAGTGCCATCCAATCTCCAGGTAATACCCAATAAGCAGTTACAGGAAACGAATGCAGCCATCACATCTAAGAATTGGTAAGCTGCAATATAATATTTGCTTTCGGGTTTACCATTGCTTTAAAATGTTATAAAAATTTCTGAAAAATTTCATGCAATTTGGCAACCTGGAGTAAGCAATTCTGTTTACTGTATTTGCCTCATAGTGTAATTTCCTGCTTGTGTGATTGGCTCACTGATTTTTCCCCAGAAGTCTGAACTAGGTCACAAGTTAAATTTTAGGCATCCTCTGCAACAAAAATGTAATATTTGTCGAAATACTCCCTAAGATTTGACTACTTCTAAAGGGATGCAGACACTGCAACTTTTCTCATAGGAACACTTAAAGTGCACCAGGCGATTATAATAACCAGACTCTCCCGTTCAGAATCAGTATCCGAAGGATATGGTCAAGCAAAAAGCTATTCCTTTAGAGCAGAAGCATATGGGAATCTGCAACAGAGTATGTTAACCACTTCCCACCCGTAAGGACTTCATATGACGCCCTAGAGTTTCAGTGGTTATACCAGGATGATGCATGCAGCTGCAGTAACATTTTTGGCCTGTGATGCTCTTTAATGTTAAACCAATACTAGTGGCTAACTAGCTGTTGGGTCGCTTTTACATACAGTAGAAGGGGACACCCCCCCTCGTTGCTTTCCAGTGCCTTTCCGGGCTCTTCCTTCCCACTGGGGAGCCTGGGACTGATTTTTTTGTCACCAGTTTTTTACTGTCTTGGACGGACTATTGTTTATGGTTTTAACCACTCCTTTTAGTGTGGACTTCTAACCACTTTTCTTAGTGTGGACTTCTAACTTGGGTAACTTTGCACTTTATATTTATATATATATATATATATATATATATATATATATATATATATATATATATATATATATATATATATGTTTCTACACATCCAAGTATATTTTGCACATGTTTTTAATGTCTAAATATTAGATATTTTCATTTGGCTTTAACACCATTTGTATTTAGCGCTGCACCTTTTCACATATCCTCTGTTATTTACTATTGTCATTTGTGGTGCTGGCAGCTACGTTTTATCACACTGACAGCACGGTATTTACCAAAAATCTTTAGATAAGTTTGTTCACAACAAAAATGGAGCTACCCCTTAAAAGAAAGCTTTTAAGATAAAAATGAGTTTCTTTTAAATTAAGAATATTCATGTTTTGTATGAAGTGTAATTTAGTCAGTAATGAAAGCTGCTAGGCAAATATTTCAGACACTAAAATCAAGAGCTTATGCATGGCAAAGACCATCTGTACTTTGGCATGGGATCGTTGCTTTTCTAGGTATTTTGGAGGACTGCTCTGGGACCTTCAGCAAATTCAGCCAAACTCAAGACTCCAAAACATAATGTACAATGCAAATGTTTGTAATTTTTCACTGCTTACATAAGATTCATGTCCGAAATAATTGAAGTATACATAATGAGCTTATAGTGGGAACATGTTGGGGCTGGCTATCATGTTCTCTAGAATGTTCTCTTGTCATGGTCTAATGTTCAGTGGAAACAAATGCACAGTGGAAGTACAAATCATTCTGAACTTTCTACTGCTTGACAATTTACCTTTGTTTTTTGCTCAGTATTAATGTTGTAGGATTTGTGTTGCCTTGTTGCCCTGCTAACACTGAGCAATATGAGAAACCTCCAAAAAAAAAAAAATAATGACTTCGTTTTTGATTCCCCATCTACTTAAAAAAAGGGAAATAGAAAATCGTGCTGCTTGTTCTTCAAGGTTTGGTTATACACGTGACAGAATGTGAAAGATCTGGCCTTTCTCTGCCAGCACCACAAAAACTGTGATTCAAGGACTTTATATAGACAGAGGGGTAGTTATTGTGCTCATCTAAATGTGGGCATTTACATACAGATGTCTCACCAAGAATAATAGATGCTGTGATATCATCCCACCCTTAAATTAAATTAGTAGGTGCAGGACAAGTAACTGTTATTTGCAGATGCTTCAGCCACCAGATATAGTATGTATGCTGCTGTGGGGGTTAATTTAACATTTGGATTAGGTTATTAGGGTTGGAGGTAAAGGATCATTACCCACACTCGCCAATGTTTACGCAAGTTTTACCACTTTTAACCAGATTTAATTCTAAGAACAGGGAAAAAGATCAAGGTCAAAGACTTTCAAACATTTTGTAGAATTGTTAGAAAATGTGGGTGGATGGTTGAATTCATTCTTTTGGTTGAGTTGCCACTTGAAAGCCAGTTAAAAATGTCTGGCATTACCTTAATTGTCTTAATCGTAATCATAGTGAACCCGCAGATGAGTGGGTGATTGTGGGATCCTCCAGTACAGGGAGTCTAAGGGCCAGCTGGGATGTTCCACCAGGGATGCCCTCATGGAGGCTTGGCTCTAATGTAAGAAGTCTAACCTGCACTAGCAGAAATAGTCAGGCTCAGATTACTACCTGTGGCAGTGGAGAGGACAGGGACCATGTGGTAAAGAGTAAATAAGGAGTGTGGACCTCACTGGGGCAATTGAGTACATGGTTCTGGAGCATGTAGGGTGAACAGCAGACCAGACCAGGCAAAAAGACTGTAAACCACATTGAAGCAAGCAGGATCACGGGTCTGGAATGGCCAGATAAACAGTGGGCTGAACCAGGCAGCAAGACTGCAAATTACACCAGAGCAAGCAGAAATAAGGGTTGGGAGTGCACTAGACAAACAGTGGGCTGTTAAAATAACATGTCAACTACTATCAGGGATTTAACCGGTCCGGGTTTGACAATGATATTCCTGCGGATTTTCCTGGACCCCACCTCAACTTTCTATCCTTGGCGTATGTCTCTCTTTCCCCTTTTCTCTCATTTGGTGGTCTGTATATGTAGTTTTCCCTGAGTTATGTTGCCCTCTGAGCCCCCGCGTTGGCAATTTATATGCCCTTCTGTTATTCTATTAAAAATAAAGATATTTGTACCGAAAATAACATGCCAACCTTGAATGAAGTCTGGAACACTGGTATCTTTTTACTAATTTCTGACGGATTAGTATTGCATGCATCCTCAAACTCTAGTTTGCTTCAATATAAAAGAAGGGCAATTGGCTGTCAGAGACCAAGACATTTTGGGAGATGTTTTTTATTGTTGGCAGTCAGTGATCGGGTACATTTGTTCTGGTGTTATCCTTTTGAATGTTTGATTTAACAAGTTTTTCAAACTGTGTTCACAAAAGGTATTCAAGAGTGTCAACCAAAGCTTATTTTTCTCCCTTCTGAGAAGAAAGTTGTACTGTGATGAAATAATTACATACGTGCCAATTAAACCACAAGATGCAGAATTTATGTAAACAATAAGTAATACACTAAAATAGTTTGGAAATAAAAGATACTTAACAAATTTATTTATAGACTCGGTTGTCAAAGGCAAATTGCAAGGCTTCTGCTGATGTGACTTGTGAAGTGCTTTATTTATTTTTATTTTTTTTAACTTGGCAATTGTAGGGTGGATTAATGCATTTAAGTACAAATTTAAATTCTTGACTCCCTATTAGGAACAAACTTTATATATAGCTAATGTTCTGCAATTTCTAATTAATGTTTTAAATTATACTGTTTTAAATCCGTATTTAGGAGTTCAATGGTGTTTACCAACCAGTGCTGAAAATTTGATTCATGCTGTGTCTAAAACTCAGTCATGTTTGATTACAGGATAATCTCCTTTTTCTTTTCATTTCTTTTCTTTCCTATTCCTTTCTTTTCTTTCCCTTTCTCTCTCTGTCTCCCTCTCCCTCTCTCTTTCCCTCTCTGAAATGCAGTCATGTTTAGTTACAGGATAATCTCCTTTTTCTTTTCATTGCTTTCCTTTTCTTCTTTTTTGCTTTCTCTCCCCCCCCTCTCTTGCCCTCTCCCCCTCTCTCTCTCCCTCTCTCTTTCTTTCTCGTTCTCTCTGAAACTCAGTCATGTTTGATTACAGGATAATCTCCTTTTTTTAAACTTCCCTCTCTCCCCCCTCTCTCTCTCCCCTCTCTCCCCTCTCTCTCCCTCTCCCCCCTCTCTCTCTCTCCCCCTCTCTTTTCCTCTCCCCCCTCTCACTTTTTTCTCTCTCCCCCACCTTCCCCTCTCTCTCCTCCACCCTCCTCCCTCTCTCCTCCACCCTCCTTTCTCTCTCTCCCCCACCCTCCCCCCTCTCTCTCCCCCACCCTCCCCCCTCTCTCTACCCCACCCTCCCCCCTCTCTCTACCCCACCCTCTCCCCTCTCTCTCCCCCACCCTCCCCCTCTCTCTCACTCTTTTCCTCCCCCTCTCTCTTTTTTCCTCTCCCCCTCTCTCTTTTTTCCTCCCCCTCTCTCTTTTCCTCTCCCCCTCTCACTTTTTTTTCTCTCCCCCACTTTTTTTCTCTCTCCCCCACCCTCCCCCCTCTCTCTCCCCCACCCTCCCCCCTCTCTCTCCCCCCACCCTCCCCCCTCTCTCTCCCCCCACCCTCCCCCCTCTCTCTCCCCCACTCTCTCCCCCACCTCTCTCCTCCCTCTCCCTCCCCCACCTCTCTCCTCCCTCTCCCCTCTCTTTCCTTCCTCTCCCTCCCCCCTCTCTCTCCTCCCTCTCCCTCCCCCCTCTCTCTCCTCCCCCTCTCTCTCCTCCCTCCTCCCCCTCTCTCTCCTCCCTCTCCCTCCTCCCTCCTCCCCCTCTCTCTCCTCCTTCTCCCTCCTCCCTCTCCCCCCCCCCTCTCGCTCCCCCCTCTCGCTCCCCCCTCTCTCTCCCCCCTCTCCCTCCCCCTCTCTTTTCCTCTCCCCCTCTCACTTTTTTCTCTCTCCCCCACCTTCCCCTCTCTCTCCTCCTCCCTCTCTCTCCCCCACCCTCCCCCCTCTCTCTACCCCACCCTCTCCCCTCTCTCTACCCCACCCTCTCCCCTCTCTCTCCCCCTTTCTCTCTCACTCTTTTCCTCTCCCCTCTCACTCTTTTCCTCCCCCCTCTCTCTTTTTTCCTCCCCCCTCTCTCTTTTTTCCTCTCCCCCTCTCTCTTTTTTCCTCTCCCCCTCTCTCTTTTCCTCTCCCCCTCTCACTTTTTTCTCTCTCCCCCACCCTCCCCCCCTCTCTCTCCCCCACCCTCCCCCCCTCTCTCTCCCCCACCCTCCCCCCCTCTCTCTCCCCCACCCTCCCCCCCTCTCTCTCCCCCACCCCCTCCCCCCCTCTCTCTCCCCCACCCCCTCCCCCCCTCTCTCTCCCCCACCCTCCCCCCTCTCTCTCCCCCACCCTCCCCTCCCTCCCCCCTCTCTCTCCTCCCTCTCCCTCCCCCTCTCTCTCCTCCCTCCTCCCCCTCTCTCTCCTCCTTCTCCCTCCCCCCTCTCCCTTCCCCTCTCTCTCCCCCCTCTCTCTCCCCCCTCTCCCTCCCCCCTCTCCCTCCCCCCTCTCTCTCTGCCCCCTCTCTCCCTCCCCCCTCTCTCTCTCCCCTCTCCCTCCCCCCTCTCTCTCTCCCCTCTCCCTCCCCCCTCTCTCTCCCCCGTCTTTCCCCACCTGTCTCTCCCCTCCCTTCCCCGTCTCTCCCCTCTCTCTCTCTCTCCCTCACCCTTTTTCTCTTTCTCTCTCTCTCCCCAGCCTTGCCTGTTCTGAGGGCTTGTTACACCACAATTTCTGCATTCCGGATGCATTTTTGCGTATGTATTGATGTGCGTTTTTGATGCATTTTCAATGCATTCCAAAGCATTTTTTTTTCTCCTTTTATTTTTGACATTTGCCAAATCTTTTTTTTTTTTTTTCATTGTGGACAATGTGTTTTCCTGTGTGTTTACATGGGCTTTTATGCATTCCTGACAAAAAAATGCAGCAGGTTGTACATTTGTTGAAAGCACGGAAATTGACTGCACTGGTGTCATTGGACTACATGGCAAACACTGTGCATGCATTCTGGGTGCAGTTTAAAAATGCACTGAAAAGCATCTGTTGTGAACTAGTCCTAAATAGGGCACACTTTTGCTAGTTGTTATTAGCAGTGTGCATGAGGCCTAAGGCTTGGTTCACACTGCCGCCACTTACGGTGCAACTTTGTCAGGCGATTTGAGTACTACTTAATGTGACTTTGAAGCAACTTTTGGGAAATGCCTGGGTAATCTTCCTGTAATGTCGGATCCAAATTACATCAATATAGATGAGGATCCAAATTAGAGGTGAATTCTTTTAAAGTCTATCTACACAAGTCGGATAGAAGTTGCCTTGAAGTAGTACAGGAACCGTTTCTAAAGTCGGAGCGAGTTCAGTAGTACTAATTAAGACAGCTCTGATTGATTAACATGGAATTTCACATGAATTTCACACACAACTTGGGGTCTCACAAGTCGGATCCCAAGTTGCCGCAGTGTGAACCAAGCCTAAGTGAGAGATAATCTATTTAAATCCTGAATCTTGCTAACACTTTTTAAGGAGTTAAAACAGCAGTTTTCTTTTTATAAGTTATATGAATATTGTAAGCATCCATGTCAGTGTTACATGGTTTATCCCAACCTCTGTAACTGAAACCTTTGCTGGACAGCCTGACTTGTTAATACAAGTTGAAAAATAATGCAGTAAGGGCTGGTTCAAAACCGAAAGTGGTGCGGGAAAGGCACATTCAATGCGTCTTTGCCGCACCATGGTCAAAACGCACTGCCTTTGTGATCTGCTGTGGGTGGCAATAAATTGTTAATGGCACCCAAACGCAGCTTGCAAATGCAGTGCATTTATGGGCCCTGGGTACCTGTGAGCACCATGCCATTTGGTGCAGCGCATTTTTCAAAAATAGCACATGCACTACTTTTTGTACAGTTTCAGACCATGTTCAGGCTGAACATTGCACTACAGGGTAGCGCACAGGAATTGCACAGGAACGCGAGCCGCCTTCCTGTGTGTAGCTGGTGTGAACCAGCCCTCAGGGCTGGTTCACATCTATGAGGTTTCTGATGGCTGCGTTTGCTCGGGCACAGCAGTCCATTCATTTGAATGGGGTGCTGTACTTTCAGAAAATGTAGAAAAAGGTCCATGCACCTTTTCCAAAAACGCGGGCGCAAGGAAACCGCATAGCACAGTGCGGTTTCCAGTATGAGAAACCATGCTATGGTTTCCAGTGCATGGGGGTGCCATTAGGTAAGGCAGTAATGTCACCTCCAGGCATCTCCTAAGAAGCAGTACCCGCTCGGATGTGAACCTAGCTTTTCTGGTAGGATCAACTATGTTACAGAGGGGCCTTAGAAAAACAAAATTTGCTGCGTCAATGCTCTATGATATTCATCATTCTTATTTACCCATAGTTCATCTTTAAGTATTTTCCATTAGCATAACTCAGGATCTATTGCACATACTGTATTATTTCATGCAGTCACTAGAAAATATTTTTTTTTTTTACGTAAAACACCTTTATTGACAAAAATGTGATAAAATTGTTATGGAAATGCAATTATACAAATTCATAAGGCTTACCTAGCCATTTATGATAATGCAGCTCCTCATATTTATAGTATTAATGTTCCACTATGACTCCATGCATTGTCATGGAAACTGTCTATGTGTAGACTATCTCAGTGGAATGAATTTCTTTAAAATGCCAGTAATGAGTTAATTTTTTAGCATTCGTCTTCCAAGCTGAAGAAAACCTAGAGAAACACTAAAGATTTGTGTGTTGATTTCCAAAATTGTCCTAATGAAAGCATTTAAATTCATCGAAAAACAAAGCAAAATAATGAATCTTATTATTCCCATGCCTGATGGCATCTGTTACATTTGTATTATTGGAATAGTACTTTAAAAATCGAATAAAATAGACTAGCTTGCAGACTTTATATGATAGGGTATTTTAGAGCTGAACTCCATCAAAGCAGCTAAATACAGATAAAATACATATGTAAGAGCTCTTTTACCTGCCAAAGGATTTGTGCTTTTGCCAATCTGGTCTTGAGATTTGAACAGCTCTGCCCACAGCACAGTCCTATTCACTAGGTGAGGGGACCTGATTTTTCTCTGCTGCAGTTTCACTTTCACTTACAAATCCTATCCCCACTCCCCTGTGACTGAACCATGAAAGGAAAAGCAGCCCACTAATGAGCTTATCTTTCTGTCTCTGCTCCTTCCTTCTTTTA
Source organism: Lithobates clamitans (assembly GCA_037952925.1). NCBI lineage: Eukaryota > Metazoa > Chordata > Amphibia > Anura > Ranidae > Lithobates > Lithobates clamitans. The sequence continues at coordinate 194,062 of JBBGZY010000740.1, forward strand.
CCAAGTTTCTTGCATCTCAACACAATACTTTGGGTGCTTTGTGCTACTTTTTCCTTTTCTCTCTAAGCTCTGCTATACAAGCTATTCCGTAGACTGCAGCAGGCTGATACCAAGTCAGATACTTTTACCTACACTGATGAAATTGATATGAAATGCATTTAACCACTTCCCTCCCGGCCACTGCACATAAATGGCAGGGTGGGGCAGGTACCTGTACATCCTCCCAGAACGGGCGCCTGTGTGAAGCCTCAGGGTCGCGCAGTGGTATGATCTGTGACCACTGTATTTACTGGACACAGTGGAGTACAGATCGGGGTACTGGACTGGTGCTGGCACCATGTGATCACTGTGGCCAATCACAGTGATCACATTACCAGTAGTAAACAATGGCTTTTATTCATGATGCTATTGCTATAGTGGTAAAGGGCCAATTACAGCGGTCCTGTACCATATGATTGCTGTGACCAATCACTGCTATCACAATCGTATTCAATGGCTACATAGCTGCAGCTGGAGGTTGTCAGAAATGATATCTTATACAGCCATTATGGCTGTAAAAACAACAAAAAATATCCAGATCTTTCCCTTAGAGCAGCACAATGTCACTATGGTGACACTGTACTGCTCTGGTGAGAGTATGTAAAAAACATTGTATGTGGGTATACATATATATTTTTTTTATTTTAGTTTTTTTACATACTTTCACCAGTCAGTGTCCTTAATCACTCTCACCCACACACAATGTCCCTAATCACCGCCCCATTAGTTTTGTCTCTGATCTCCACCACACTAGTTACAGTGTCCATAATCATTGCCATACCAATCCAAGTGCCCTTGAACACCACCGCAGCAATCACGGCGTCCCTGATCATCACCACATTAGACATATTGTTACCATAAGGGCTTGTTCATATGTGCAATGCTCTGTGGAGAGGGAGCCGTGTTCAGATCGCTCTTCAGAGAGCATTTGACAGGCAGTGAGGAGGAATTTTATCAGCACTTGCTTTAATCCCTTGGACACGGCACAAGCACCTCCATTCACTTGAATAGGTCACGATTGGCAGGTGTACAGGGGGTATAATTTCTGCCATGTCTGTGAAACAAAGCATCATAGCTGCAGCATGTGTTCACCCCGGCTGCTGTCTCTGCAGCTAAAGGGGGTAGCAGTTGAGGGGCCATAAAAGCGCAGCTCAACTGCAAGCTTTTACCACACCCAAACCTAGCGTGTGAATGAGCCCTAATGGTGCAGCCAGGCATAGTTCTTCAATAACCCCCACACCAACCACAGTGTTGCCAGACTAGTGTAACTAGAATCAGTGTTCCTGATTGCCACCACACCAGACCAGCGCAGCAAGCAACAGTTTTTCTGGTCACCGCCACACCAGTACCAGTGCCACCAGACTAGTATTTTCTAGCAACAGTCCTTATCACCACCACACCAATCTACACCAGCAACCTGATCGCCGTTACACAAACCAGTGAAGTTAGCTACAGTGTTCCCAATCACTGCCACACCAGTGCAGTGTTGCTTCTGCCTGCTACCTGTACTAACCCTGGCCTGTGAATTGATCACGTTTCTGCCTGCTGCCTGGGCGGGTTCCTTGCCTGTTTGCTGACCATGTCTCTGCCTGTGTGTAAAATAAATAATTTTAATTTTCTTTTTGCATTAGCCAAAAACTTGTGGCAAAAAATGAAGTCTTCAAAACACTTACCATGCCTCTTAAAAAACACCTTGGGGTTTTTACTCTCCAATATGTGGTCATGTTGTGGGTGTTTCCACTGTCCTGGTGCTCCAGGGCCTCCAAAAATGTGATAAGTAGTCAGGAAATTAGATGCATCATTTTTGCCCCTAGAAACCCTGAAGGTTTCCCTGGATGTTGGGCCCCTCTATGTGGCTAGGCTATTAAAAAGTCTTACATATGTGGTATCTTCACACTCGGGAGTTGTAGCAATATGTGTACTGGGGTGTAATTCTAAGTATGCCTATGTTGTGTGTTAGAAATATCATATTAATTGACAACTTTGTGTAAAAAAAAAAAAAATACATTTTCATTTTCTTTCCTGCATTTTCAAAAACTTGTAGCAAAACATTTACATTTTCAAAAGACTCGCTATGCCTTTCTGAAAATACCTTGGGGTGTTGGATGTAACTGTAGTCTGCGGCACAGTGACAGCTTCAGAAAGCAAGTTTGTAAACAAACTTCATGTGATCACCATGATTGTATCAGTGACCACATGATCGGGAACCACTCTGACTGGTTCACGATTATTAGTTTAGGATTTTTTTTTCCGGAGCCATGGGAATCCTGGTAGTAAGATATTTGTGACATCTCGTTCTATTTTCACACAAAGTTTGGATTTAGATGGGAGAATTCATAAAGGGTGTCATAAGAAATGTTGGTGCTTGTAGTGTACTGTGATAGGTACTATCTGTCATGTCTGCACTGAGGAAGCACTGATGATAAGCATCTCCCTTTTATGATATATTCATGTATTTTTTTTTTTTTGTTTTAGTAAATGGGTTTGGAACTAGAGGCAAAACAGTAATTGAAAACGTTCAAAGTGTTTGAAGCTGAAATTGACTATGAAATTGTACTCAATGTTTTTTGACCAATTAGGTAGCTTTTGAATTAACTCTGGATTAAAACACTCAAATTAACTAAATGTCAAAATGTATTTATATTAATATATTTTAACTTTATGCAATATAGGAGCGTGAAAAGAGGAAACACGAGAGGATCCTTAGTGATGAATTGGTTGCAGCTGTTACTTATTTAAATCAGTTTATTCCTCCTGAACGGAGCATTATTTACATTCCATGGGATATGGCTAAGTATACCAAAAGGTATGTTCTATATGGCTAAAAAAAACTTGAAAAGCAAAATATCAGTTTAAAGATACCCTGATATTGACTTTAAAAAAACACAGGGAAAAGTACAGAAAATTCAAGTATTTTAAATGCTTACTTGTATTTTTTTTAATTTTCATAAATTACTTTAATAAACCAGCAATTTGCCTTTGAACTTGCTAGAAAACGTGACTACTTCATGAAAAGTCAACTCCACAGAAAACCCCCCCTGCTCTCCTTGGACGTCATAGCCCTCTTCTCAGAGTGTTGTTTTTCTGTCTGTGCTGGCCTAGCTCCTAGGCCCTTCCTTCATAACATTTTATGTAGCTGTCAGGAGAAAAAGGGAACTGGAATGCTATACAGTGGCTCTTGAATGACAACATGGAGCTGCTGACATGAGATCCACGCTGGCCACACCCAGCAGCAGTTTTGGAGCTTTTGGAAACCTACACAAGGGGGGCTTTTATAGGTAAATAAAGTGCCTAAAAAAACAATAAATGCACATATAATCTTATGGAAAGATTTTAGTTAAAATGAAGAGTTTGGAGGCAGGGTCTCTTTGACGTGCAGCATTCTCTAAAGCATTTCAGAGATGTTATAAAGTTATGCTTCATCAAATATGTTAAAGGCTAAATCCACTAATCCTGGGTGAACTCTGTTTTTATATTTCTTATAGGCTCTAGCCAAGAGATTTCTCTTTCCACATTTGATCCCCACTCTTTTTGCAATGGGGTTTAATTCCTACCACAATACTTGTTTCCCAATAGTTGAGCTGGAGCTACCAGCCAAATAAATAATTGTCTGCTCTAGTCTATCTAGGTGGAATGGAAAAAAGTAGTTAGTTTTATATCCTCATTTTCTGAAGGAAATTTTGTAACCCTTTGCAAACACTAATCCAATGATGGTTTGTACTGAATCTTGCCATTTATATTGAAACATTAAAGGAGAAGTACAGCCAAAGCTTGTTTGGCTGCACTTCTCCTGTGGATCACAGGACTGCAGTTCGTTCTGCACTCCTGTGACCCGTTTTCAGCAGCCATTGGCTGATGTCACAGATTCGCTCCAGGCTTGGGAAAGATTGCAACAATAAAGTTGGGATCCGCCCACATGCCTGGACCGGCACCCAGCCCAGCCTCTCAGTGAACCACCGATGAGAGACTGAGCCAGAAGCTCCCGCCATCTCCACAGCCCAGTGCTCCAGTGAGCATGTGGGTGGGTGGGGGGGGGGGCGCAAAACAGAAAGTGTAAAAATTATATAATTGTGCCTGCGCTGAGAAATATACAAAAAAACGTGTATAAATAGTAAATTAATCCACTATAAATGAGCTGTGAAACCATATATGTATACTATAAAAGTGCAAAATTTAGCCTCAAAGTGCATATGACATAGTGCAAAAAGCAATATAACCCATTGAAAGTGCACCATGCAAAAATAAAAACAGCAACAAGTACACAGGTAACCTGTGTATTGCAAGTGTCCAGCTCAATCCACGGGTTAAAACCCATAAAAATGTGCAAAAACAGTGTCCATAAAATAAAAAAATAAAAGTTCCTCCGAGATGCTCAAATCACAGCAAACAATCCGTGCTCTCCCGTGACACCCCACATGTGCTTGCGCTCACCTCTACTCGTGTGACCCAGTATTTAAACTGTGTCAAACACGCAGTGGGGCCAATCCTGGGCTCCCTCAGGATGAAAAGATAAGAATACAATCCTCACAGGTGCAGTCAGTATCCACATGTATAGGAGAGAAGTAAAAACTCCATAGTGTAATAAAGCAGGGATAATTTATTAAATCAAAAGAAATTCTCCAGGAGGGTACTCACATTGAGTGGGTGCTTCAGTGCACCAACCTTAACAAGCGTATAAACAAGCTGCAATTCAGATGACGTGCGGTGTGGTGTGTAATGTCTCCTCCACTGCTGACAGCTCCGTCCTACCCCTCCCCGACGCGTATTCGGCACAGGGATCACGTGCCTTCCTCTGGGGGATATCATGATATCCCCCAGAGGAAGGCACGTGATCCCTGTGCCGAATACGCGTCGGGGAGGGGTAGGACGGAGCTGTCAGCAGTGGAGGAGACATTACACACCACACCGCACGTCATCTGAATTGCAGCTTGTTTATACGCTTGTTAAGGTTGGTGCACTGAAGCACCCACTCAATGTGAGCACCCTCCTGGAGAATTTCTTTTGATTTAATAAATTATCCCTGCTTTATTACACTATGGAGTTTTTACTTCTCTCCTATACATGTGGATACTGACTGCACCTGTGAGGATTGTATTCTTATCTTTTCATCCTGAGGGAGCCCAGGATTGGCCCCACTGCGTGTTTGACACAGTTTAAATACTGGGTCACACGAGTAGAGGTGAGCGCAAGCACATGTGGGGTGTCACGGGAGAGCACGGATTGTTTGCTGTGATTTGAGCATCTCGGAGGAACTTTTATTTTTTTATTTTATGGACACTGTTTTTGCACATTTTTATGGGTTTTAACCCGTGGATTGAGCTGGACACTTGCAATACACAGGTTACCTGTGTACTTGTTGCTGTTTTTATTTTTGCATGGTGCACTTTCAATGGGTTATATTGCTTTTTGCACTATGTCATATGCACTTTGAGGCTAAATTTTGAACTTTTATAGTATACATATATGGTTTCACAGCTCATTTATAGTGGATTAATTTACTATTTATGCACTTTTTTTGTATATTTCTCAGCGCAGGCACAATTATATAATTTTTATGCTTTATATCACACGATATGAAACGTGGTTGGGTGCTTGCTGCTAATTAACCAATGATTGTCACCCCTTAGAGGCATTGATCCAGTTGTGGCTCGCAGGAAATTCCCATTTTTTGTTTGCAAAACAGAAAGTGGTGACTTACAGTTACCAGATCTCTGCTCACGGAGCTCTGAGAACCGAGCGATCAGCCGACTTTGATCGCTCAGTTCTCAGTCTTAGAGCTGTCAGAGGACAGATGCTGCATCCACCTACTGTAGGTATGTATGATTTAAAAAAATAAAACAAAAAAACGTCTCTTTTAACTGTTTTGTCTATTCTTTTAAATATATTTATTAATGTGAATATGTGTTATTGTTGTTTAGCATTTACATTCATCCTTCTAAAATACATACGTCGAACAAAATGCCTGTGTGCCAAATCCCCCCAGCCAGGCCTTGTCATGTGGCCCTCACACTCAGTTTTGCAGCCGGAACATGGTGGAACTCCATTCCACCACCTCCAGCTCTCACCCTCCGCTCCCCGCTGTCACTTGTAAACACAGAGGCCTTCTGTGTTTACAAGGGACAGCTTTGCTGTCAGAGGCTTCCGGAACAGATTCTGCACATGCTTACAGTGGGGACAGATCTCTGAGAAAGAGAACAATCTCCCTGCAAACAGGAAGGTACTAGAGCTGGGGAAGGTAGGAGAGAGAGATGCGAGGAAGCTTTGGGGGTGGGGGATCCTGCACTCGATATCCAGCACACCCCTGGATCTGGAACCCTGTAGATAGGGCACACCTGGAATTGCACTCTGTACATACAGCACCCTTGAACCCTGCACTTTTTACATTGCATAATCCTGAACCCTGAACTCTTTAGATAACACACTCCTGAACACTGCACTGTACATAGCACATTCTAGATGAGGGCAACCATACTGCTGATGTGGCCCACCATGAAATTGAGTTTGGCACCCCTGTTCTAGGGGCTTAGGTTGTCCAATATGCTTGTTTGTTTATATATTCAACATAGTAACATATAAATCTGTGCATATTAAGCAATTATCCAATACCTTGGTATACACCCATCCAGGTATACAGCTAGTTAAAGCCTACAGCTTTATCACGTGTCTGGTAACATAGCTATAATGTAAAAAAAGAGCAATTTTTAGTATTTTATTATATATTATAATATTATAAATGAGCATTATATCTTTCAATTTGTTGCAGCAAACTGTGTAATGTTCTGGATCGACTGAATGTGATTGCTGAAAATGTTGTGAAGAAGACTGGTTTCTTTGTTAATCGCCCTGATTCATATTGCAGTGTCTTAAGACCTGATGAAAAGTAAGTAATATTCTCTCTTTATATCATTGATGATTAGACTGTTCAATTGATATTTAGTACTTGCTATTTTTGTATTGATCCATTAACTTGGTATACTATACATGCTTTGAGCACATTATGTACTGCAGATAATTTTAAGTGCCTAATGACACACTAAAAGGCATAGGGCCACAAGTATGTACTGGGCAATCTAGGACTAGCCTTTCGTGTCTTCTCAGTACTTGAAGCAGTTGTTTAGTGTAGTAGAAACCATGTTTTCTTTTTTTTTATCTCTGAAAGCTCATTTCTAAATGTTCTCTCTGATTATATGCAACAAGATATAGAGAAAAACATTTTGCCTGTGCCGGTTACCTCGCTGATTTCCAATTCTCAGTCTCTGGATAAATTCATGTTCCACCTGCCCCCCTTTTCTGCTACTAACTTATTGTACTAGTAATATTTTTTTTTTAATTATTGATATTTTTTTCTCCTAGATGGCATGAACTCGGAGGTGTGGTTGGGCCATCTGGTCGTTTACAGGTAATAGTTCAAGATTTGAGCCTTGCATTTTCATGCTGTGTATGTGATTATACTGTACACTGAGAAGCTAGCAAAATATCCTACAAAACAAAAAAGTCAGAATTTTGAAACCACCACAGTAATAGCAATACTGACAATATCTTGTGATACTTTTTATAACAATCACAGTCTGGAGTTTAGAGCTTTGCATTCATTTAAAAAAACATATCTTATGTGCTTTTTCATTTTCTCTGGTTGAATATGCTTAGATTTATGGCATTGTGTTGTGTTTTTTGTTATTTCCAAGGATACCTCAGATCACAGCTGGGACAGTTTTATAGTGACTCGATCCAAACACTCATAAAAATACTAGTAACATGTTATTTGATTTCGCTCATTAAGCCTCGGTTCATACCGAGGCGACCTGTCAGATGACTTGGCCGCCTGACAAGTCGTGCTCCATTTAGTGCAATGGAACCGTTCTAATCAGAGCAACTCAAGTCGCTCCGACTTAGAAAAAGGTTCCTGTACCTTTTGGGGGTCACTGCAGAGCAACTTGCATTGACTTTTATTACAGAAGTCGTTTGCAAGTTGCACTGTACAGGGCGGCTTCAGAGTTGGGTGATTTTGAAGCCGCCCCAGTGTGAACTGACACTTACACCTTCAGGCTGTAGGGGTGCTATTTTTGAAAAACGTAGTATGAGCTACATGTCATAAAAAAAACCCATTGACATTAATGAGGAATAATTTAAATGCTGCAGTGTAATGCAGTAATCTAACCGTATATAAGCATAGTGATTTAAAATTAGCCCTTGCGATTTTCCATGATTTTCCATATTTTGCTGAGCTTTACTTGTGGACACATGTGGACACCTAAGGCTTTAATGTGAATGCAGCTGTAATTTAGATCTAGCAGCTTTAACTCTACCAAGCCCCAATCTTGCCACCCACAGGCATAACAGCCATATGAGACAAATTATGACATAAAAAAAAGGGTAACTCTATTTTCGTTGGGAAAAAAAATTCACAAATAAAACAAATATAGCGTATGAAATTGTGACACAAGTCATATTGTGATTGAATGTTTTTAAAAATTACCTTTCCTTTTCAAGACTATAGTGCTGCCAGTTGTGCTGGAACAGTTGCAGCAGCAGTGCTTTACAGAAAACAACTCATGGGAAAAAAGAAAGAAAAGTAAAAAAAAGAAGTAATAATATAGAACAATGATTTCCAAACTGATGCCCTTTGCCAGCTTTTATCCGGCCCTTGGGACACTATTCCTCCCACTGATATGAGACACTATTCTGCCAACTTAGACCAACAATGAAGCATCTCCCACTGACACCGATAATGGGGCACTATTGCTCCCAATGATGGGATACTGCTTCTCCCCCTAATGCCAGGAAAATTTCCTTGTCTAAAGGACAAAAAAACTGGCCCTTTGTTTAGAAAGTTTGAAGACTTCTGATATAGAATATATAATTGTGACACAAGTATTATTGTAATTGAATGGTAAAAATAACCTTTCCTTTTCAATCTGCAGCTCTGTAATTTTCTGTAAAATGCGACACAATATGGCTACCTGGATGCATTCTGTACAGAGATGGTGTACAGAACGCCCACTGAAAATGTAATTTCCTACTTATGTGATTGGCTTACTGATTTTCCTAGAAGTCTGCACTAAGATACAAATTCGATCTTGAGCATCCCCTGCAACAAAAATTGCATTTTTTAGAGATACTCCCACAGGGAAATCACATCTAAAGGGATGGAGATCATACCACTTTCCTCGTTAGAGCCCTGCAGGTGCAACAGTTGATAATTATAAAACAACTCCCATACAGATTCACTTAGCACATGGACACAGACAAACAGAAAGCTATTTCTTCAGAATAACAAAAGGTAGAAATCTGCAACAAAGTTTGTTAAAATCCTTGCAATGTACATAGATTACCCAGAAGGGACACATTTTTTTCTCAACAAATGTGGCGTTACTCTTTAACCACTTCCCACCCAAGGGCATCATATCGGCCCAAGGACGTCCTGAACTTTGAGTGGAGAGATCTGAATGATGCCTGCAGCTGCAGGCATCATTCAGATATCTTTTTTTTCAGCAGGCGATTCCCTGCAAGGTAAAAGCCATCATAGCTGTTTAGCCTGATTGCTTTTACAAGCGGCTCGCCAATCGCATGGGCGAGCTGGGAAATTTAAATGAATCCGGCGCCGGTTTACCATAGAGCTGACTGTGGACCAGATGGTTCCCGGCCATCTCTGTGACCCTCGGAGGCCGGAAGCGACATCATGACATCACTTCCGGCGCCAGCAGATGTAAACGCTGCCTGTTTTTTTACTGGAAAGCCTGAAATCTATTTTTTTTAATCTCAGGCTTTCCAGCATAGAGGAGAGATCTGGGGACTTATAGACCCCAGATCTCTATGTAAAGAGGACCTGTCATACCCTATTCCTGTTACAAGGGATGTTTACATTCTTGGTAATAGGAATAAAAGTGATCCAAAAAAAATTTAAAGGGAAAGTGTAAAAAATAAACTAAAGAATAATTTTAAAGCACCCCCATCCCCTCGTGCTCACGCAAAAGGGAATGGATTTATAGGTCCCTTAGGCATATGTAAACTGCGTTTAAACCACACATGTGAGGTATCGCCGTGAACATTAGAGCGAGAGCAATAATTCTTGCACATGACCTCCTCTGTAACCCTAAACTGGTAACATGTAAACATTTTTAAAGCATAGCCTATGGAGATTTTTAAGTACTGAAGTTTGGCGTCATTCCACGAGTGTGCGCAATTGTACAGCGTGACAGGTTCGGTATCTATTTACTTTGGGGAACATCATCTTTCACATTATACAAAAAAAACTGGGCTAACTTCAGTGTTTTTTTTTTAATTCATGAAAGTGTTTTTTTTTTTTTTTTAACAAATAAATAATAAATAAAAAATTGCCATTTTATTCCCTAGGTCTCTGCTAAAAATATATATAATTTTCTATCAAAAACATTGATTTTTTTATGTAGGAGAGGAATGCCAGAATAGGCCTGGGCTGGAAGCGGTAAAATTGGCACATTTTAAATGTTACCATAGGGATGTTGGTCCCCCTTTATAAGGAATAAACAAATGAAAACATTTGTTAACAGATATAAAATAGGTATTTTAAAGCAGTGAGTATTAAAGATGGACAGTGGAAGGGTTTGTGTTCAAGCTGTATTGCATTATGTAAGGTTATGCTAACATGGTCTTGAGCAATAAAAGCTTGCATGATTAATTTAACCTTACAGGACCGCACAAGTAGGACAATGATTGAGTTCATCAGCAGACTGGAGGAAGGGGGGGGGGGCAGAAAGCTGCAGACTCAGAGCTCACGATGCCTTTCAGCTGTGCCTTTAGCTTGTTAGCTGGAGTTTAACTTTTTTTATTTTACACCTTAAAAATTATATTTGTTTTTCTCTTTTACCTAGACTGGTGTTCTACGAACAAACTGTGTCGACTGCTTGGACCGAACTAATACTGCTCAGTTCATGGTGGGAAAGTGTGCTTTGGCGTATCAACTGTACTCCTTAGGGCTGATCGATAAACCCAATTTGCAGTTTGACACAGATGCAGTTAGGTATGACATCATTTCTTTTATTTTTTTGACAAATACAGTGAATCCTTACGAAAGATATTTGTTCAATAAATAGAAGTTCAAGGGGTTTTAACTTACTGTGAAAAATGTATTAATAGACAATGCAGAAAAGGTCTTCTTTTGTTTTGTATAAGGCTTCAGCTTAAAAAATGGATTCATATAGTGGATAAAGGAGAACCTCTAAAAACATATACTGTAAAAGCTAAAGAACAGATATTTTAGATTTTTTTTTAACTCATAGTAGTTCCATTTATATACAGTTAATGATTACACTTTTAAGGCTTCTTGGCTTTGATTATGGTTATTAGGTTTGTACTAGGTTGTGCCTGTGGCCTACCTTTGGAAACACTTTCACTACAATAAGTTTAGAGACCATTTAAAGCTGATCTCCATGTTTTAGGATAATTTAATAGTTTGTTTGGACCAAGCTGGTCCAGTATACAGCAGTGTGTTCTGGCAGCAGAGTGAGAACTTCCCTTCTTTCTCCCTGAACAAATTTATAAAAAGCTTCCACTGATTGGCTAAGGCAGAGAGGTGAGTGGATGATGTCACAATCTCCAACTCAGCCAATCAGAGGAAACTTTATATTCATTCATAGAATACAAAGCTCCGTGTAAGTGGCTGAGCAGCACTCAACCCGACTCGATTTTGTTCTGGGAGTGGGACAGAACAAATATACAGCTCTGTTTACTGTGTGTATCTACGGCTACATACAGTTTGTACAGTGCACTTAGCCACTGCATCTGTTAGGGATGTTAACAGATTGTTTGGACCAGCTTGATCCAGACAAACTATTTAAACTTCACCAAAACATGGGGATCAGCAATAAATTGCAAGTGTGCAGATTTCTATGGCTAAGTTCACCTTTGGGGAAAAAAATGATAAATGCACAGAAAAAAAATGTGTATTATTTTTCCGAAGGAACCTGCAAAGCACTGCGCCTGTGATCAGTGAATCATGGGTGCAATGTCAGGCTCCTGCAGGCAAGTCCTACAGCTTTCTCCCCATTCCTCTGTGCAGAGTTTCTGTTTGAAAGTTGAAGGGTTTGTGATTGAACTTTGAGGGTACTTATCAGTACCCTCGCAATTCATTAAGAACTACAAGCCATCTATTCTTTGACACGCATGTTTTGTCATTTGCTACGGTTTCTATATTTGATGTACGACAGCCAAGTCCACTGTTTCCGGTAAGAGTACATACCCCTTATCTCGGGTGGAGGACACACTATCCCTAAAGCTCTACATGCCTGCTGAGGCCTCTGTACCCCACTTCTGAGCAACAACTTTCCGTGGTGGACTTTTTATATGTTTACCACAAGATTGTTTCACCTTTGCAACTTTCTCACCTGTGTTCCACTCATTTTACAAATGTTTTTTTTATTTTTTATATTCATTATATTTGGGATTGATTTTTATCATTAAGTTTTGATTACTTTCACATACAATATTTGATATATTGTTTAATGTTTATGGTTTTAGCACTACATTTTATACCGATCCTATTCTTTATTGATGTTGTGGCAGAAGAGGCTTTTGCAATCTCTGTAAAAACTTAGTAGCAGTAAAGATCAGCACATTTTTCAAACTGGATTTTCAATCATCGCGCTCAGTTTACAATATATATATATATAGATATAGATATAGATATAGATATAGATATAGATAGATAGATAGATAGATAGATAGATATCTACAGTGGCTTGCGAAAGTATTCGGCCCCCTTGAACTTTTCAACCTTTTGCCACATTTCAGGCTTCAAATATAAAGATATAAAATTTTAATTTTTTGTGAAGAATCACCAACAAGTGGGACACAATTGTGAAGTGGAACGAAATCTATTGGATATTTTAAACTTTTTTAGCAATTAAAAAACTGAAAAGTGGTGCGTGCAAAATTATTCGGCCCCTTTACTTTCAGTGCAGAAAACTCACTCCAGAAGTTCAGCGAGGATCTCTGAATGATCCAATGTTGTCCTAAATGACTGATGGTGACAAATAGAATCCACCTGTGTGTAATCAAGTCTCTGTATAAATGCACCTGCTCTGTGATAGTCTCAGGGTTCTGTTGAAAGCGCAGAGAGCATCATGAAGACCAAGGAACACACCAGGCAGGTCCGTAATACTGTTGTGGAGAAGTTTAAAGCCGGATTTGGATACAAAAAGATTTCCCAAGCTTTAAACATCCCAAGGAGCACTGTGCAAGCGATCATTTTGAAATGGAAGGAGTATCAGACCACTGCAAATCTACCAAGACCTGGCTGTCCCTCTAAACTTTCAGCTCAGACAAGGAGAAGACTGATCAGAGATGCAGACAAAAGGCCCATGATCACTCTGGATGAACTGCAGAGAACTACAGCTGAGGTGGGAGAGTCTGTCCTTAGGACAACAATCAGTCGTACACTGCACAAATCTGGCCTTTATGGAAGAGTGGCAAGAAGAAAGCCATTTCCCAAAGATATCCATAAAAAGTCTTGTCTAAAGTTTGCCACAAGCCACCTGGGAGACACACCAAACATGTGGAAAAAGGTGCTCTGGTCCGATGAAACCAAAATCAAACTTTTTGGCCACAATGCAAAACGATATGTTTGGCGTAAAAGCAACACAGCTCATCACACTCAACACACCATCCCCACTGTCAAACATGGTGGTGGCAGCATCATGGTTTGGGCCTGCTTTTCTTCAGGGAAGATGGTTAAAATTGAGGAGAAGATGGATGCAGCCAAATACAGGACCATTCTGGATGAAAACCTGTTGGAGTCTGCAAAAGACCTGAAACTGGGATGAAGATTTATCTTCCAACAAGACAATGATCCCAAACATACAGCAAAATCTACAAAGGAATGGTTCACAAATAAACGTATCCAGGTGTTAGAATGGCCAAGTCAAAGCCCAGACCTGAATCCAATCGAGAATCTGTGGAAAGAGCTGAAAACTGCTGTTCACAAACGCTCTCCATCCAACCTCACTGAGCTCGAGCTGTTTTGCAAGGAAGAATTGGCAAGAATTTCAGTCTCTCGATGTGCAAAACTGATAGAGACCTACCCCAAGCGACTTGCAGCTGTAATCGCAGCAAAAGGTGGCTCTACAAAGTATTAACACAAGGGGGCCGAATAATTTTGCACGCCCCACTTTTCATTTTTTTATTAGTTAAAAAAGTTTCAAAAATCCAAAAGATTTCGTTCCACTTCACAATTGTGTCCCACTTGTTGGTGATTCTTCACAAAAAATAAAAATTTTATATCTTTATGTTTGAAGCCTGAAAGGTGGCAAAAGGTTGAAAAGTTCAAGGGGGCCGAATACTTTCGCAAGCCACTGTATATATCTATATATATTATTCCACAATCCCAATCCCAAAAGAGTTGGGGACGCTGTGTAAACTCTACATAAAACAAAATGCAATGATTTGCAAATCTCTTAAACCCTTATTTTATACATAATAGCAAACATATCAGATGTTTAAACTGAGAAACCATTTTAAGAAAAAAATAAGGTAATTTTGAAGTTGATGGCAGCAACATGTCTCAAAAAAGTTGGGACAGCGCCATGTTTACCATGGTGTAGCATCCCCTCTTCTTTTAAAAGCACTCTGTAAAGTTTAATGTTTAAATGTCTTTCTGTTCTAAAGAAAAAATTGTTTGTGCTTCCAAGTCTTGTACTGATTCTGAATTAAAGTGACTTTTTTTGTCACTTGCAGTGCTCTAATGAGGAAATCTGCATTTAGAAGTGATTAACTCTTTGGAAGCATCTCACCAAAAATGAGATTATTGTTGCAAAGGATGTCTAAAATCTGTGTGTGCAGACTTCTGGGAGAATCATCGAGCCAGTCGCACAAGCAGGATATTACATTTCTGGAGGCATGCCTTACACCATCTGTGTACAGAAAGCCTCCAGGTTGCCATATTGCATTCAATTTTATAGAAAATGACAATGCTGCCGACTGAAAAGGAAAGGTCGTTTTTAATAACAATAAATTACAATATGGCTTGTCACAATTATATATGCTATATTATTTATTTATTTTTGTCTTTATTTTAAATGTATTACCCACATACAGTTATTGGATTGCAATTTTTTTTAGTGGGGCTTCTAATGAGAAATGTTTTTGGCCTACTTGCTATACTGATCAAGTGATCTTAAACAATATGAACCATGTTCAGTTTTTAATTCTTTCATTATAAGACACACACAGTAAGGATAAAAATCAAGATTTTTTATTGTTGTTTTCAGTACATTAGGTATTCAGTACATTAAACATAATCAGTCATATGTTTAGCAGCACACTTTCTGCAGAGTATAATAATCACAGTTTTTTATTCCATAAAGAGAATAAAAATCTAGCAATAGGCCATTGTTCAAAAGACTGTCTGGGCTCCCTGTAGTTTTCCTTTTTCCACCAACAGTTTCTAGTTAGCAGCATGCACTGAGGTATTGGTATAACTACACATCATTAGCGAGATGGGACAGCAATAGAAAAAAGCCCAGCATGGTGAAAACGGCACATGTGACTGTGGTCTAATGTTAGTCTGCATGATTGTAAAATATTGAATATTAACAAATAGTACCTTTATGGTTATTTTTGGACTTGTTAATAACAGATTAAGCAAGAATATTAAACGGAGATTGAATCCAACTCTGTGAGGCTGTCACGTTGTTGTAATGTGCACATTTTTTTTCAAGGACCATGAATCAGTCCATAAATAATGAGTTAATGATAAATCCTCTGACAATGGTAATGTTTACTATCTGAAAAATACATTGGTCACATTCAAGTCAGTGAAATCTTGCTTCTACATTTATTTTAACCCAAGCCTACTACATATATTTCAAGGATTTTAGCAACCTTTACTGGAAGTTTCTCTTGACTCTGTTTGGTAGAAATGGGAAACCCCTGACAAATAAATTAGAATGTGACTTTCTATGTCTGTTTTTTTTTTTTTTATCTGTAAAAAGTTACCTGATCTCGGAAGCAAGCAGGGGCAGGTTGCAATAGCGATGGCGGTGGTAGCCGAAGTTCCCGCCCCATTGTTATGGCAACCTGTCAATCAAAAGAGAATTTAGGTGATTCCCTTGGACTTCTGGGATTGATGACGCCGATATCCCAGGAGTCCAAGGGAATCACCTGATGACGACATTCCCTAGGCGGCCAGGACCAGAAGAGCTGCCAAGACATTTAAAATAAAGGTATTTAGACATAATAAAAAAAAATTATATCCATTTAGGGCTGCACTGCGGGTGGGCGTGTAAATAAAAGCAACTTGCAAATATGGGTGGAACTCCGCTTTAACCCCTACAGTGAGATCTGTATTAAATTCCCTGCTTAACGGCTGTTAAAGTGATTGTAAACAATCACCTTATAAAGGAACCCATTCAGTTTAAAATAGAGATGAAAGTCAAAACATTTATGAAGAGATGGAAATTTTTTTTTTTTTTTTTTATAAGTGAACACATTTCCTCTGTTCTCAGCTGCATAAGAGCTGGGGGAAGAGAGTCAGCAGCAAACTGAGCTTTCCAGTGAATGGCTGTGCAGGGGGGGGGGGGGTCAGGACAAGTTTGGTCATTGGAGGAGAGCAGGCTGAGTTCCCAGCATAGCTAGAGAACTGACCACAGTGTGCTCTCCTGCTTAGTGTGGTCAGTTTTTACTAGGAAAGCAGAGGGACTGGCATGAACCCCAGGGATTTCACATAAAAGAAGCAATACAAAGAGAACAAGATACTTTCTCATACAAGTACATGGTACGGCAGGCACATACTAGGAATATGTTGGGGTAACAAACACTTTAAGATAACTATGCAATGGCTGACTTGCATCTTGAGAAGGAATAGTAAAACCACTGTGTGGCATTACAGACATTAGCCTACATCTACTAAAAAAATATTTAAAGAGCTGTACCTTTTTACTTTAAAGTGATACTAAACACACGCACTGTTTAATTTACATTACCCCTTTTCTTTCTATATACGGATGATGGCGCTGAAATTTTTTTTAATTGAAAAACCCCAATTTAAAGTGATTGTAAAGTCTCATTAAAAAAAAAAAAAACTGTTATACTTACCACCTCTGTGTAGTTGGTTTTGCACAAAGCAGTCCGGTTCCTCCTCTTCTCGGGTCCCTCTTTGCTGCTCCTGGCCGCTTCCTCCTATTGAGTGCCCCTACAGTCAGCAACTTCCTATGGGGGAACTGGAGCCGAGTTACAGCTCCCTGTGTCCATTCAGACACGGACCCCTGACCTGGGCCCCAGCCCCTCCTTTTCCTGATTGGCTGGCTGACTGACTTTGATTGACAGCCGTGGGATTCAATGGCGCCGCTGCTGTGTCTCAGCCAATCAGGAGGAGTGTCCCGGACGGCTTAGACCTTCGTGGACATCGCTGGACAGAGATGGGGCTCAGGTAAGTAATTTAGGGGGGTTCTGGGGGGGCTGCTACACACAAGAGGTTTTTTTATCTTAATGCATAGAACAGGTAAGTATAACATGTTTGTTTGTAAAAAAAAAGCAAAGTTTACAATCACTAAGGGCTCTGTGCTGGGAAGATCATCATCTGAACCCAGAGAAGGTGGAGGCTGATAGACTGGAGGCAATATAAGGCATTACAATTACATTTAAAGTAAAAGTTTACTAGTATTGTGCATTATATTTAAAGTAATTATATCCATGAAAAAAGTCTCATCCTTTAGTACTACTTTAATAGAAAAGGTTTATATTCCCCCTCTCCATCCTTCATATACAGTGGAATCTCGGATTACGAGCATAATCTGTTCCAGGAGTATGCTCGTAATCCAAAGTACTCACATATCAAAGTGAGTTTTCCCATTGAAGTCAATGTACACTAAAATAATTTGTTCCGCATTGACTTCAATGGGATGCAATACCGCATGTGGCCAGAGGCGGGGGGTGCCGGAGAGCCTCGGAAAGGCCGAAAATGCCCGAGCACACTTCGGCTGACCTTGGCAAATCTCGGAAAGACTCCATTCATGAACCTTTCCAAGGTTTGCCGAGGTCAGCCGAACTGTCCTCGGGCCTTTCCGTGTATTTCCGAACGCCGATGATCGACGCTATTTGGCTCCAGCGCCCCCCACCTCACGCCAAAAGCGGTACTGCACACCGCTTTTGGCTTGAATCCTGCTCATTTTGCGAGACAACTCTTGCAAACCGAGTTAGGATTTTTGGATCTTTAGAAATACAGTGCTCGTTTTGCGAAAACGCTCGTTGACCGCGTTACTCGCAAACCGAGGTTCCACTGCTTCATGTCTGACTCTCAGTTAAAATACCATGTATATCTGCCTTCTGGGCATATATATATATACATATATATATACATACATATATACATACATATATATAAATATATTTGAAGAATGGACGAACGACGTTCAAAAATTTCACTTGCTTTTAACATTCATTTTTAAAATGAATGTAATTTCTGAACGACAACTACATACACTGTCTGAAAATTCGTCCGTTTTCTATTCTGCTTTTTTGAATTTCCTCGTCACTGTGGTCGAAAATGAACATCGATTTAACCCCACTAATTGTTAGAAAATCGAACAAACATTCTTAAAACGAAAATTTTCTTGCAGCAAGCTACCTGCCTATGACAACAGTGTCTGTCATGCATAATATTATCTGAATATTGTCTGAAAATCTGCAAAACAATGCTTTTAGGTATTTTCAATTTTTTTATTTAAATATCATCTGACTCAGAGGTCAGATTATATCTAACAGATTCAACCTCTAATAGTATATATATATCTATCTATCTATATATATATATCTATATATATATATATATAGATATAGATATATAGATCTATCTATCTATCTATATATATATATATATATATATATATATATATATATCTTCTGTCTGTTATTCTCAGAGTGGAAACTTTACTTATCAACTAAATTATACACCAAACTTTTTTTTTTAGGTTTTGTCCAATTAATCGATTAATTGAAACAATATTTGGCCAACTAATTGATAAAAATAATCGTTAGTTGCAGCCCTAGTAAACACACAATCTCTGCATTAAGATTAAGTTAAAAAAAACTTCCACTGTCTGCCCCCCCCCCCCCCCCCCCCACACACACACACACACACACACACACACACACACACACACACACACACACACACACAACACTTACCTGAGTCCTTCATTAATCCAGCGCTGTGCTTGACTGTAAGTCTTCTATCCCCTCTTCCCGGTCTCGCAGGCTTTGCTGATAGCAGCGGGAGCCAATGGCTCCTGCTTCTGTCAATAAAATCCAGTGAGGAGGGGCAGAGGGCGGATCTGAGCCATATTGTCTGTGTGTGTGTGTGTATGGACACACACAGCCCATCTCGGGAGTGAGCCCTCACAGCTCTGGGCTCCTCCTCTTCTGTGTCTGCCCTCCATAACAAGCCGCTTGCTATGGGGGCAGACACAAAAGAGGAGGAGCCCAAAGTGCCGGCGGGGGATGCCAGAAAGGGATATTCAGGGCCGCTCTGTGCAATGCCAGGTAAGTATAAACCTGTTTATTATTTTAATTTAAAAAAAGCTTTACAGTCACTTGTAATTAATGGAATTCATCAATATTGAAAACATAGAGTACAAAATAATTGTCTCATAATGTCCAATAAATTGGCTATTACTAATTAATATATTTCAACTGAGTACTTGAGGTATTGGTTAAAGTGTTTTTTGTTTTCTGACAGGCTATTTGAGGAGTTGTATGAGGATCATGGTGACACTTTATCTCTTCAATATGGAGGCTCCCAGCTTGTTCATAGAGTGAAAACCTACAGGAAGATAGCGCCGTGGACCCAGCACTCTAAGGATATCATGCAAACACTCTCTAGATACTATAGTAATGCATTTTCAGGTAAGCCACAACTTTCTTAATATAGAAAAAAATTATATTGTTTGATAAAAATGTAAGACACAACAGGAGTTAGTATGGAAGAGATATCTTACTTCTAGAGTCCACAGGACCAGGGACTCAACCCACCAGACTCCACCTGTAATAAAAATATAACTTTTGGATAGATTTGCACTATTACAACAAAATGTAGATGGATAATGTGTCTGTTTCTTAAATTAAATTTAGCTCCAAATATTCTTTTACTATATGTGAATGTTTTCTGACATACAGTATATCACTGTGATTTTTTTGTATTATTAATTATACAGTATAACATTGCCCCAATATTTAAGACTATACCTATAGACATTGCAGTTCTATCTGTGTTTCACTGAATTAAAAAAATAAAGGGCAACCATTTTAAAATTCCATTAACGCCCATATCTTGACATGGGTAACCAGCAAGTATATTGGCTGTGTTACTTATAATGCATTAGTGCACATGTTTTTATTATATACTTTAAGTGCTCTATAGGTAGAAGAAAAGCATGGCCATGTCAGACTGCGCATGTGAGGAGGTACAGTTACAGGTTTACTTGTAAATGGTTAATTCAAGTTTCTTCAAAAAAGTCTTTTATTTCAATTTAATACTAACACCTCTCTCTGATACACTGTAAAACATATGGCTCTGTAATAATTTAGGTTCTTCTCTGACTTCTAGCTACTTCACATAGTGGACAGGCACTGGTAGTGGCACTCCTATTGGCTCCTTAGAGTTTTGTCTCTGAAATTCTAGATTTCAACAGCGCTGGCATCCCCACCCACTGCAACTGACGTCAGAGCGGAATGCTTTTCCTATTTCACTTTACCTCATCCAGCCTCTCATACATGCCAGTCCTAACTGTATACCAAAGTAACTGTGCTGTGTAAAAAGCCAAGTGCTAGTCTGTTTTGTGCAGACTTGTGCAAGAGATGAATTGAGACAGCTAACCTGGCAGAACGTGTATTTCCATATTTAACCATGTATTTACAAGCTGTAGAACTATTTTAAACAAGCCCTCATTTACTTCTGTAGCTTAAAGCGGAGTACGGCACACTGCTGCAAAAATTCAAAACCAGCAGCTGGACATACTGCAGCTGCTGACTGTTAATAATCAGACACTGTTGGCACCGCAGCTGATGTTTCCATCAGCTGTCGGGTGCATGCCACCTCCATTGCGAGCAAGGGAACCCGGCAGTGTAGCTTTACGGCTTCATGCCGGGAACCCTACTGCGCATGCGCGAAGCTCCGCTCCTCTATCCTACTGGCTCGGCAGGAGGAGGGAGCCCGGGTGGTGACGTCAATACCCGCAACTGAGGCTCCCGAAACAGGATACCTGTGTAAGACAGGTATCCCCCCCCCTAAAGGTGCCAAATGTGGCACCGGAGGGGGGGAGGAGTACAAAGCGGAAGTTCCACTTTTGGGTGGAACTCTGCTTTAAGGCATTGTGGAAAAAGGAATTTTCAAAGTTCACAACAGAGCAAACACACAGGGTGCAGGGCTCAGGAGTGCATAACACACAGGGTGCAGGGCTCAGGAGTGCATAACACACAGGGTGCAGGGCTCAGGAGTGCATAACACACAGGGTGCAGGGCTCAGGAGTGCATAACACACAGAATACAGGGCTCAGGAGTGCATAACACACAGGGTGCAGGGCTCATGAGTACAAACACACAGGGTGCAGGGCTCATGAGTGCATAACACACAGGGTGCAGGGCTCAGGAGTGCATAACACACAGGGTGCAGGGCTCAGGAGTGCATAACACACAGGGTGCAGGGCTCAGGAGTGCATAACACACAGGGTGCAGGGCTCATGAGTGCATAACACACAGGGTACAGGGCTCAGAAGTGCATAACAAACAAGGTGCAGGGATCATGAGTGCATAACACACAAGGTGCAGGGCTCAGGAGTGCATAACACACAGGGTGCATGGCTCATGAGTGCATAACACACAGGGTTCAGGGCGCAGGAGTGCATAACACACAGGGTTCAGGGCTCAGGAGTGCATAACACACAGGGTGCAGGGCTCAGGAGTGCATAACACACAGGATGCAGGGCTCAGAAGAGCATAACACACAGGGGGCAAGGCTCAGAAGTGCATAACACACACGGTGTAGGGCTCAGGAGTGCATAACACACACGGTGCAGGGCTCAGCAGTGCATAACACAGTGGGTACAGGACTCAGCAGTGCATGTGCTACCTGAAGAGGTGCATTATTACTTGTAAATACAGTAGCCGTCATAGGAAGTGAATAGCGCAGAAAACTTTCTATACCGTCTTCTGTATTTACAATGTAGAAGTGACAGTGTGAATCACATGGCTAGTGTTGGGGGTGGCAGTACAGCTGCTTTATGGACAAAAAAATAGGATTTGTATAACAGCTTACCTGTAAAATCCTTTTCTTTGAAGTACATCACGGGACACAGAGTCATAGTAGTTACTATGTGGGCTATAGGCCACCTTCAGGTGATGGACACTGGCACACCCTAAGACAGGAAGTCCACTCCCTATATAACCCCTCCCACTACTGGGAGTACCTCAGTTTTGTAGCAAAGCAATACATGTATATACCAGAAAGAAGGGAGGGACCTTTGTGTCCCATGATGTACTTCAAAGAAAAGGATTTTACAGGTAAGCTGTTATAAAAATCCTATTTTCTTATCGTACATCACAGGACACAGAGTCATAGTAGTTACTATGTGGGATGTCCCATAGCAATGCCAACTGAAGTGAGGGAGACACAACAAAAGCAGGGCACCATGAGATCAGAAGACTTATACTGCTGCCTGCAGCACACTGCACCCAAAGGTGATATCCTCATGATCTTTTACATCTACTTGATAGAATCTGGTAAATGTATGGACTGAAGACCAAGTTGCGGCCTTGCAGATTTGAGCCATGGAGGCTTTGTGATGCACTGGCCAGGAAGTACTAACAGCTCTGGTGGAGTGTGCTATAATATGAAAAGGTGGAACTTTCCTCTTTAAACCATAATTGAACAAATCACTTGTCGAATCCATTTAGAAATAGTAGATTTCGATGCTGCTTGTCCTCTTTTAGGATCTTTAGGCAACACAAACAAAACATCCGTTTTTCGAATCTGAGCAGCCACCTTTAAGTAGACCTTGACTGCTCTCACCACATCAAGAGAATGTAGTGAGTTTCTTCCATAGAACAGGGTTATGGAAAAAATGAAGGTAGAACAACATCCTGGTTTAGATAAAAACTTGACACTACCTTCAGTAGAAAGTTAGGATGAGGACACAATACTACCTTATCCTTGTGAATATTAATATGGCTGTTTACAAGAAGGAGCATGGTTACCAGAAAAATAGTTTCCTTGTCAAAATGACCAAGGGAATATGTTGTATTGGCTCAAAAAGGCTGTTTTTGTAATGCCGACAGAACTAAATTCAAGTCTCAAGGGTTCAGGGGTGACCTAACCGAGGATTAAGCCGCTTTACCCCCTGTAAAAAACTACGAACCAAAGAATGCGAAGCAAGTGGTCGTTGAAACAATACCGATAAGGCCAAGACCTGGCCTTTGAAAGTACTCAAAGCCAGCTTCATTTCTAACCCCATCTGCAGAAAGTCAAGGATTCTACCTATGACATACCTCCTGGGGTGCCAACCCCTGGATTCAACCCAGGAGACATATGTTTTCCAGACTCTATAATATGTGATTCTGTAGGCCAGCTTCCTTGCATTAACCAAGGTAGATACCACTGAACTTGACAGCCCACGTTTCCTCAGAATGTGGGACTCAATAACCAAACCGTTAAATTTAGTGTTTGTAGGGTAGGATGTAATACCGGACCTTGCGAGAGAAGGTCTGGACATGGTGGTAGGGTCCATGGGACCCCTACCGCCATCCTTATGATCTCTGCATACCAAGATCTCCTGGGCCACGCTGGGGCCCTGCTTGATCCTGCGAAGAAGTCATGGACGCAGGCAGAATAGGAGGGAATGCATAAATCAGTGAGAACTGATTCCACGGGAATAGCAAGGCATTTGTTCCGCATGCTAGCGGATCCTTTGTTCTTGACACAAAGTTGTCGATTTCTTTGTTGAACCTGGATGCAAACAGATCTACGTCTGCGATCCCCAATCTTTGACATATTGACAGGAAGATATCGGGGTGAAGGAACCATTCTCCCGGGAACAACTGCCGGTGACTCAAGTAGTCCACCTGCCAATTTTCTATTCCTAGAATGAAGACTGCCGATAGGCAAAGTACATTGTTTTCTGCCCAAGATAGGATATGATTCACCTCTCTCTGGGCCGCACAACTTCTTGTGCCCCCTTGGTGATTAATATAGGCCATTGCTGTGGCATTCTCAGATTGGATCCTGACAGGACAATTCCGTCAACTGAACATTCAGGCCCTCAGGGCCAAGTGCTCTGCCCGAATCTCTAGAATGTTAATGGGCAAGGTAATTTCTGATCTGAGCCACTTCTCTTGGACAGTTGCCTCTTCCAGGACTGCTCCCCAACCTAAAAAAAAAAAAAGGTTGGCATATGATGTTACCACTTCCCAGGTAACTGTAGGAAGGATTTTCCCCTTTGCAGATTTTTGGTTTTTAACCATAAACTGAGGCTCCGGCGCACATTTGGAGTCAGACACATTGGGAAATCCTAGAGCTTGAACCTTCTTGTTCCAAGCCGATAGGATACTGTTTTGCAACAGTCTCGAATGAAACTGAGCACAAGGAACGGCCTCGAATGAAGCCACCATCTTTCCCAACAACCTCATGCAAAGCTGAATAGAAGGATTCATCTTGCTTCGACCACCTGAATCAGTTCCTTTATGGCGCTGATCTTTGCCTGGGGCAAGAATACCCTTTTCTGGGTGTATCTATTATCAGACCCAAGTATTCTAGCCTCCTTCATGGTTTTAAGGAAGATTTCTCTAGGTTAAGAATCCAACCTAGATATTCAAGGTAGTTGAATGTGGTGACCATACTTTGGTTTAAGCAGGCTACTGACTGGTCTATAAAGAGCAGATTGTCTAGGTAAGCTATAATCGTTATACCTTGAGCCCTTAATCTGGCTAGAGGAGGGGCCAGAATCTTTGTAAACACTCAAGGTGCAGTAGCTAGACCGAAAAGCAGAGCTACAAACTGAAAATGAAGATTTTCTACCTTGAAAGGTAGATATTACTGGTGAGCGGGGAAATAGGCACATGGAGGTATGCATCCTTAATGTCAGTTGACGCCATGTGAAAAAAGAGCGGATATACCAGTTTAGATTTTTGAGATCCAGAATAGGTTTGACATCTCCATTCAGTTTGAGCACCGTGAAAAAAGGTTTGAACAAAACCCCAGCCTCTGCTCTTTCATCGGGACCACCATGATCACTTTTTGCCAAAAGATGGTCCAATGCTTGAAAGAAAACCTTCTTTTTCTCAGGATCCTTAGGAACGTTTGATCTGAGGAAATGAGAAGACGGGAACTCTTGGAACACCAGTTTGTACCCTGGAGCTATTGAGGAAGTCCCCCATCTGTCTCGACATTCTTCCTGCCAGAACCTTAAGAACTACAGAAGTATTGCCCCTACTGGAGCGAGCGGAGGCCGTCGTGACTGCCTGGAGGCTGATGTCCCTGGCACTGGAGAAGGAGCTTGTTAAAATGAAATACGTTTACTCCTTTTTTTTATGGCAAAGGGGTACCTTTTTCCATTAGAAATTCTTTGGATGTATTACTCAAATCATGCCCAAACAGCCGTTAAACCACAAAAATGAAGACTAGCCAGGAGCTTCTTGCATGGCGCTTAGCAAAAGGCGCGAGGCCTGAAGGATAGAATCTCTTATAGCGACTATTGCAAGCATAAAGCTGCTAGTAGCTTGCCAGATCCTGGGCCTGCTGAACAGGATAACCTTGGGCAAACAGATCAACTGGTCTCTCAAGGATTGACCAATTACTGTCAGCGCAGGCTGAAACACTCAACCTGCCAGAGAAAAAAGTGTTTTTTAATAGGAATTCCAACTTTTTATCGTTGGATCCCTAAGCATTTGAGCACTGTCTGCCAGACTAGTCAAACTTTTATTCACAGAGGATATAGCAGCGTCAATTGCTGGTATCCCCATCTGAATTTTTTTCCCCCATAGGATAAAGTGAAAAACTTTTCAGGAGGGAAAAAATGCTTATATGGGTGATCCCACTCAGATACAAAAAGCTTTTCCAGCAATGAATGGACAGGAAAGACATGCACAGGTTGAAGAGGCTTTAGTGAACCCAAACACTCAGTTAAGTGTAGATAAATGTGGAGCGGACCATTCAGTAAAAAATTGCACCATCAATCTTACAGATTGTGAAGCTGATCCCCCCGCATTTGACCCCTCAGAAGAGGAGTCATCAGCCTAACCACAGTCCCCTGAGGTAAATTCATCTTCTCCCGCCCCCAGTTCCTCAGTTTGAGAATCCTGGGTAATGGAAGGGAACCTGTCGCATTTTGTCCCACACTGGGATGCGACTAAAGCCGCTAATCTTTTTTTTTTCACACATTTCATGGCTGGGTGAAAAAAAAAAACCTCTTTAGTAAAATAGACAGGGGCTGCAGTGTTGAAAACAATTGCAAACATTTCTTGGCCCCGATGCTCACTCTGACCAGCCACCCCCTCTCAGGGGAGGATGCCATTGTAGAGATGAGTAGGCTTTCCAGAGCTTGAGGGAGACCCTTTTAGCCCTTTTTTTTTTTTGAGGGGGTGTTTCAACGCCGTCTTCTGACCATAGCCCAATGCACAAATGCAGAGGTACTACCAGAAGAAATCGCATCCACTGCTTGAGCAATAGTCCAGCCACTGCCGCTGCTATTAACGCTCAGCCTGATGCTTTTAGTAAATGTGCCAAGGAAATGCCTGTGTCACCAACCTTTTGCATGCCCCTTTTTGCTCTTTGTCCCTCCAACATCTGCAGCCAGCAAAAATTGAGCTTTTTAAACAACCTCCCGCGCTGGACATTGCAGGATGCCAATGCTGCGCTGTGCCCTGCCCCCTTCCTTCACATTGCACCCCCCTCTTTTTTTTGAAAGAGGGTTTTCCCACACGGGCCTCCAATCCGACGGGATCGGCTTTCTGTGGGGAGGGAAATGGCGAGGAGGAGACCCGAGACCGGCCCCTGTGCAGGGGCGGTTAAATAAACGGGGCGGCATCGCCAATTGTTTTTTGGCTTCCCCTTTCTAAGAAGAGGGGAAGCTTGGACCAGGTGGGGGTGATTCAGTGAAGAAAAAAAAAAAACCCAATCTTACCGGAGGTCTGAGCTGCTCGCCAGAGGGAAGCCTGCTGTTTCTGCTGCACAGCGTGATCTCTGAGAAAAGCATGGCAAGGCAGGGTTATCTGTGGTAAAACCAATAGACCCCATCTTCACCCCTCAGGGTGGGCTCCGTTACCAAACCTTCAGGATTCGTGGACCCTCGGGGAACCCACACTCCTGGACCTGTAAAGCACCCCACCAGAAAAACGTTATGGCTGAAAAAAACAAAGCTCTGGATCCTGGGATCTAGCTCTCTAAAAAGAGAAGCGTTACAGGCAAAACCTTGTTTCTTCGAACACGAGGCCCGGGTACCATTCAATTAGGCCTAGACTAGAAAAGACACTTTGAATGGATCCAGTTGCATTGCTTGCCCTAGCAAAGGAATCTTCCAGTGGAGCTCAGCACAACACATCTTTACTCGTGACCAACACCTAAGACACTGGCGAAAAAACTGAGGTACTCCCAGTAGTGGGAGGGGTTATATAGGGAGTGGACTTCCTGTCTTAGGGTGTGCCAGTGTCCATCACCTGAAGGTGGCCTATAACACACATAGTAACTACTATGGCTCTGTGTCCCGTGATGTACAATAAGAAAAGGCCCTATACATGCCAGATAGCTCCACTGGTAATTGGGCCCTGTGGTGCCTTTTTTTCTTTAGATTTGTTCCACTGAAGCTTCACTCATTGACATAAGCATGTTTTTTTTTCCTGCTACTGGGACTATATTGATCCAAAAAAAATAGCTTTTGTGTTTTTTTTGTGTGGATGTGGACTTTGTTTGCTACTGATAAGCATTCTGAATTAAGTAAAGGACTATGTTGTTCCATAAAGCCAGTGTTCTACAATCCTGCTAATCCCCCAGACATTACCATACACATTTAAGTAAAGGTTTACAATATGTAAGTCACAGAGGTTTCACCTTCATTTTTGTTTTATCCTCACTTTTTGTGCACCTCGCTATATTACATAAATACAGCATGTTGCTCTTATTGCTATGCAATATTTGTAAAACGTTTAATTTCAGTTTACAATTGAAATTTCATTTTGAATCCTAAATAGTTGACCAGTGTACTTTGCTCTTGTATGCAATTTTTCAAAGATTTTAGTAAATGCAGACTGAACAATCATATGTTTTTTGATGTGTGTAAAAGAAAGGTTAATGTGCTTTACTGGATTGGAAGAAAAGAACAAAAAGAACCTAATTAGCTTTACTGGCTTGTCAATGTGGCTGCTGGGAGAAGAGTACATGCTGGGGTTCTAAATCTATAAGTGGCAAGACGTTTCCTTGAGAACCATTTGTGCTTCTATATTCTAATTAAAGTGAACTGGTCCGGCTCACATCCCCTTCTAGCGTGATACTTCCAGGATTTTATTTGACGTCCTTTGATCACAGGATCAACATTTTTAAACCTGTTTTTAAGTAACACAAGATAATCAGTACAACATAATTATGTAATGTATACAAGCAGTGAAGGACAATAAATAAGCAGATATTTAAACATTGCAGGGTCATTGCCCTTGAATAAGATATTGTTGGGATCACAAAGTATTTTCTGGAGATTTCCAGGAAAGATGGGACAAAAAAAGAACAAAGAGACGTCGTGAAATAGTTTGACTGTTTTGGCTAAATTTTAAAAAGTCAAAGTCTTTTTTATACAAAATGAAAATGTATCAGTTCCAATGAAAATGATTCAGTTTAAGTGCGTGAAATGCAATTTTTTGTTTCTTTTACACAGATGCAGACAGACAGGATGCAATCAATCTTTTCCTGGGTGTTTTCCTGCCAAGTGAAGGAAAGCCTCATCTCTGGGAGCTGCCCACTGACTTTTACTTGCACCATAAAAATACAATGAAGTTGCCTCATACAAAGAGAAGGTAATAATTTATTCCGTCAATGCACCAACTGATGCTTGTTGTAGAATACAGAGTACACCCCCTAGCATTTCCAGCCGCAGTTACCTTGAGTAAAGACATATGATTCATGTAGCATTCACTTCCAGGAATCCATCTGCCCTTAGTTCAGGCATGAATGCGAGGGGGGGGGGGTGCTTAGCCAAGAAAGCCCCTTCTCCAGATGAAAGAAAAAAAAAAACCCCTGGGATCTATGACATAATTATTGCCTAGGCCAGAAACCAGGAAACCACTGAAGAAATGAAAAAAAAAAAAGTTTAAAACTAGTAAACTAGTAAATATAAAATACCTTCCTATCTATTTACTAAAGCTAGCAGCATAAGGACATACACAAATAGTAGTCATCCATCCATCATTTTTTTGTAAAATGCCTTACAATTGCAATAAACATAACCTTTTCGCTGCTAGGTCCGTGCGGCGTTAAGACGTACAGAACTGCTTCCAGGTGGCCGGGCCAGTCCGCCGTATGGACATGGCATTCCTCCTTCTGCTATAATCTCATGGTCACTTCAGTGACCTTGAATTTCTAGTAGAACTGTTCAGCAGACCCGCTGAACAGAACAGACCAATAGCTAATTGCAGAAATTAACCGATTGCTCCTGTGTTCATTTATCACTGAAACATAGTAAGCTTTGTTTACTATGCTTCAGTGTGAATGAATAGGAAGCCTCTGCACGCCCCATTTGAATGACCCTTAGTAACAAACTTTATTATGCCCCATTTGAACGACCCTTAGTAGGACATGAATTTTGTAAGTTATGTTGTGCTTATGTGTGCTAAAAATGATATTAGTGTATTTTTAGTGAAAATACTGTAGTTATTTGATAAACATTTGCACAACTATTGCAGGGCCTAAAAAATAATCAGTAGCACATTTTTTGTGCTACTAGAAAACATATATACATACATGTGCTTTTAGAAAACATATGGTTTGGGGTGGTCATTTACAAACTTTGAAGGCTGTAAAGGAAAAATGATAACCTCCAGATTTTGCGACTGAGTTGCTCGTTTGCAGTTTTGCATACCTTTCACCATTTCACAAAAAGGCACAATTTAATAATTACAAATATCTGATAATTAACTCAATAAAGTTTTAGGTTTATATTTTGTAGGAATTTAGGCAGAATTGTGTAAGCTATGCCATGTTTGTATCAACGAATAAT
This sequence comes from Lithobates clamitans, assembly GCA_037952925.1. NCBI lineage: Eukaryota > Metazoa > Chordata > Amphibia > Anura > Ranidae > Lithobates > Lithobates clamitans. The sequence continues at coordinate 224,319 of JBBGZY010000740.1, forward strand.
GATTTTAGTGTATTTTTAGGAAAAATATTGTTTTGTTAAACATTTGCGCAAATATCACAGGACCCAAAAAAAACAGTACTGCCTTCTTTTTATCCTATTGGTTATTGCATGGTTTGGGGGGTCTTTAACAAACTCTGAAAGCTGAAAGTGAAAAATAAAAAATAAAAAAATTGAAAAATTGAAACAACGGTCTAGCCCCCTGAGTTTAGCCACTTGCTGTCCTTAGGACATAATTAGAATGGAGAATAAAATAAAAACCTGTCTCGGTTCAACCAGCCCAAAAGCATAAAGATAGAAATAACCCACTGCATGTATCAAAGATAGCAAACAATTGTATTAGATAAACCACAAATGTATGTTTAAAACAATGATGAACAGACACAAACACTAATAAAAACAAGCCAAGTCCACCTCTTGCAGACCCATGAAAAAGAACAAGATAACAGCAGCATGTGGCAATTGTGCAATAATAAATCTAGTGTTGAGGGTTATATAATCCACAAAACCTCTTAAAAAGGAAGTAAAACCCAGATTTTTCTTTTTTTTTTTTTTAAATAATATCATGCAGCAGTGTATATAGATGTCTTCAACATTAAAACGTCACAAAAACGAGGTTTGCAAATACCTTTTTCTACTTTTAGAGAATATATCTTCTTCCAGGAACACATGTTGGAAGAACTCTAAAAAAGTATAAGAATTTAGGGAGTATAGCCATTTTTATTATATTTATTTTTCCAAACCATGAGATTGTTATGGCTGACCATTGTAACAGCAAATTTGTAGTTAGTTTCCGTAAAGTAGGATAATTGGTGGTAAATAAATCTAGGTGGTTGGCAGTGAGCTGGATACTTAAATAAGGGATACTGTGTGTAGCCCATTTAAAGGGTAACGACTCCTGTACAGTTAGTTTCTCAGAATTAGTTAATGAAATATTCAATGCCGTCAATTTTGGGATATTAACCTTAAGACCTAAAATGGATGAATATTGGTTTAATTATAACCATAGGCGACTTAAGGCGAGGACAAAAATAAAAGGATGTCTTCCGCAAAGAAACATAATTTGTGGTAATATTCTCCCAGTTCTATTCCTGTTATAGAAGGTTCCATTCTTATTCTTAGTGCCGAGGGCTCAATAAGCAGGGCAAACAATAGTGGAGAAAGCGGGCATCCTTGACGTGTACCCCTCTCTGTGTTGAATGTCTCTGATTTGTAGCCTGCGTATTTAATGTTAGCTTTGGGTTCATGATATAATGCAGAGATCCAATGTAAAAAATTTGGCCAAAACCCCATTTACTAAGGGTATAGTGCATATAGGACCAAGAGATAGAATCAAATGCTTTTTTTATATCTAGCGAAAGGAAGCAGGCCGGAATGTGGCGCAATTTAGCAGCATGTGATAAAAGGGTTGCACGTCTAATATTATCGCTGGCTTGTCGAATAGGAATAATCCTTCTTGATCTCTATGAATGATTTTACTAATGAATGTATTAAGTCTAGTAGCGAGAATTTTGGCTAATATTTTGATATCTAAATTTAATAGGGAAGTAGGGCGATAATTCGAACAAATGGTGTTATCAATGTTAGGTTTGGGGAGCATACAAATAATCGCCGTCAATGTTTCTTGTCTAAAAGAATGTCCTGAAAGGAGAGAGTTGAAGGCATTAGTTAAGACGGGTGAAAGTGTTTCTATATATGTAAGGTAATATAGTGTGGAAACTCCATCTGGGCCAGGTCTCTTGTTTAGTTTCAATGTTTTGATAGCATTGTATACCTCATCATTAATCGATAGAGGGTCTTCCATTAATTCCAATTGTGTTGTGGATAAGGAGGGGAGGGAAATGTGGGAAAAAACTCATCTGCCTTGGATTTATCCAGCTCATTGTCAGATGAATATAAAGTAGTTAGATGTGATTTGAATTTTTGAAGTATTTTCTTTGGATTATTGGAATATATATCCTTGGATAATTTAAGGCATATAGGTTTAGAGGGGATATTCTAAGACTTAAGTGTACAGGCTAATAGGGTGTCCCGTTTATTTGCTTTCATATAAAAATTGTGGCGTGATCGTTTAATAGTTTTGTCTGCTGACTCTGTGAGAAACAATTTAAATTCTAGTTTGGTCTTGTCTAATTTCAATTTTAACGAAGGGGAAGGATTGGTTTGGAATGCCATATAGCAAGTGTTAAAATAATTTTCTAACTTGCTGTAAAGATTTTTACGTTCTCAGTTGAAGAGAGTAGCTTGCCTCAAGCATATACCACGGAGAAATGGTTTGTGGGCTTCCCACAGGGTGAGCGGAGAAATGTCAGCGGTCGAATTATCTTCAAGGTATTCTTTTAGTGCAAGTTCAATATTAAGTTTGTGAGTTGGATTTTTGAGCAAAGAGTCCCTGAGAAGCCAAGTCGGATCGTGTGCTTTTGGAATTGTAGAGGCTGTGACAGTATATATTGCACTATGATCAGACCATGGGATGGGCAAAATCTTGGATGCCAAAATTTCAGGCACCATGCCTACAGTTAAAAATATGTGAGAATGATTGGTGGAGATAAGAATGAGTATATTGTCTTTTAGTGGGGTTAAATTCACGCCAGGAGTCTAAATTGTACTTTGCAATAAGTTGCAAAAAGGAATGTCTATTGGGATTGTTTGATAGCGGTACAGGTGATTTATCCAGAAAAGGAAAGAGAGCCAGATTAGAATCTCCACAAATAAGTATCGTACCTATTTTGTGTGATTCTATTACCTGAAGAAGGTGAGAAAGGAAAGAAATAGGTCTGTTATTAGAGGCATAATATGATACTACTGTTATAGCAGTATGAAGTAAATGTCCTGTAAGAATTAAGTAACATCCTTCAGGAACTTTTATCTCTTTTAGTAATGTAAATAGGGTATTGCGGTGGAATGCAATAAGTACGCCACGTTTGGTTGAAGGTGAGGCTGTATGTACCTGAGAATATAGGTATAGGGTTGGGTGGAGCTGCCCGTCACCTGAAGAGTGCTCCTCCGCAATGGGTCACTCTTTCCATTCTTTTCCTCATGGACAAAGAGATGGGTACTCGTAGTGTAAATCCGGAGGATTTTATTAAAACTTAAAGCCGCCAGTTTGAAGCTCCCATACTTGCAACCAAACTATGCTAGCTTACACACTTGAATGTGTTGAGTGGTGTTTTTAAACTTTGATAAAATCAACCCGATTTACACTACGAGTACCCTTCTCTTTGTCCATGAGGGTAACCTGTGGTTTACCACGGAAGAGGTATCGATTGGGAACGGTTTACTCCTGGAGAGGCTCAAGGATCTGGATACCAAGGTACGTGCTGAGCTAAGGAGGAGGTGATTGCCCTGAGGACCGCTACTACACTCACTGCATTCGATTTACCCCTGCAGGGGTGCAGGGATCTGGTGAGTGGGGAACCGAAGAGGAGCACGGAAGTCACCTAAATTGCTACATAGGCACGAGTCACTTTTGGACAAACACAAAGTCCCTTGAAACCTTGCTATTTTTTGCACTACTAAAAGACTGAACTTATAATCAAATTTTTTTATATATTTTTTTTTTCCACCGAAAAATTATTTTTAACAGAATGTGTTAATCTACTTATTTTTGTTAATGATTTGGATACAATTAACTCATGCTGCACATTTATGATATAACTGTTGAGATGAATTGTTTAGGATGAAATTTGGTTCTAATTGCTGATTGGGTGAGAACACTCATTATTACACTAAGCACATTCACTTTCACACTGCAGGCTGATACACCAGTTTGCAAGTAGCACTATTATTAGGGCTTTATCTGTACAAACTTGCCTTAAACACAGGGTAAGAACACCCGTCATGATATTTATTTTATTTTGAGGTTAGGACTCACTACTTATCCTTTAAAGAGTGATTCACTGTGGAAGATTACCCTTCAGGGGACGGCAGTGTCTTTTGACCTATTTTACATTCACCTGGAAAAAGTGACCCATTACGGAGGAGCACTCTTCAGGTGACGGGCAGCGCCACCCACCCCTAAACTCATATAACTTTTACTATTGGTACTGAAGTTGGAGCCCCTTGGGAGAGGCAGCACCCCAGCCTACACCTAAGCGTGGAATCTAACAAATATTATACCTGAAAATATACCTTACTGAAAAACATAGGAGTAGATTGTGGTGTAAAGTAGGTTTCTTGAAGGCACAAGATATGTGCTTTTCTAGTGGCAAAGGAACGAAAGGCTTTGGTGCGTTTTTGTGGAATGTTGAGGCCTTGCACATTTAGAGACAATATATTTCGCGGGGCCATGGTTTTACAAGTTCATAAGGTATGTTATCATGTAATCTAAATCACTGTGTGAGTGGGTTTGCCTCCAGAATGGGGGGGATAAGGAAGGATGAAAAAGGAAAGGGAAGAAGATCTAAGAATAAAATATATATTTTATTCGTTTTGAATAGAAGATAAAACGTGTATGACCTCATAACAGGTCCATTGGGGGGAGGAAAAAAATCTCCCTCTAAGGGAGCAATGGCCACTGTCAGATGCCCACTATATCAATGAGCAAACTGAGAGTAGCAAAGAGGGAGCGCAGGGAACATCCCTGGAGAAATAGGGAAGCCAACTAATAACATAGCAAAATAAGTGTATATGAAACGAGAACATATTTGCCCAAGCATAAACTAAGGGTTAAATAGCAAGAAATAAATATGGCTGCTGAAAAGTGAACCAAGTTAGTTCATAAAGCTATTCATTTTAAATTTGGAATAGAATTGTATCCACCATATTCTATACTAAAAAACTGATGAGATACTTAAAGTATCTCATTAAGGTATAAAGTTACTAGAAAAGAGAGATAAGAATAACAGATCTTTATAATTGCCTTATTGGTTACGTAATAAGGATAAACACCATAAAAATATGGATTTATGAAAATGGATAAGATATTCCATTATCAGAATAGTGTATTTGAGTATGGAAAAAAAAAAAAACAATTAAGTTCCATAAGTATAAGGAACAGTAATAGATGGTGGACTCAAACAGCAAAAAGAGAGAAAAAATCTGAATATAGAGCAGTCTTCAGTCCATGGAATCATCAGGAACAGGGTCAGGAGATCGAAGGCGACTTCTTTTGTGCAAACTCTGATGCTCGTTCCTCCCAGGAAGTGTAGATTTGTTTGATAAAGATGATGTCGATCATCGGCGTGTGGTTTCTTGATTTTGTGTCGCGCTCAATAGGTGCATGTCTCGGAAAGTAGTTTGGAGGTCATTTGCAGAACGACATATAAATTTGGAGCCTTGAAAAGTGAAACGCACCGAAAAGGGAAAACCCCATTGATATGTTATTTGATTGCGTTGCAATACTTGTAGTAGAGGTTTAAAAGCCCTTCTTTTGTTGATAGTAAGTTGGGATAAATCTGCAAAAAGCTGGTAGTTATTGCCTCGGAAGGTGAGAGATTCTTTATTTCTTGCTGCAGATAATAGTTGTTCTTTTGTTCTATAGAAATGGAACTTTGCGATGATATCGCGAGGTGAACCGTCAGGTTTTTCGGCCGTTAGGGCTCTATGAACCCTGTCCATTTCCAAACGCTCCACAGGGATAGCTGGTTGTAATTCCTGAAAGAGTGCTGTTATGGTGGCTTGCATGTCAATTACATTTTCAGGAATACCTCTAATGCATAGATTGGAGCATCTAGCACAATTTTCATAGTCCTCCAGTCTTGTCTGTAATATTTCATTTTCTTCCTTGAGATTTTTCAATTTCTGTAGAACAAATTACAGTATCATTTTCCATGTCATCTACTCTGGTTTCAAGTGTCGACATGCGTTGACCCGGCTCTCTAATCTCCTTAGGCTAGTTGTAATATGGTCTGATGGTCGTTTTAATGCTTTCTGAAGCATTTTATCTATTTATTGTAACAAAGCTGGTGAAGCCATTTCATCCTGAGATGCATCCTCCAAATTTACACTGTCTAGGTCAGAGTTACTGGACAGAGCTTGTGAGGTAGTATGTGCCTTTAAAAGCTTAGCGGCGCTGCTGGAAGTTCCTGAGGCAAATGACTGCAGCACCATTTTAGATTTATTCTGAGGCGATGCTGCCTTGTTGGATTGGGGCTTCATTTTTAGCCTAAGACCACCGAGGGTAAAACATCCTACCTGTAGGTCAGTTATGCTGTGGGCACAGGTGGGTAATGTTTAAGTGCGGCTTTACTGTTCTCCAAATATCGGAGCTTCAGGCGGGCATGTCTGCTCTGCTCGGCTCCGTGCATGCGCCCCCTGAACTTTGGTTTTTCAAGTCAGAGCCTCCAGCAAGGAGAACAGTGATCAGCACAGTATTGGCATCACTAAATCTCCAGAGATCAGCAGTGCCTTCGATCTCACACTGCAGATATACAGCTATGATGCTACAGAACAGGTACGCCTAGGCACCTTGAAAAACCAGGAAGTGCTGTGCTTTGTTTTAAAAAGGAATTTGAAGCAAAAAAGAATCTTTCAGGCTACTGCTGAGACACAATGAACAGTTTTAGATGTCGTCTATAACACATTAACGCCTCACTTTCTGAGTTCAGTTCAACTTTAACTCACAGTAGTCTATTCAGTGTTGTTGTATTTTGACTATATACCACTCTATGAAGTATTGCTCCATAACTCCACATTTCTTTTCTGGAATCCTTATCTACCATGTTTTCTAAGCCCTTCTGGCTTTAGAGTACCCCAGGAGTCAATTGAAATGTTTGATAAATAAGGTTTACTGCTCAGCTACTGGTCTCATGTAATTCTTCAGTGCCATAACATTTATTCAGTGAGTTGAAAGCATTTACTGATCCCTGATATGATGGGAGCAATGTAAACAATATTTATCTTTTTTTTTTTTTTTTTAAAGGACAAATAAATTTGATCATCTCTGCTAGTCTAGGAAAATTATTTTATTTATACATACATATATGTAACAATACTGTGTTACCATTTTGTGTAATTCAACTCCGTTGTTTCTGATCTGTGAAACAATAGAAATTCTAGTAGATGAAAATGATTTATTACTAGACACACACAATAGACTTTTCACAGATTGGGATTTTCTCTGGAGAGTACGTATTAGAACCAAGGTCTTCTCAACCTACTCAACAGTCAGCAATTAAGCATTCAGTCAAGTCAACCGGTTTCATATCATTAGAGTCATTATACATTGCATCTGACAGTTTAAGCCACGCATACTGTAATAAAGTGTGTCTCTGTGGAGCTGTTACAAATGATAATATCTAATCTATTACATTAATATACTGTTTGTTCCTGAAAGGATAATGCACCGATGTTTTAAAAATCAAAAATTGGTGTCCTGAAATTCTGCACTGGAACTTCCACAACAAAATCAGAGGAAATTTGTAGAGGGCAGGTATCTTGTGTGCTAAGTGTTTAAAGACCTTTTTAAATTTAGAAATTGTGATGAGCAGGCATAAAACCATATCCAATGGCACTAGACCGAACATAGGTCATAACTGTACAAATCCATTGCAGTTGGAAAGGAGATGAGTTTTACGAGGATATCCACTTACATAAGAAATGAAAATATACATCCCCATTAGGAAGGACCAGAAAATATAGACACAGTGTGCACAGCATAATAGTTGGTCCCCGAGGTTTCAGTCAATACTTTCAACGTTCGGAGGGCATGAAGACTCAAGTACCTGGAGTACTCTGGAGTACTTTGAAAGAATACAGCACAGTAAACCAGCTCAGCTCAACGCAATGTTTTTTTTTTTTTTTTTTAATAATATTTGCTACAGATATATCAACATATTTTAAAAAAATACCATAGCCTGTACCCCCCAACTTCAGGGGTTGAGGGTCTTGAACATAAAGGAACAGAAAAGGAGGAAAAAAGCCCAAAACAAAAAGGGGGAGGCGGTTTTAGAGAAGGCGGCAGAGGTTGGGGAAATTTAGAAGATGGAAGGGGCGATGGATTTTCTGCTCCTTCTGCCTCCATCCTCAATTCCCCAGTGTGGTGGCAATATGCAGAGGTGAGGGATCAAGAATACTGAGGGTGCAAGTGCTGTCCATGGCATCTAGATGTCACACAACACATCTTTATTGTGGAGTGATGCTGTCGGGCTTTCCATAGTTCTAATTTCAGACTTCATAATTTTTATAACAATGCAGCAATATCTAAAAAACAACAACTGCTATAACATGTGTTTTCTGTCTCTCTTAGCTACACATTTTGGTGGACACCAGGGGTTCTGGAGCATTTACCACTGCCACTTGATGAAGGTAAGATTTTTAATTACTCTTGTAAATCTAGAGCACTGTAAGTAGAACAAAATCACATTATGTTTTTTGTTACAAAAATACAAATTTCCCCTTTTTTTGTACACGTCTCTTGAGGCATACCTCATAGACCTTGTATGAACTTCCCGTGCATGTGTGTGAGCTCCAGCAGCCAGGGCTGACGCTACCATAAGGCGGCTTAAGCAGCTGCCTTAGGGTGCCAGGATAGGAAGTGGGTAAAATCAGATTCCCCAGCTTCTTGTTGGGGATTCAGATTTTGACACTGCTGACGTGTTTTTTTGCTATTGCGGCCGGGAGTGTGTTCACTTTAGTAAAGCCAACTGTCTGCTTTCACCTAGAAATGATACATGTGGCTGTGAAGCCGCCTAACACTTCCAACACTGCCGCGATGTGATGCCCACCCCGCCATGTTCACCAGGCTCCGCTGTCTCACCTGCAGGCCCGATGCTGTGATCATGGCCGGTTGTCGATGGGAAGGGTGACTGAAGCTCAGCAGACCTCCATCCACTCCACCTCCCTCCTGTACACAGACCAGGAAGTATGACATCACTTCCTGGACTGGAGCCGTCATTCTCCGGAATCAGTGCTGGGGGGGACATGGTATTTACCAAAACATATTCAAGCAATAGTTATATAGGCTGAAAGTGCACACTCTCGGGTTTAATTTGCGGGTATTTACATCCAAGTCTGAGGAAGAGTTTAGGAATTACAGCTCTTAAGAATAGCCACCCCCCTTTTTCAAGGGACCAAAAGTAATTGGACAATTGAATCAAAAGCGGTTTCATGGCAAGGTGTGGGCTGCTCCTTCATTATTTCTTCATCAATTAAGCAAGTAAAAGGTTCACTTGCTGAAGGCAAAACTAAAGGCAGAAAGGCAGAAAGACCTACAAACATAGAACAACTGAAGACAGCTGCAGTTAGAGCCTGGCAAAGCATCAGAAAGGAGGAAACACAGTTTTAGTAATGTCTATGGGTTCCAGACTTAAGGCAGTCATTGCCAGTAAAGGATTCTGAACAAAATACTTAAAATTAATATTTTATTTATTATTATAATAATGTGTCCAATTACATTTGAGCCCATGAAAATGGCGGGACTTTGTATAAAAATGGTTGCAGTTCCTGAAATTTGTACTTGATATTTATGTTCAACCTCTTGAATTAAAGCTGAAAGTCTGCACTTCAAATTCATTTGGATTGTTTCGTTTTAATTTTATTCTGGTGGCATACAAAAGCATAAAAATGTGTGCCTGTGTCCAAATATATATGGACCTAACTGAATATGTACTCTTAGGAACACTGCACAATACAGTAGGGCACTCTTCTCTAAGTTCACAGTCCAGGACAATGCTGAGGACGGGGAAGGGCCAGCATCTGAGACCCTATGAGAGCAGTCCCAGTCCAAGCTACCTCAGACATTACAATATATCCCAAAGCACAGTCACTGGAAATCAATTCAGGGTGATTACTCACAAGTAATGATGGGCTTGGGCGTGTTCGGATCAAACCTGCCAGGAAGTCGTCACTGCACAACGCCAATCATAGGCAGTGTGTGTGTGCAGCTGCGAGTCGGGAAAGGCCTTACTGCCTATTATTGGTGGTGTGCAGTGAAGGCTTCCTGGCTGGTTTGATCCAAACACACCGAAGCCCATCGTTACTCACAAGTGCTCAGAGCACCATTCTCCTCCTCTTCACCTTTTCGCACTTTACAATGTCTTCTTCTCCAGAGACTTCTGCTAGCTGCAAACAAGCAACACATGTAATGGAAACAGGTGGGTCTCTTCAACTTTTTAGCGTGCCTCTGTAGTTTCCCTTGCAAAGATGTACAACTGTATATATGTACCAGCCTCTTAATACTGTCTCATTTTCTGCTTTAAACTGCAAATACAATTTTGTTTTAAATATACAACCCTTAGGTTAGATACTAAAATGAACCTGGCCTTGCCTTAAGAGCCCTTTCTCACAGCCAAGGCACGGGCATCGGTGGTAAAGTGCCGCGAGTTTTAGCGGCACTTTACCGTTGTTTTTACGGCGCTTTTCGAGCGCTAGCGGGTACTTTTAACCCCCGCTATCGGCTGAATAAAGGGTTAAAAGCACCTGCAAAGAGCCGCTGCCGTGGCGCTTTGCAGGCGCTTTGGCGGCGCTGCCCATTGATTTCAATAGACAGGGGCGCTTTAGGAGCGGTGTATACACCGCTCCTAAAGAACCTCAAAGAAGCTGTCTGTAGGACTTTTTTGGATGTCCTGCCAGCGCAGCTCCCCATGTGCACTCGGGCTTTCACCATTGGATTGCGGATGAGGCTTTTTTCAGGTGCTTTACAGGCGCAATTTTTAGTGCCTGAAAAATGCCTCCATTGTCAAAGTTGTCTAAATGTTTCTAGGACAACAACAGTGCTGAAATGCACACACCTTGTGGTATCTACAAGTACCTGTGTCTTCAAATCAATCCCTGTGGAGCTCTTTAATTCCTATTCTCAGGCTGCATGTGAAGCCTCATCTTCTATGGAAGTCAAGATTAGGCACATCACCCTCCTTTTGCTAAGCCCCTGGTCATTCATTTTTTAAATGGCAGAACTTCTGTGGACAGTAGAGGCTCTGGGAGTGAAAGTTAAATGATAACCCTAACCCTAACACCCTAACCCTAACCCTGTTAAGGTCATGTGGCCTGGTATGGTCCAGGAGTGCTCACTCCCCCCCCCCCCTTCCTGACCTGCCGGGCTGAGTGCTCGGATAAGGGTCTCATGGGGAACCACTGATTTTGAATAGAGGCAGAAAAACACTGCTAAAGGCCAACATGGCTAAACGCGCATTAACACCAATGGAAGCAAGCATGTTTTTACAGACATTTTTTCCTGCTATTGGTAGTGACTTTGCAGTTCCATATTCATTATTACATAACTACATTTTTTTTAATGCAAGCAGTGTAATGATTAAATTTGACCTGGTATCATCCTCTTCTTGCCCCTATACAGCAGATTCCAGACTGGCGAACAAGGAACTATGGGGGGGAATTTAATATACAGTAGCTGCTGTGCCACTTTTCCAGTGTTAATTTCTCTTGTTATTGTGTTGCATCAAATTCATGAAGCATCTGCGACACATTTGGTTCTGACAGCGACTCATGCGCCAAATTCAGGTAGTTCTAAAATGCGCCACTTTTACACAGTATGTATCTTATGAAAGTGGAGCCAATTAAGACCAGCTTTCCTTTGGTGTACAGAGAAACACACTGATGCCAAAGTATCTTGTGTGCGTTCTAAAAGTGGAGCAGCATGCTCCAAATTCAAGTACAAGTTACAAGTACAAGATACTTTTGTAAAATCTTTCTGCACCAGTCTTTATGAATTCCATGGTATTACTTAATGCTGTAGTGCAAGTAGCATGGTGATAGGAGCAGAGTAACATAGAGATAAGCTAATCAGTTTTCTGCTTTTTTTTACTGCCCAGTCACATAAATTGGGGTCGGGAGGGAACCTGTAACTGGTACTGAACTGCTGCAGAAAATGATTGTGTCTCCTGTCCAGCCAGAAAGGGTTGCATGGTGTAGAGCTGTGTGAATCGCTGAACTGGATGGGCAGATCTAAAAAGCCTTTGAGAGGTAAAAAACTCCCTTGTATATATTTCACCTGTGAATTTAGCGGTTTGCCTGTGGTTCAGCTTTAAAGCGGTTGTAAAGGTTATTTTTTTTTTCTAAAATAATAAACATGATACAGTATACTTACTTGCTCTGTGCAATGGAATTGCACAAAGCGGTCCCTTGAAGCTCCTCTTTTGGGGTCCCCGTCGGCTCCTCCTCTTCTGTGTCTGCCACCATTGCAAGCCGCTTGCTATGGGGGCAGACATGCAGACTTGCTCCTGAGCCAGGCTGTTTGCATCAATAGGCACACACAGTGCTGCTCAGCTCTGCCCGCTCTCTGCTCACAGGATTTGATTGACAGCAGCAGGAGCCAATGGCTCCCACTGTTGCCTCTCTGTTCTGTGAATGCAGGAGAGAGCTGCTGCATACAAGCACAGCGCTAGATGGAGTGAAGACTCGTGTAAGTATTTAGGGGAGTGATACTGCTACTGGGATTTTTTTTTACCTTAAGAAAATGCATTAAAGTAGTTGTAAACCTCAGTAATTAAATCTGAACAAAGCACACATTTCTATAGTGTTTACTTGCCTCTCTCCAAATCACTTAGTGTCATTTCTCTCTGCTGCTTTATTCCTTCGCTGTCTGCATGAGTCACTTGTGACAAGTTTTCCTGACATCAAGAGGTAAAAAGGTGACAGGGATCTGTAGCACACAGTCTGCGATTGACAGCCTCAGCTCCTGTGTGCTGAGTGAAGGGGGAAGGGGTGTTCCTTCTCTTCCATCAGCCCTCAGGGCTCTTGTACAATGTGTAACAGCAGCTCCCCACCCCCTGGTTTGTGAGTCTGTGAAAAATACTTTTTCATGTCTGAGGTTTACAACAATGTACTAGATAAATGGCTGCAAATAAACAGGTACAACTTATGTAGGAGGATTTGTTTCACCTCTGTGTAACACCTGAGGCTGGCCACTTCACCGAGTATAGGTAAAGGTTTAAAACTACTTTAAGGTAAACAAATGGCTTGGCCTTAAACCCACTTTAACTTTTACTGTACACAAATATTTAAGAATCAGTTTTATAGTATTTTTGTTATTGACTGTGACAATGTTGAATGATTGTAAATCTAATTAAGCATGCAATATGTAAAACAGATGAAGTTTCCCTTTGACATTTTGGTATTGCTATCTTAGCAGTGACAAGCTTTTATTTTGACTTTTTCTTCTGTTCCAGTGGGAGCAAAATAAACATATTTGTTTTGTAATAAACACATTTGTGTTTGATGGATGGTTACATCGTTAAATGATGTCAGAAAATGTTTGATAGTTCTTGATTTTTTTATGACACGGTCTAAGCAAAACTTTTCACATGAGAAATAGAAACAAAATGAGTTACTGAAAAGTGTCGACTGCGCTAACCCCTATGTTATATTAAATGAATTAAATAACACCACTCCTGTTATGACATTAAATATATATACCCTAATATATATATATATATATATATATATATATATATATATATATATATATATATATATATATATATATATATATATATATATAATATATATATATTGTGTGCACAAAATGTACCACTATACACTATATAACCAATAATTGTGTCGCATCAAAATATGTCAACATTAGTCTTTAAGTGAAATGCCAAAACAACACCCCACCAACAATAAAAATATTTTTAAATCAAATAATAAAAAAAAATAAAACAAATGTCCAGTGGTTCTGCTGGATTAAATATCGTAGCTGATTGTTACTAGTGGGTAAGGAAATCTAAAGTCCCAGTGCAGCTCTCCAGTCGGTAAGAAAATATAAAGTCCCAGTGCAACTTTCCAGTGTGGATCAACTACTTCCGTGTGCTTCTATCCCCATCCATGGTTCCGTGGAGCTAATTCCACCAATATTGTGACAACACCACCACCATATGGATTGGCCACTCACCAGATATAGGTGTCAACACGCCTTTGGTTCATTAATGGGATAACCACTCCACTCAGGGTCTTTGCCTATGCTTTTCCCAATAGTATCGGTACAAGGGATGTTCATCCTCATAGAAAATAAACCATGATCATTGTGCAGTATGTATGCACTATTTATTTAAAAGTTATAAAAGAGAGAGACTATAAAACTCACATTTGGCTGTGCCCATATGCCGGCACCAAGGTTATCCAGCGGTTTCAAAAGGGTGAAATTATCGCTGTGTATCTCCTATGGTGGCGTGCGTCTAAGACATAGGAGATACACGGCGATACAGATTAATGTTGACATATTTTGCTGCAACACAGATATTGGTTATATAGTGTATAGTGGTACATTTTGTGCACACAACATATATATATATATATATATTTAGGGTTTCATTACCCCACATATATATTCACTGTCATAAAAGGAGTGGTGTTATTTAATTCATTAAATGTAACTTAGGGGTTAGCGCTATCGACACTTTTTTCTGTTTTTGATTTTTCACTCCACCTAAAGGTGGAATGCATTTTTGACTGCAGCAAATAATAATTTCACATTGACTAGGTTACATTTTTGTATTTTTTGTGCCAGTGACTCACATATTTCAAAATGAGTTACTGATACATTATCTAATAACATATTTTCTGGCAGTTGCTTTTATATTACAAAGTATTTATCAGCAGTTGTCTTAATGAACCCCCACTAGCAGCTGATGATATCAGCTGTCATTACCCCAACAGTTCATTAACTGTAGTAAAGAACGTTCAGCCTAACAAGTCACAGCAATATGGAACTCCACACACCACCAATTTAATAAAAAAGAACTAGGTTGTAGGCTGTGCATATATTGACTAGTCCATGATTTAGGTTCTACTGCAGGTCTACACCACAAGGTTTATTTTAGATCTCTTATGCCGAGTACTCACGAGCAGAATTTCTGACAGAAAGAGCCCAATGGGAGCTTTCCATCGTATATTCCGACCGTGTGTATGCCCCATCGGACGCTTACTGTCGGAAATTCAGACGGACTTAGATAGAGAACATGTTCTATATTTTTCCGATGGAACAAATTACTATAGAAAAAAACGCTCGTCTGTATGCTGTTTCGACACACCAAAAACGACGCATGCTCTGAAGCAAGTACGAGACAAAAGCTATTGGCTACTGGCTATTGAACTTCTGTTTTCTGTGCCTGTCGTACGTGTTGTACATCACCGCGTTCTGGACGGTCGGAATTTGGTGTGACCGTGTGTATGCAAGACAGCTTGAGTGGAATTCCGTTGGAACTCTGTCGTAAAAACCTATATGCCGCGTGTATAAAAAACACATTGAAATTACTGTATCTGTTTTTTCACATTACTGACTTACCATACCTTGTTCTGCACTGTTTCTCTGTGTGGAGGTGGCCCTCTTGGTAGAGGCAGGGCTCTAAATTCTTATGTAAGACCTTTGGCAAAGAGAACATAGAGCAGCACAGTAATAGCATCACCAAATCTCACTCCAGATCTCCTGAGACTAAGGCTGGAGATACACTATAGCGTTTTCTTGTTCAACTTTCCTTTAGATTTACCAAAACCATATAATATCAGGTCAAACCGAAACCCTTTCAATTTCTATGCAATCAGACAGGCCCTTGCACTACATAGTTGAAGGTAAATCTAAAGGAAATTAAAGAAGAAAATTGTATAGTGTATGGCCAGCCTTAGTTATGACCTGGCTGAAACACTGGATTTCCAAAAATCCAGAGGCTATGGGTGTATGGGGAGAGTTCAACCCACCCCTACCTTTACATCAGTCCCATACTGAGAGGGAAAACAACAACAATTTAAAACACATTACTAGAGGTTGTCATCTCTTTGGGACCCACATTAGGGAATGAGTAGCATTGGGCGAGCAGGATAACACTTCCAGCATCATCCACTGAGGGTGGGCCTGTTTTAGTGGTTTGGGCCAGCTGAGCTATTTGAGTTCATTGTTAACAGGTATACAAATTGGGCAGCCTCAACCACCCCAAAGATTTTGGAGAAAAGAATGTTTTTCACTTCATATAAGGTCTATTATAAGAGACCTTCATATAAGGTCTCTTATTTCCCTGTTAGAATATTATTCCAAATTCATAATTCTGCACTTATAGGTGTTATATAATATATATATAATATAAGGTATCTTGGTATAGCATGCCATGAGAAGATAAAAATAGACATGTATCTACGTAGCTAGAGGAATAATACATATGTGTTTATATCCTGCCAAGTTAGTTTAGTGTAGTCTTATGCCCCGTACACATGGTCGGACTTTGTTCGGACATTCCAACAACAAAATCCTAGGATTTTTTCCGACGAATGTTGGCTCAAACTTGTCTTACATACACATGGTCACACAAAGTTGTCGGAAAATCCGATCGTTCTAAACGCAGTGACGTAAAACACGTACGTCGGGACTATAAACGGGGCAGTGGCCAATAGCTTTCATCTCTTTATTTATTCTGAGCATGCGTGGCACTTTGTCCGTCGGATTTGTGTACACACGATCGGAATTTCCGAAAACGGATTTTGTTGTCGGAAAATTTTATATCCTGCTCTCAAACTTTGTGTGTCGGAAAATCCGATGAAAAATGTGTGATGGAGCCCACAAACGGTCGGAATTTCCGACAACAAGGTCCTATCACACATTTTCCGTCGGAAAATCCGACCGTGTGTACGGGCATAAGTCATATTAATAAGTATTAGTATGTAGTTAAAGTTGGTAATATGTGTTCATATTAGTAGATGTTTGGTTATATGACATTACAGGTTCAGCACATTAGCTCAAGTATAGAGCGTTACATGTGGGCTCAAACTCCATATGACTCTCTGAGTTAGAATTTCCGTTTGTATAGCATATTGCTGAAGTTAGCAGAAATGAATGTGTGCCATACAAAGTTCTAAGTTTTTGTGAGGTTATGAAGTTCACATGTAACATATAAAGCCAACGCTTCCATATTGAAGGGCAGACAGACACACACACACACACACACACACCCACTAGGAGAGATGACGCAGACACATTTACACAAAGACTTTGACAAGTTGGAACAGCTGAATTCTCCCAGAAGTCTAAGAATGTCATTTCCTGCTTCCTTTATGGTTACATATGGCAGCATAGAGACAGAAGGCAGCAGCCATGAAGCACGCATGCTTTCATAAGCTTATTACAGCTTTATCAAATAAGTGGTGTACTCCGCGCTCAAGATAAGTACGGGTTGCAGCCCCCCCAATGGGTTCCCAAAGGAACTTACAAAGAATAAATAAATAAAAAGTGGGGTAAATGGCGCTACCCTGTAAGGTATGGGGATAGTTAGCTGTAAGCCCACCCTATAAGAAGAAGGGGAGAGCCTATCCCAATATAGCTAGATATATGTGAGTGTGCACGTCAATTGAATGTGAGAGGAATGTGCTGGTGCATATATGTCTAAATAAGCCCATATATGTACAATAAATGATCACACATATATAGTAGAGTGTCAAACTAAACACATGCTACAGAAGTGCAATAATAATGTTAACTTAAAAGGCCAGGATGCCAGTAAAAGAATTTAAAAAATGACCAAAACTGTAATAATAGGTGACGTGAAAAAATAAACCAATACTAAATAATAAAGTCCCAAATATAAACGTAGAACATAGCAATATACCGTATATACTCGAGTATAAGTCGAGTTTTTCAGCACATTTTTTTGTGCTGAAAGTGCCCCCCTCGACTTATACTCGAGTCAAGCACTTTTCTGCAGCAAAAAATTTCATTTTCTGAAACGGCCTTTGGGGACCCGTATCTCAGGGCCACTTGGTGCTAGGAACCCCAAGTTTGGTGTGCAAACCCAGTGGAACTGTTACCACAACATATTCAAAAATGAAGTTCCTAGCACTAAGTGGCCCCGAGATACGGGGCCCCAAAGCCGGTTCGGAAAATGTCATTCTCTGCTACAGAAAAGTGCTTGACATTTTCTCAACCGATTTTTGGGGCCCTGTATCTCGGGGCCACTTGATGCTAGAAACCCCAGCTTTGGATATTTTATGGTGCTAGTTCCACTGGGTTTGCACCCCAAATTTGGGGTTCTTAGCACTAAGTGGCCCCAAGATACGGGGCCCCAAATTCGGTCAACTGTGTCCATCTGCAGCAATGTCATTTTGGGACCCTTTGGGTTCAGAGACCCCAAATTTTGGCTGCAGCTAGGGGGCATCTAGGAACCCTTAACTACCGAGTTTGAAGTTCGGGGGACCTATGGCTGCAAATGGGCACAGTGAGGCATGCAAATGGGCATTGTTGACCCTCTTTTCCACTTACAGTAGCTGTGCATTTCTCACCCCCGTCTTATACTCTTGTCAATAAGTTTTTCCCATTTTTTTGTGGTAAATTAGGGCCTCGACTTATACTCGAGTATATACGGTATGTAAGAAGTCCCACACACAGTGTGTATATATAAATACAGCATACAAAGTCGCAAAAACGGGTGAATATGAAGCGTGGATAAAAATTCTGATTCCAGGGTAGCTAATTCTAGCTATTAAAGGTGACTTCAGTGCTCAGCAAACCAAGTGACTTGTAGTGCTCCCCCTGTTGGGTCCCCACTTACCAGACGTTGCTACCCCTGCAGGGGTATTAGGCATATGTGGGTACCGTGGATGGACTACCTCCTCAGCTCTCCCAGCGTTCCCAATAGTGGTCCAATAAGCTGCTGTAGATGTTTCCACACAGTGGGGGTGTTATGCACCGGTCAGCATCTCCTGGGGGTCACTCCACCGCTTTCTCAGACAAAAGTCCTCAGAGGGAGGAAGAAAAAGGCTCCCATTGTGTAGTAATTAAGATGAGGTTTTATTAAAAATAATTAGGTTAAAAACAATAGCTTCCTATCCACAATATGGGATAGCTAAAACAATAGCAGACGTGGTGTGTAGGGAAAGCCGGTCCGTGGCGTGCATGCCACCTGCGTACCAGGCTTCCTACTTCCGTATCAGAGATGACGTCAAAGCGTATCCCCGACTTACGCGTTTCATCATTGGACATTCTCAAAGACGGCGCCATCTTTCTCCACTTAACATCTAATCGAGAATCTCCTAAAAACAGAAAATACATACAAAAAACTGAAAGGGAACCCTAAGGAGAAATATGAGACAAAACTAAAGACGTATGTGGAGAAGGGAAGAAGAATGGGTATTCTGAACCCTAAAGAAGCGGAGTATCTGGTTTCAAATTCCACCAAGACGCCAGTTATATACTACACCCCCAAGATCCATAAAAGATTAGACAAACCACTGGGGAGACCTATTATCAGCGGAATTAATTCTGTTTTCTCCCTGCTTGGGGAACATCTAGATAAATATCTTAAACCAATTGTACAGGAAGGAAAATCGTACCTACGTGATAGTGTGCAGCTTATTCAAGAGCTTCAGGAGATAAAGGGTGCAGAACAATGGTTACTTGCAACAATAGATGTTAATTCACTGTATACAAGCATTGAACAAAAAGATGGATTACTCGGAGTGGAGAAAGCACTGTATGAAAATACAGGAATGAAACACCAACAGATCCATTACATCTTAGAGGGGCTGAAACTTGCCATGGAATGTAACTATTTCTGGTACAATAAAGATTATTTTGTACAAACAAAAGGTGTTGCTATGGGAGCCCGCTATGCCCTAAGCGTAGCAAACTTATTTATGAACATGTGGGAGGAGGAATATGTTTTCAATAATAACATCCCCCAAATAAGATGTATAGAAGGTATATAGACGACTTGATTATGCTATGGGATGGGACACCAGAAAGCTTCACAAAATTCCTCGAAGATCTAAATAATAATAAGTATGGTATCACATTCACAGGCAAATGGCACCACCAGAAGATTGATTATCTAGATCTAGAAATCTTTAAGGTAGAGGATACCTTATGTACTCGTACCTTTTTTAAGGCAACCGATCGTAATGGGTACATTCCCACTTCGAGTTGCCATCATCCAAAGTGGAAGTGCAATATCCCTAAGGGCCAACTACTGAGGATATGTAGAAACTGTGACACACCTGAAGATTTTGATGCACAGGCCGACTTTCTCATACACAGATTCCATGAGAAGGGCTATGCAATTGATAACCTCATGAAACTAAAACAAGAAATCATGGGGATGGACAGGAACAACCTACTCCGAAATAAGAATAGGAATAAGAATAAACAAATGTATTTAGCCTTTATAACTGGGTTTAATAGCCAGTATAAGGATTTTGAAGGCATCATGAAGAAATATTGGCCTATCCTTAGAGAGGACCGCGTTCTGGCTAATATTCTGCCTGCCAAACCTAAATTTGTATACAGAAAAGCACCCACTCTGAGGAACCATCTAGTACATAACGTCATAGACCCCCCTAAACCGATCAAAATTTTCTCTGATATGAAAGGTTTTTACAGATGCCAAAGATGCCTACCCTGCAAAGTTAGCAAGAGACAACCAAGGAAGAAGAGATCTTTTAAATCACGTAATGACCATAAGGAGTACCCAATACACCATCTAATTACATGTCATAGTATCCATGTTACATACGTTATTGAATGCCCATGCCACCTCCAATGCGTGGGTCGACCTGCCCGCCCACTTTGTGTTTGTAAACGGGAACACATTAAAAATATCAGAAATGGATTCCCTAACCACAGTCTATCAAGACATTTTGATGAGGTGCACCATAGAGATCCGAGTGGGCTTATATTCTATGGCATTGATCTAGTTCAGGATCACTGGAGGGGGGTGAACAAGGAAACTTTAATTTCTAGGAACGAGACCAGCTGGATATACCAGCTGGGATCCCTTGCCCCTAAAGGGCTCAACCTTGACATAGACCTCAATTGTTTTATAGCCAACCCATAATTAATCCCAGCCTAAATGGGGGATTGGGGGCAGGTTGCCTGATGGGTAGTACAGATTTGGATACTGTACCATCTATTTATTCCACTATGCCACATACCCCACATACCAGTTGGGCTTTTGTATATGTTGGGATCTTATTTATGGGATGGCAGTGGGGTATCTAGTACATATATCCCCTTGGCTTTCTGCATACCATCCATTGATGTATCTACACCAATGGATGGTATAAGGTATCTTTAAATACTAACTTTTAGTTTTAGCCAGTCCAAAACCTAGAGCTGACTCTCTGACATCTAGGATGGATAGTCTCATATTTTTATGGGGTCCATTTTTATTGTTAATTCCACTTATGCAGGTACCCTCCTTTTTATAAGATACACATACATTCTTCCTTCTTCCGTACCATTACTTAGTCTGTAGAGTATGGCAGCTCTTTGGCCAGCCATAACCAGCTCTACCAGGTAGTACCTGGGGTTGTAACACTCTGTGATGATTGGGAGACTCTGGTATAGTATCAATTCTGTTTTACCTCCCTCTATGTGACATCAGAGGACCCATTTACACACAGGAAACTTCTCTTAACTGATCTCCATTTATATACTTACTTTATTTCATGTGCTATTTTAGATAAAGAATTTCTTTAAGGGTTTTTTAATATTATTTTTTTATCGACTGTACATAATAACATACTGGTCCGCGTATTGGACTTACCCTTACACACTGAAACCACATATTAGTGCTTTTTTGCTTTAAGAAGCATTATTGTCTGTGACATCAATCTTTCGATGTGAGTTTTATTAATAATAATAATATCTGTCTGTGATAGGATTTTTAGCCGTCCGGCATTCTGAATAATCACGTACGGGTACATACACGGGGGAACTTACTATATAACACTGGTCATTCACATGTGCATTAGTGATGGCCCGCTTTCTATTAATTATATTGTGCATGCCCCTCACACACCTCTGTTTACAATATGTTATCTGGATGCTATATGCCCACCTAAGACGAACTGACACATACTAGCTCAACTAACCAATGGGAACTGCCGCCTGATGCGTGCTTGTAGAGTTACCTCCCCTCTAGTTTAATTCCGAGCGGTTACTCGCTACATCCCGGGGGGGGGGGGATCGATGTGTCCGTTCACCTATATTAGATGTTAAGTTGAGAAAGATGGCGCCGCCTTTGAGAACGTCCAATGACGAAACGCGTAAGACGGGGCTACGCTTTGACGCCATCTCTGATACGGAAGTAGGAAGCCTGGAACACAGGTGGCACGCACACCGCAGACCGGCTTTCCCTACACACTACATCTGCTATTGTTTTAGCTATCCCATATTGTGGATGGGAAGCTATTGTTTTTAACCTAATTATTTTTAATAAAACCTCATCTTTACTACACAATGGGAGCCCTTTTCTTCCTCCCTCTGAGGATCTATACCTAAGAAAGCTGTGGAGTGACCCCCAGGAGATGCTGACCGGTACGTAACACCCCCGCTATGTAGAAACATCTACAGCAGCTTATTGGACCACTATTGGGAAGGGAGAGCTAAGGAGGTAGTCCATTCATGGTACCCACATATGCCTAATACCCCTGCAGGGGTAACAACGTCTGGTAAGTGGGGACCCAACAGGGGGAGCACTACAAGTCACTTGGTTTCCTGAGCACTGAAGTCACCTTTAATAGCTGGAATTAGCTACCCTGGAATCAGAATTTTTATCCACGCTTCATATTCACCCGTTTTTGGGACATTGTATGCTGTATTTATATATACACACTGTGTGTGTGGGACTTCTTACATATATTGCTAAGTTCTACGTTTATATTTGGGACTTTATTATTTAGTATTGGTTTATTTTTTCATGTCACCTATTATTACAGTTTTAGTCATTTTTTAAATTCTTTTACTGGCATCCTGGCCTTTTAAGTTTACATTATTATTGCACTTCTGTATCATGTGTTTAGTTTAACACTCTACTATATATGTGTGATCATTTATTGTACATATATGGGCTTATTTAGACATATATGCACCAGCACATTCCTCTCACATTCAATTGACGTACACACTCACATACATCTAGCTATATTGGGATAGGCTCTCCCCTTCTTCTTATAGGGTGGGCTTACAGCTAACTACCCCCATACCTTACAGGGTAGTGCCATTTACCCCACTTTTTATTTATTTATTACAGCTTTATAGCTATTTATTCTATTTCATATATTTTTACCTACACTGAACTGAACTGTTATACTATTTTTCATTGTATTTATGATGCCAACTGTGTGACAAAAAAACTCACACTGTGTTTTAAGACAGTCTGGCTATTGAACTATTGAACAAAATGCCTAAAAGACACTATTGACATAACACGTGTCTGCGAAGTTTCCTTTGCTTTTACTTTAGTAAGTCTCCTGGCTGGCTCGCCAAAGTAAAAGCTAGAAAACTTCACAGACACGTGTTATGTCAATAGTGTCTTTTAGGCGTTTTGTTCAATAGCCAGGCTGTCTTAAAACAAAGTGTGAGTTTCTTTGATCACACTTGGCATCAACTTGAAAATAAATACAAACTTAAAACTTCATACAGCTTGATGTAGTAAAACAAAAGATATTAGGAATGAAAACTGTAATAAAAGAAAATACAGGAATAGAATTAGTTTCTTGCTTTCCCTATTGTCACAGAAGTGTCTTGTTAGAACAGCTGTTTAGGAGTTAGGCTGAATATAGGCCTAAAGTAAACAAAATGTCTTCTTCAGTGTATGAAAGAGTGTGTAATAAAATTAATAATATTGTCTCCTTCTGTGTGTGTGGAAGTGTGTGTGTAGAAGAAGTGTCCTAAGCCTTTGTAACACTGTTTTTTATACTATTTCAAATCTACAAGTCAGCAAAATGCAACTATATCCATATATAGTTTGAGCTAAAGGTGAAATGATCGTATTAATAATTATTCTAAATATCCACTTTGCTAATAGCTGATACATCTTTTAAACTTCTTAGATTGACAGAAACACATAACAGTATTCTATAAAAAACCCGTAGTGTTGGTCTTCTGCTAAATGACCACTTCTTGTAATGGATACATTCTTTAAGTAACAGAAATTCAGTTCTGTACCAAAACTTACAATACATATTACACTATAATAGAATATATATTTTCACACAAATTCTAACTAGCTAACTAATTGTGATTGTACTAATTGTATTGTTTGTACAAGATTTCTTCAAGCATTTTTGCTCAATTCTAGGACACATTACTCTATGTGCATTCTTAACTGTAAAAGCACTGACCTACTGACCTTAAGTCATAAACTCAGGACATGGAGAACACCTGGTACAAAAATGACGTTCACACACCTAACTATTTTAAGATCTGTCTTATGCTGAGCTAAGTGAGCTTTTTCAAAGTCAAAGCTTAAAAGGGGACACAAACGGCATAAATACAGATCTTGGTTATAAAGCCAAATTAATACAATTATTCTACATCCCCACAAATCCATTTTGTATGCTTTTATAATAGGTCATGTTGAAAACTAAAAGTCGGATGTGGCACAGGTGATTTTTAAGGAGGCTGTATGGAGCACAAATGTGAAAGCATTGATTTGTAAAGGAGCTGTTATAGCAGCATTCTCTATCAGTCTTGTGCATGCATTGTGTTTCCAGTCTATGAATGTGTCCTGAAGTACCCAGCAACCAATATCTCCAGTAGCATATTTGGTAATGTGTGGTATTTGACTATCTCCTGTAGCATGTCTGCAGTCTCTGACTATCTCTTGTAACACGTCTGTAGTCTCTGACCACCTCCTGATGCAGGTTTTCAGTCATGGACAGCTCTCTGTAGTTTTATATTTACTGGATATTATGTGTGGTCCTTTGTCTGGATCTGAACTTTAGCCCCCCTTCATCAAGTAATATGACCGCCACTGTTTTGGAATATCTAAAACTATTATTGCCGTCTGTGGTGCTGTGAGGGAGATTTCCCTTTCTGTCCAAGTAATTTTTGTCAGACCGAACAGGAAGAGAAGTAAAATTTTCAATAAACAATTACACACATTGAAGGTTTAAACATCTGTTTTTACATTTGAGGGACAAAGAAACATTGGAGGTGATTCAATAAAGCATTTCTGATACTTTTC
The DNA here is from genome assembly GCA_037952925.1 of Lithobates clamitans. NCBI lineage: Eukaryota > Metazoa > Chordata > Amphibia > Anura > Ranidae > Lithobates > Lithobates clamitans. The sequence continues at coordinate 249,158 of JBBGZY010000740.1, forward strand.
TGGTGTTGTGGCCATATTAAAAAGACCTCTGCCAAATTCAATTTTCTTTCTTTTTTTTATTTATTATTTAATGGATTGCACCCAGTATAAACAGTTCAGCAGGAAACATCATGTATTGTGGTTATTGTTGGCAGACTTAATTGCAGTGGTACAAGTGGTCAACAATACAGGTTCATTCAGAATAAGTAATATAGTGTCTCTTCACAACAAAGATATTTTTTGTATGTGTTTGACACAAAACACAGACGGTTATCGTTATAACAAAATTAATCTGAAAACACACAGGTTTCTTGCGAGGGAACTATTCTGTTAGTTACACAATTCATACCCGTCCATACCAAGTTTTTCAATTTATAGTGGAAAACCGGTGGGGAAGTGGTCATAGTTGTAGGGTAGTAAGGGGGCAGGGCTGGGGGATAAAGGGGGGGCACAGGGAGAGGGGACCTTAAAGGGGTTGGTCGGGGGGGCATACATCTTTTCATGTAAGAAGGAGAGGTTTGTGCATAGGCTTTATGCATACTGAAGGTATTCATTGGAAAATTGGAAGAGGTTCCAGTAGAACCATCTGGTTTTATGTTCCTCGGATTTATCTTGTAGAGCTGAGGTAAATTGTTCCATGCATAGTATATCATTAACCCTGGCAAAACATTGTGCTACAGTAGGTGAGGACTGTTGTTTTGTCATAGTAGGGATACACGCCCTTACAGTATTCAGGAGGTGTTTTAAGAAGGGATTTATGGTAGTGTTGCCTGGACAATGGCATTAGGTTCAATAAGACTGCAGCCAGGTTGTCAAAAAGGGAGAAGTCTGCGAGTTTGTGGACCATGTGAGATATGTAGAAGTGTAACTACATGTATTGCAATGGTTTTCATTCTAATTCTGACACCTGCAACAAATTCAGGTAATATTTTTACATTTACGACACTCATTGATAAATACCATCATTCCAATGATAATTAAAAAAAAATAGTTGTAATTAAGACCTCTTCCATGTTGGAGTAAGATCTCTTGCACAAGTGTAAGTATTGTGTAGCAGACAAAATTCTGTCTGAGGCAATTTTTCAACAGATTCATGTACACCTTATAGACAGTTACAATTAGTTGCAAGTTGCGCCATTTGCCCAGACTGAATACAGATTTCTAATGAGTGTCTATGGAACCCTTTATGAATTCCAAGGATTGTCTTGATTGAGGCTCATTTGCAGCCTTAAATGATCAGCAACAGTTAACAAATCTGGTGTTACAGTATAATATCTCTTTATTCATTTCCCCTGATGTAAACGTGTTAAGGTGTTTGGTCTTCACTGTAATCTCTGTGAATTATTGGAGTAGTAGATTAATCGCGTGGAAGAGTGTTATCACAAATGTTCCATCTTCATTGTTCAGGTGTCTTAACAAGCTGATGTTGATGCTTGAATCTCTCAAGCAATCAGTACTGTCCCTATTGATTTTACTTTCATTCATCTTCAGAAGACCACAATTCAGTTTCTTCACAAATTTACCACTCCTTACAGTCCTTTGAGCATACATAGGATGCTGTTCAAATGGAACCCACAGGACATTAGTTAACTACTAAAAAAAAACTTTTTAAAGTGGAACTACACTTTATCTGACCATCAAAAACTATCTAGTTTATTTTTAATAATAAAAGCAAACGTCCCCATCTACCATGTATCCAAGCTTTATTTTGTTGAGAATTCACATAGAAAACACTGAAAAAAGAGGGGGGTTAGGGACAAGGATAGTCCCAAAATAGGTCCGTACCTCAAAAGGGGAGTGGGAACTGTCAGCGGTATACTCAAAAATACTTTAGTCAAAAATTACAAAATTTGACAGGGAACAATTACAATAGGCAACTGCAAAGGGTTAAAAGACAACGTTGTCTGTTAAAATGCACATCTCAGGGATCCCAAACACACTAAACCATTCAAAGCAACTGCATAGACTATCACACTTATAGTAGGATAAAAATGTGGGGTCACTGGTGGGTCCTAGGAAACCACACTATGCACTAGCCATTGAGATGCTGCGTGCCTTAGTAGCGGACATATAAGCCCACATAGAACCAATAAATAAAAGTCATAAAACCAGTCAGGCGATTCAGTAATTAAATGCAGAATGCAATGGAGTCTCCACAGACCTAGGATACTAACAGAAAATCCGATTAATACAGGAAATTATAATCAATGTCCAAACTGCATGTGGACATGCGTATCACGCAGATGACCAGCGCTCCAAACAGCATGTGAATGAGAAGTGTGAGTCAATCATAACGTGGCTTTAAATCCAAACGATTCCATTAATACCTAATGAAAATAACAATGTCTTCTCGTGTGTACCCTGTCCTAGTGGCCCCACCTGCTGCCAGTGTAGTGTGGTACTATTCACTAGACCCCATGACAGGTCTAACCAAGATTCAGGGCTCCGGCAAGGTGAAAGGAGGACTTACTGTTCGTCTGCAGACACAGAGCTACAGGGATGGGGAGCCACGTGGCGGACCATGTGTCTGCACATAGGCCAGAAGTTTTCTTTCACTTATGCTGGAACGCCTCTTATGCTGGAACGATAAGTCCTCTTTTCACCTTGCCGGAGCCCTGAATTTTGTCTAGACCTGTCATGGGGTCTAGGGAATAGTACCACGCTACACTGGCAGCAGGGGGGACCACTAGGACAGGCTACACACGAGAAGACATTATTATTTTCACTATGTATTATTGTCTGTCAAATTTTTTAATTCTTGAATAAAGTATTTTTGACTATACCGCTGACAGTTCCCACTCCTCTTGAGGTACGGATCTCTTTTGGGACTACCCTTGTCCATAACCCCCCTCTTTTTTCAGTGATGCCCAGGACCTACTGGTGAACTTCACCCAAGATTGGGTGAGTCAGTACTTCTTTCCCAGACCCTGACCCGTGGTACAGCGTCCGTTATTTCCACGTCCATCCATTTCCTCCCCCTTCTCCCTTCCTTATTCTAGCACTTAGAAAACACCTCTAGCATTTCTGACTATGGCCATCTTGAGTAAGGGCAGATGATTCATGTAGCAATTACTTCCTGTAATCTATGTGCCCTTAGCTTAGACATGCAGGCAGGAGGGTGTGCTTAGCTGAGAAAACTCCTCCTCCCCTCTTGAAGACTCCTGGGATGTATGACATAATTTGCCTAGGTATGGAAACTAGGACGTAACAAAAGAAATGTAAAAAACTGTTTAAAACAAGTAAATATAAAATATTTTCCTATCTATTTACTAATGCTAGCAGCATAAGGATTCAAAATAGTCAATGTTTATTGAGAGAGTGAAGTTCCAGTTTATGTAAACCTTTCCTGAGACTATTTTGAGGCTTTGCCTTGCTATCTCCCTGCTGAAATGCAAGTTTTCTGGCTGTTAACCTGGCTCTTTGCCTTCATTACTCCCTGTGTTACTAACCTGGAATAAATATGTAGATCAGGAAAGACAGAAGTCCTTATTTGCTTACATTTTATGAGTTATTGACTCAGTCTATTTAAAGCAGACCCCCGCCTGCTCCCTCCTACCTCTTTTACCATCAGACATCCCTTTTTTTTTTGTCTAAATTACCTTATTTGTGCTGCTCTGCTCACCTAGGTGAGACTTTGTCACTGCTCGTACGCAGATGTGTCACAGGGTTCAGATCCCAAGAGAGCGCTGCCACACATCTGTGCATATGCTGGGGTTACCTGGTATCTGTGCATGTGCAGGTGTTGCAGCACACATGCAAAGATGCAAATAGGGAAGCTAGCATCATTTGCTATCTTTTTGAGCATGCATGGCATATGTGCAGATGCACTCACTGGATCAGAATGCTGGGCATAATGGTGGTGCCTCGAAGGGGCGGAGCTATGTAAGCTCAGTGAACTGAAGTTCCACTTTAAACAGGAGGGTCAGTATGATATCCAGGCTAATACTGTTACAGAATGAGAACCCAGTAATGGCAGACACCTTGTTTTATGTAATACTCCTTGATGTTTACTTCAAAATTTGTCTCCTATTTCTTGAAAATACAATTTATTTAATTTAGTAAGATTTGTACTCTGTTTATTCTGAAAGGTTTAATACACATTTTACTGAGATGTATTGTGCTGTTTAAATTTAATGAAATGTCCTTCCATTCATTTGGGTTAGCTCAAGAAAGCAGTTCTCATTTTGAGGACTAAAACATTTGTTTCTTAAGTGCACTTTTTTCATCTCCATGTGTGCTCAATCTATTTGCAATGGTAGACACAGAAAAAAAGCCAAAATGTCAAAAGTCTCCAATATTGCCTTAAAAAAGAAAAAAATAGCATGACGGGCACATTTTTTAACCAGGCTCTTTCTCAGTATTCCTCCCACTGAGTTAGCCTCAAATGCTAAGCATTTTGGGCCATACCAGCAATAGGCATTAGTGGAACAAAATGAAAATGGATACTGAGAGCTGTTTTGTAATACCAGTTCTTTTCAGCAAATACAATTATTTTTCTTTGTTAATATAATTCTTTCATTGCTTTTTCTTACAGTAGCCCGTGCTGAAAACCTGAAGAAGATGATCATAAAGAAATTTAACAAATGTAACGAGGAAATCAATATCTACACAGAGTTTTTCCGACCTTATGAACTGAGCAGTTTTGATGACACTTTTTGCTTGTCTATGGCCAATTCAGCAAGGTATAGCTAAGCAGCTGACAAAAAGTTTAATTTAGCATACACAAATGGACAGCATTGCATAGCTCTATTAATTTGTAGACATTAATGTGCGTTTTCATGCTTCCTTTTTACAGAGATTTTATGCCAAAAAATGTTGGCATTGATCCAAGCCCATTTACTGTACGTAAACCAGATGAAACAGGAAAATCAGTCCTAGGGTAAGACTCCGAAATTCTGAATATTCATATTGTTAAAAAAAAATATATTGATAATGTCTGATACCAGATTGGAAGCTGCTTTATTCCTCAGTTCACAGTTTCAGGGAAATATACAGTATCTTACAAAAGTGAGCACACCTCTCACATTTTTGTAAATATTTTATTATATCTTTTCATGCGACAACACTGAAGAAAAAACACTTTGCTACAATGTAAAGTAGTGAGTGTACAGCTTGTATAACAGTGTAAATTTGCTGTCCCCTCAAAAAAACTCAACACACAGCCATTAATTAATCTAAACCACTAGCAACAAAAGTGAGTACACCCCACAAGTGAAAATGGCCAAATATTTTCCAACACTACCTTAACCCTCTTGGGCATGGAGTTCACCAGAGCTTCACAGGTTGCCACTGGAGTCCTCTTCCACTCCTCCATGATGACATCACGGAGCTGGTGGATGTTAGAGACCTTGCATTCCTCCACCTTTCATTTGAGGATGCCCCACAGATGCTCAATAGGGATTAGGTCTGGAGGCATGCTTGGCCAGTCCATCCCCTTTACCCTCGGCTTGTTTAGCAAGGCCGTGGTCGTCTTGGAGGTGTGTTTGGGATTGTTATCATGTTGGAATACTGCCCTGCTACCCAGTTTTGGAAAGGGAGGAGATCATGCACTGCTTCAGTATGTCACAGTACATGTTGGCATTCATGGTTCCCTCAATGAACTTGTAGCTCCCAGACCATGGCGCTCCCACCACCTCGCTTGACTGTAGGCAAGACACACTTGTTTTTGTACTCATCACCTGGTTGCCACCACACACAGTTGACACCATCTGAACAAACTTCTTACTAACTAACTAGTTTTATCTTGGTCTCATCAGGACATAGGACATGGTTCCAGTAATCCATGTCCTTAGTCTGTTTGTCTTCAGCTAACAGTTTGCGGGATTTCTTGTCTTATCTTTAGAAGAGGCTTCCTTCTGGGATGACGGCCATGCAGACCAATTTGCAGACCAATTTGATGCAGTGTGCAGCGTATGGTCTGAGCACTGACAGGCTGACCCCCCACCCCTTCAACCTCTGCAGCAATGCGGGCAGCACTCATACGTCTATTTCCCAAAGACAACCTTTGGATGCTGAGCACGTGCACTCAACTTCTTTGGTTGACCATGGCGAGGCCTGTTCTGAGTGGAAGCTGTCCCGTTAAACCAATGTATGGTCTTGGCTACCATGCTGCAGCTATGTTTCAGGGTCTTGGCAATGTTCTTATAGACTAGGCCATGTTTATGTAGAGCAACAATTCTTTTTTTAAGATCCTCAAAGAGTTCTTTGCCATGTGGTGCCATGTTGAACTTCCAGTGACCAGTATGAGAAAGTGATTTAACACACCTGCTCCCCCTTCACACCTGAGACCTTGTAATACTAACGAGTCACATGACATTGGGGAGGGAAAATCCCTAATTGGGCCCAGTTTGGACATTTTCACTTAGGGGTGTACTCACTTTTGTTGCCAGCGGTTTAGACATGAATGGCTGTGTGTTGTTATTTTGAAGGGACAGCAAATTTGCACTGTTATACAAGCTGTACACTCACTACTTTACATTGTAGCAAAGTGTCATTTCTTCAGTGTTGTCACATGAAAAGCTGCTCACGCACGCCAACGTCACTCTGACACACCGTATGTCCAATCTTGGTAAAGAGCCTATGACGTAGACTTTTTACCATGTGACGTAGACTTTTTACCATGTGATCAGCTGTGTCCAATTACAGCTGATTACAGTGCCGGTTATCGGCTTTCCTCTATTAGTGCTTGACGGGTGTACCAGGGCATCTAACTACAGTTATTGCCTCTACAGATCAAATGAGCAAATTACGATATCTGCATCAGATATACAGTGGGGGGAAAAAGTATTTGATCCCCTGCTGATTTTTTAAGTTTTCCCACTGACCACTGAGAAATAATCAGTCTATAATGTTAATGGTAGGTTTATTTTAACAGTGAGATACAGAATTACAACAAAAATATCCAGAAAAACGCATTTTAAAAAAGTTATAAATTGATTTGCATTTTAATGAGTGAAATAAGTATTTGATCCCCTATCAATCAGCAAGATTTCTGGCTCCCAGGTGACTTCTATACAGGTAATGAGCTGAGATTAGGAGCACTTTCTTAAAGGAAGTGCTCCTAATCGCACCTTGTTACCTGTATAAAAGACCTGTCCACAGAAGCAATCAGTCAGATTCCAATCTCTCCACCATGGTCAAGACCAAAGAGCTGTCCAAGAATGTCAGGGACAAGATTGTAAACCTACACAAGGCTGGAATGGGCTACAAGAGCGTGGCTAAGCAGCTTGGTGAGAGGGTGACAGTTTGGGCGATTATTTGCAAATGGAAGAAACACAAAATAACTGTCAATCTCCCTCAGTCTGGGGCTCCATACAGGATCTCACCACATGGAGTTTCAATGATCTTTAGAACGGTAAGAAATCAGTCAAGAACTACATGGGAGAATCTTGCCAATGATCTCAAGGCAGCTGGGACCATAGTCACCAAGAAAACAATTGGTAATACACTACGCCATGAAGGACTGAAATCCTGCAGTGCCTGCAAGGTCCCCCTGCTCAAGAAAGCACATGTACAGGCGATCTGAAGTTTGCCGATGACCATCTGAATGATTCAGGGGAGATCTGTTGTGGTCAGATGAGACCAAAATCGAGTTATTTGGCATCAACTCAACTCGCCGTGTTTGGAAGAGGAGGAATGCTGCCTATGACCCCAAGAACACAATCCCCACCGTCAATCATGGAGGTGGAAACATGCTTTGGGGGGGGGTTTCTGCTAAGGGGACAGGACAACTTCACCACTTCAAAGGGACGATGGACGGACCATGTATCGTCAAATCTGGGGTGAGAACCTCCTTCCCCCAGCCAGGGCATTGAAAATGGGTCATGAATGAGTATTGCAGCATGACAATGACCCAAAACACACGGCCAAGGCAACAAAGGACTTGCTCAAGAAGAAACACATTGAGCCAGTCTCCAGACCTTAATCCCATGGAAAATATTTGGAGGGAGCTGAAGGTTCAGGTTACCAAACATTAGCCTCGAAACCTTAATGACTTGGAGAGGATCTTCAAAAGAGGAGGGGGACAAAATCCCTCCTGAGATGTGTGCAAACCTGGTAGCCAACTACAAGAAACGTCTGACCTCTGTAAATGCCTACAAGGGTTTTGCCACCAAGTTCCAAGTCATGTTTTGCGAAGGGATCAAATACTTATTTCACTCATTTAAAATGCAAATCAATTTATAACTTTTTTGAAATGCGTTTTTCTGGATTTATTTGTTGTTATTCTGTCTCTCACTGTTAAAATAAACCTACCATTAAAATTATAGACTGATCATTTCTCAGTGGTCAGTGGGAAAACTTACAAAATCAGCAGGGGATCAAATACTTTTTTCCCTCGCTATAATACACCCCTATATGCCTATTTTTTATGCATAAGAAAGACTCTCCATTGTATCATAAATGTCAGATGGGTCATGGTACTTTTATTCACATGGTATGGGAGTGCTCTAAGGTAAAGCCCCTTAGTATGTCTCCTGGGAGCAATTGAGAATAAAGAGATGAATGCTGCTACAAAACTATTCCTTAGACTTCTCTTTTTTTTATGTCTGTAAACTTATAGTGAGGAGGTGGATACATGCTGCAAATCTGACCCTGGGGATGTGGAGGAAATTAGTCCATACGGATATTCCGCTCTATCACATGACATATGAGGCCCGGGGATGTCCCAAAAAATGTAGGAAGGCTTGGTTCCGGTGGGTTGATTCTTCTGATACATTAGAGGGGGTAGTGGATGCTTGAATGGTTACGGGAAGGGACAGAGAGGGAGAATAATTCCTGGGGTGGAGGGTAGTGGATAGGTTTTTCACACGCTAAAGGACCTGTTATGGTTGTTTTTTTCTGTGAAAAAAACTGTTTTCTATGTTTTTGTTTTTTATTGTTTGAATGTTATACGCTGTTTTGTGTAAGTATCCTGAGGCTACTAATAACCACTTAGAGGGTACAGAAAAATAAAAGAAAGTGGGGAAGGGGGAGAAAAAAGCACTTACCAGGTGCTGAGGTGCATTGGCGGTCTCAATTGCTTATTGGAGATCGAAATGTGGTTGTGTATGACACATGTAGTATGTGCAAGTTTGTTTTCTCGAGTAAGTATATTTTGTATTCTCATGGATACCCTTATGTACTGAATTTGATAAATGTATGTATCTTTTGCAGTCTGGTAATAAAAAACTTGTTTAAAAAAAAAAAAAAGATGGACTCATCCAGTCAATTTCTGCATTCACTGTAAGTTAAGGCTGCTGTTGGAGACAGCTGTTACTAACAGAAAGCTGGGTACAAGTTAAAAGAGAAGTGTGAGTATTTTTTTAATTCATACTTACCTAGGTGGATGCAGCATCGGTCCGATGTTGCAACCTGTCCCCCCCGGCTCTAACACAGCTCTCTGCTCTGCCCCCTCCTCACTCACTGGAGCGATGGAGTGTGGAGGGGGCGGGAGCGGGCAGGTCAGGCTCTCAGCGGCTCGCTGATAGGCTGAGCCGGGTGCCGGTCCAGGAATCTGGGCGGATCCCGACTCTATGGTCGTGATGACGCCCGTGCCAGGACCGACTATGTGACATCAGCAGAGAGCGGACTTCAGCCTGCTCTCTGCTATAAACGGGTCACAGGCATGCAGAACGAACTGCACTCCTATGATCCATAGGAGAAGTACAGCCAAACAAGCTTTGACTGTACTTCTGCTTTAAATGCTCTTTTCTGTACTAATGTAAACATTTTTTTAGTCTGCCTGTCTGCATGTTTTGGGTGTCTTGAGCCCCTACCCCTCTCTCCCGAGAATTTCATTTTGTGAGCAATAAACATTTTTGTTTTTCTCTACTTAGTGACTGGTGGCCATCAGTTATTATCCCACTATGCCTAATAATCTACACCCTGAGGTGAAATGTCATCCCACCCTGTCATGGGGGGTTACCACCATGCCTCTGGGGGTCAGGGGTATGCTATGTTTACAAGAAATTCTGCTGGGCTATCCAACCAGTGGGCATCCACTGGTATGGAATATTCGTTTTCAGTGGACATAGCATGTAGGATACTTGTTTGTTTCCTGTTATGTTGGCCGAAGCGAACACTTATTCCCCGTACACATGGTCGGATTTTCCGCTGGAAAATGTGTGATAGGACCTTGTTGTCAGAAATTCTGACCATGTGTAGGCTCCATCACACATTTTCCATCGGATTTTCCAGCACACAAAATTTGAGAGCAGGCTATAAAATTTTCCGACAACATATGTCTTTCAAATAAACTTTTGTAAACAAAAAAAAAAAAAAAAAAAATTTTCCGACAACAAAATCCGTTGGAATTTCCGGTCGTGTGTACACAAATCCGACGCACAAAGTGCCACGCATGCTCAGAATAAATAAAGAGATAAAAGCTATTGGCCACTGCCCCGTTTATAGTCCCAACATACGTGTTTTATGTCACCGCGTTCAGAATGATCGGATTTTCCGACAACTTTGTGTGACCGTGTGTATGCAAGACAAGTTTGAGCCAACATCCGTCGGAAAAAATCCTAGTATTTTGTTGTCGGAATGTCCGATCAATGTCCGACCGTGTGTACGGGGCATTACAGTAAATATTAACCTTTTTGCCATTGTGAATATAAGATGAATATAAATATTATTAGAAACAAAGTAACTCTGTAGGTTCTAAACGCATAGTTATTTACTTGAAAACTGCTGTGCACAATAAAAACAAAATTAACAAGTTGCCAAGTGCTGATTAGCACATCCTTAAAGGCTGATAACTTTGTTAAGCAATATCTGTGAGTTTAACAAAACATGTGTCTTGTCCTCTGGCCTTCTTATGGTGCTTGTTAGAGAGACAAAGAATTGATATTCTTTTGGCTTGGTTTCTGCATATCCCCAAGCTCATGTTCTCATTGCCAGAATCGGCCAGGGATTTGATTTTCATCTCAGCTGATATTCTGTCACCACCACTGTGCTAGTAATTATCTATCTTATCGTTTCAATTACTTTGTGATGAGAGAAGTCATTGTAGATGGGTATGGTGTTAACTACATACAAAGGATATATTACCTATATTTCCTTGTTTCTCTATGACAAATATTTCTGTGATGCAGAGTCATCTTTTAGTCATTCCATTTCCAAAACCATGTTCTTAATAAAACTAGCCAAACAAAAAAAATGCACATCTGCTATACTGCTGTGAACTTCTGGGAATTGCAACAAGTTTTTTCTAGGCACTCTTCACACTTACACAAAGCAAACTGACAATGTAGTATTGTTGAAATGTACAGTATATTGATATTTTAAAGGAATATGAGTCAGATGAAAAATTGATAGAAAACGTCCAATATATCAGCTAGTTGCAGTTGGTATTTATTTTTCAATGTGAAATGTAGATGTCTTTTTAGGTCAACACTCAACTATGTGTTCCCGTTGGTTATGGATCGCCTTTCGTTAAAGAATTGTACCTATTTCACATGATTTTTAATTTTTTTAATTGAACTCTGCTTTTTTTAGAGTACAAAACTTTCATCTAAATATATTCCTTAGAAGGGTATAAATGCACTTAGTGTGCATCAAATGTTTTTGCAGATCCAGATACTACCTAGCAAAAGTAGCAGTGACATCAACACAGTGGAGCACATAGCCTGTGCTGAGAGAAGAGCTGTTGGATGGACTCAGTAGATCCACCCACCACAGGCTCCGTGCAGAAAACTACAGGTGTGCAGATACAAAACTAGTCATCCGGCACAAGGAGAGAGAGCCACAGTAACCAGTCATTATTACAGAAAACCCCTGTATGAAGGCAAAGCACAGGCATTGTTTAATGCTGGATTACTGCACAGATCTGGAAAAAATACACAAGATACACCAATATTCAAATAAGAATACACATGGCTCCTGTATTTACTGCAGAATCTTCACCCTCTCCAGCCACTGTAGCCATTAGGGTTGTGTGACTACATACACTGGGGAACAGTAGGGTACTAAGGGCTGTGTTGGGGTGTGGCCTTTGATGGGGGTTCTGTGGTCACCCAACATTCACTTTTGGTGTTACACAGCACTGCACTATAGCTCTGTACAACACAACAATAAAAGAATGTTGGGGGGGGGGGGGGGGGGCCACAGCACCGCCAGTGAGTTGGCACTCAGGGCTTCTTTAACAGTGACAGTCCATAGTAAGGAGAAGCCTCCTTCCCTGCTCCAGTCATATTACAGAGCCAAGAAGATGACTGAACAAGTTTAGAGAGTACTGGGGAATGACTGTACTGAGTGGTCTAAACTGGGGAGGGGATTGGGGGAGGGGGCATCCGAAATGAAAATTCTGGACAGAAACCGAAAATTCAGGATGCACTTAGCCGAAAAACCCAAAACCGAAATGGACCGTTTTTTTAAAAAAAAATCTATATTTTCTTTTCAAATAGTTTTTATTGGGTTTCCAACAGTATAAAAGATTACACAGAGTACAAAACATAAACAAAATGAGCAATTGGGTAACCATTGTTGAATACCTTATTGTTCTCAGTAAGACATATGACCACAAGGGTCCTTCAATACAAAATTAGAGTGGCCGCAGTGCATCCGGTTACTGCGTAATAATGGTGCATCCGAGCCTTCCGGGCACCCCTAAGGGGAGCTAACTGTGCCACAGAGTACCCGACAGCGCCCACCTCGCTACTGTTGGTGTAGCCACTAGTTTATTTAAATTGACATACTTATTGTACTCTTTTGGCATCTCCAAGATTATAACATGAAACTTAACAAAAATATTAAAAACATAAAATATGTAGCAGATAAATCTACAAGTGGTCAGCCTGCTATTAGGCACTAGGATAGCACATAGTCCATGTACCCCAACAATAATTAAACTTGCGTAGATTATGATTCTTTACAGCCAAGTATTTTTCATATGTATATTGTAATTGAACTCTTTGAATAACTTCAGAGACATTAGGGGCCATAGTGGACTTCCATTTAGAGGTAACAGTTAGCTTTGCTGCTGTTAAGACATGAGTGACAATGGGCCTAAATTGCAAGGGCACTGAGTTTATTCCTATATTGAGTATAGCCATTTGTGGTGTTGGTGGGACAATCAGACCTGTAACCCTAGCTATTAGAGAGAATACTGTTTTCCAAAAACTCCTCACTCCTTTACATCTCCAGATTACATGCAAGATGCCGCCTCTTTCCCCACACTCCCTCCAAAAGTTGGAGGATGAGCCTGGGTAAATCTGCGCCAGTCTAACTGGAGTCAAATAAGTCCTGTATAGCATTTTCAACATCAGCTCCCAGTGGTTTACACAATGGGAGAAAAAAAAATCTATATTTTCTATACATAATTGTATTGTATTAAACGTAATTAATTTAATTAATTTGGACGAAGTCCTTGTGGATGTAACGCCGCGTACGGGGGCGGAGCTTTACGGCCGACGTCACCCGCTGCCATCTCATGCTTACAGCTGTTCGGACGCGAACAGACTGTCTCCTTCTGATGAGAGTTTGTTGTTTTTTGCCGCGCCGTTGAGCGCTTTTACATAGAAATTCATTTTTATATCGAATAAGCATTGAAGGAATTTTATACGGATCACTCTTATGCCCTGTACACACGGTCGGATTTTCCGACTGAAAATGTGTGATAGGACCTTGTTGTCGGAAATTCCGACCGTGTGTGGGCTCCATCACACATTTTCCATCGGATTTTCCGACACACAAAGTTTGAGAGCAGGCTATAAAATTTTCCGACAACAAAATCCGTTGTCGGAATTTCCGATCGTGTGTACACATATCCGACGCACAAAGTGCCACGCATGCTCAGAATAAATAAAGAGATGAAAGCTATTGGCTACTGCCCCGTTTATAGTCCCGACCTACGTGTTTTACGTCACCGCGTTTACAATGATCGGATTTTCCGACAACTTTGTGTGACCATGTGTATGCAAGACAAGTTTGAGCCAACATCCGTCGGAAAAAATCCTAGGATTTTGTTGTCGGAATGTCCGATCAATGTCCGACCGTGTGTACGGGGCATTAGAGTTTTCTTCTTTTATCCTTGGGGACTGCTGCTTTCCATCCTGCATTCAAGGTACTGATATAACCCAGGACAACCGAAGACTGTTCCTTGCAGATGAGATCCAGCGTAGCTGTTCACCAGTGGCTCATTCAGGCTTGTCTGACCCCCTGTAATTAAGGGGTCCACCTTTTCCGGTAAGCGCACTCTCATGATTAAACATATCACATCTGATGCGTTATAAAAAAGGGACTTGCCTGCTCGTGACAAGAGGAATTGAATTTAAGTTTGATTTTATGGACTCTTATAAAATACAAATTTTTTAGATTTTCTTTGCACTGCACTTACCGTATATACTCGAGTATAAGTCGTTCCGAGTATAAGTCGAGGCCCTAATTTACCCCCAAAAAATGGGAAAAACTTATTGACCCGAGTATAAGACGAGGGTGAGAAATGCACAGCTACTGTAAGTGGAAAAGAGGGTCAACAATGCCAATTTGCAGCATCACTGTTCCCATTTGCAGCCTCACTGTGCCCATTTGCAGCCATAGGTCCCCTGAACTTCAAACTCGGTAGTTAAGGGTTCCTAGATGCCCCCTAGCTGCAGCCAAAATTTGGGGTCTCTGAACCCAAAGGGTCCCGAAATGACATTGCTGCAGATGGACACAGTTGACCGAATTTGAGGCCCTGTATCTCGGGGCCACTTAGTGCTAAGAACCCCAAATTTGGTGTGCAAACCTAGTGGACCTAGCACCATAACATTTCCAAAGCTGGGGTTTCTAGCACCAAGTGGCCCCGAGATACAGGGCCCCAAAAATCAGTTCAGAAAATGTCAAGCATTTTTTTGCAGCAGAGAATGACATTTTCCGAACCGGGTTTGGGGCCCTGTATCTCAGGGCCACTTAGTGCTAGGAACTTCATCTTTGGATATGTTAGGGTACCAGTTCCACTGGGTTTGCACACCAAATTTGGAGTTCCTAGCACCAAGTGGCCCTGAGATATGGGGCCCCAAAGTCGGTTCAGAAAATGTCAAGCACTTTTCTGCAGCAGAGAATGACATTTTCCGAACCGATTTTGGGGCCCCGTATCTCAGGGCCACTTAGTGCTAGGAACTTCATCTTTGGATATGTTGTGGTACCGGGTCCACTGGGTTTGCACACCAAATTTGGGGTTCCTAGCACTAAGTGGCCCTGAGATACGGGGCCCCAAATTCGGTTCGGAAAATGAAATTTTTTGCTGCATAAAAGTGCTTGACTCGAGTATAAGTCGAGGGGGGCACTTTCAGCACAAAAAAATGTGCTGAAAAATTCGACTTATACTCGAGTATATACGGTAATTGTTTATTGATTGTTATTGAGGTTGGTGAATTCCTTTAGTGTTCAGCTTGCATCCGTCATTACGTATAGTTTGCGCTGATTGCCCTTTATTTTTTAATTTAATTAATATGAATTTAAATGAATATGAATTTTAGTTTAGGTCATTATCTGTACCTATCTTTTCTATCCGCAAAATGCAGATAACCCTATTTTCGGCTGATATATCGGTGCATCCCTACTTTTCTACCGCCCGAACGATAATTGGTATCCACGTTCATTCATTCCTTTATTATGCCCTTATTGCAACATACTGTGTGATACAGCTTGTGCCAGAAAACAAAGCCAGTTATCAAATGCGATGCTTTGCGACTGTCATTATGGGACATAGCAGCTGATTTATTCATTAACACAGAAGATCTGTTTTTGTTGTTTGTATAAATTCAAAGACAGAAAATAAATTGCACAAAAGCACAATAGGGCATGTGTAGAACCAGTTGTTGTTGGAAGAAACTATGTTGACTCAATTAGTTTATGGAGGTCAATATTGGCAGCTGCAGTAGTTAGTTGCTTGATCTTGCTAGCCACTAACAAACAAACAGAATAAAATAAGAAATATACTAGTAAAATGTGAAGCTTGAGACCATTTTAATAACTACTAGGCTTTGTTTTTTACGTTTCATATTCTGTGAATAAATGACGCAGCTGTGACCGGACTCTTTTCAAAAAGTGACATGTGTTACTTTTTGAAAAGTAACACCTTTCACACCGGCCTCCAGGCATGTACTGGCCATCGGGAGATTCCCGGTGGGCCGATGGCTCAGTGGGCCAGTCAGGTGCGGTCCTGGAGCCGCTCCTCTCTGGCAGTGAGTGATCGCAATTTTACTCCTGTCAGGAGGAGCTGCTTCCATCATATGCTGCTGGAGAGAGCATTAGGCGTTATGCTACCACCAGCCTGCAGGGGGGGATAGACCAACGGCAGACTTTTCTTCCTCTCTCCCCTATCACTTGTTATCACATGACTGGAGAGAGAAAGGAGAAGCTGCCTTCAAAACGGTAATTACATGTGGGAGAGGGAGGACACCGATGACACTGATGTGAAGGGCTGCTGATGGGGGCTCTCTGATGGGGACTGTGATGAGCAGGGAGCTGCTGGTGGGGACTGTGATGTGAAGGGAGCTGCTGATTGGGACACTCTGATGTAAGGGGGACGCTGTTGGGGACACTATGATGTAAGGGGGACGCTGTTGGGGACACTCTGATGTAAGGGGGGCGCTGTTGGGGACACTCTGATGAAAGGGGGACGCTGTTGGGGACACTCTGATGTAAAGGGGGACGCTGTTGGGGACATTCTGATGTAAAGGGGGACGCTGTTGGGGACACTCTGATGTAAGGGGGTGCTGTTGGGGACACTCTGATGTAAGGGGGACGCTGTTGGGGACACTCTAATGTAAGGGGGGCGCTGTTGGGGACACTGATGTAAGGGGGACGCTGTTGGGGATACTGATGTAAGGGGGACACTGTTGGGGACACTCTGATGTAAGGGGGATGCTGTTGGGGACACTCTGATGTAAGGGGGACGCTGTTGGGGACACTCTGATGTAAGGGGGACGCTGTTGGGGACACTCTGATGTAAGGGGGACGCTGTTGGGGACACTCTGATGTAAGGGGGACGCCGTTGGGGACACTCTGATGTAAGGGGGACGCCGTTGGGGACACTCTGATGTAAGGGGGACGCTGTTGGGGACACTCTGATGTAAGGGGGACGCTGTTGGGGACACTCTGATGTAAGGGGGATGCTGTTTGGGACACTCTGATGTAAGGGGGCGCTGTTGGGGACACTCTGATGTAAGGGGGGCGCTGTTAGGGACACTCTGATGTAAGGGGGGGGCTGTTGGGGACACTCTGATGTAAGGGGGGGCGCTGTTGGGGACACTCCGATGTAAGGGGGGACGCTGTTGGGGACACTCTGATGTAAGGGGGGACGCTGTTGGGGACACTCTGATGTAAGGGGGGACGCTGTTGAGGACACTCTGATGTAAGAGGGGACGCTGTTGGGGACACTCTGATGTAAGGGGGGGCGCTGTTGGGGACACTCTGATGTAAGGGAGGTGCTGTTGGGGACATTCTGATGTAAGGAAGACGCTGTTGGGGACACTCTGATGTAAGGGGGATGCTGTTGGGGACACTGTTGTGAGGGGGACGCTGTTGGGTACACTCTGATATAAGGGGGACGCTGTTGGGGGCGCTGTTGTGGACACTCAAAATTAAAGTGGGCCAGTCATGAGGAAGTCCAGGGCCAAATTTTTGTCCCAGTCCAGCCCTGCCGGCCTCAGATAACCGAGCCGCTGCAGGAGCAGAAACATCTAACACATTCCATCCCAAAAATGGGTGGAACATGTAACATGTTCTGAAGGTAAATGTATCCTTTAACCACTTAATAACAGGCCCATAGCCAAATGACAGCTAGAGGGCGGTTTTTTAACTCTGGGAGGGCGTACAGTGACGTCCTCCCAGAATTCCGTCCTCCCGAATTCCGCTGATCGCGGCCGTTTACCATGTGATCGCTCCGCACATGTAAACAAGCCGGCATCATCTCATGACGCCGGTTCCTCTCTCCACTCTGTGTACCGATTGGTACACTGTGAGCGGAGAGGGGGAGGGATCAGATGGCAGCAGCGCTGTGGGCTGCATGTGTAGTGCCCACAGCGCTGCTCAGTGACAATTGCCATCCATCCATCCATGCTTAGCCATCCCTCAATGCTCTGCAATACCCTGCACTACTCTGCAATGCCCCACAATACTGTGCAATACTCTGCAATGCCCTGCAATACTGTGCAATACTCTGCAATACCCCACAATACTCTTCAATACCCCGAAATACTCTGCAATACCCCACAATACTGTGCAATACCCCGAAATACTCTGCAATACTCTGCAATGCCCCGAAATACTCTGCAATACCCCGCAATACTATGCAATACTCTGCAATACCCCACAATACTGTGCAATACCCCGCAATACTGGGCAGTACCCCACGATACTGTGCCATTCGGCGATACCCTGCAATACCCCGCAATACTCTGCCATACCACGCAATACTCTGCCATACTCGGTGATACTCAGCCATACTCTGCCATACCCAGTCATACTCGGCGATACCCTGCAATACCCAGCCATACCAAGCCATACCTAGCCATTCCCAGCCATACTCCGCCATGATCAGCCATACTCCGCCATGCTCAGCCATACTCCGCCATGCTCAGCCATACTCCGCCATGCTCAGCCATACTCCGCCATGCTCAGCCATACTCCGCCATGCTCAGCCATACTCAGCTGTACTCGGTCTCTGTATGTGGCCAGTCTGTGGAAGTCTCACACATGTGGTATCTCCGTACTCAAGAGGAGTGGGAGAATCTATTTTGGGGTGTCATTTTTGGTATGTACATGTTATGTGTTAGAAATATTGTATAAATGGACAACTTTGTGTTAAAAAAAAAAAATGCGTTTTAACCACTTCCCGCTCGTCGTCATATGACGTCCTTGACTTTGTGCGGGGATATCTGAATGATGCCTGCAGCTACAGGCATCATTCAGATATCAGCCTTTTCAGCCAGCGATTCCCTACACCATAAAAATGATCATAGAGGCTGTTCCACTGCTTGATCGTTCTTACGGAAGGCGAGAGGGGACGTCCCCCCATCCCGCCATCCTCCGGTGCTTCTACCGACTCACCGCTATGATCGAAGCCAGGATCGTTTTTTTGTTTTTCTTTTATTTCAGGCTTCCCAGCCTAGAGGTGAGATGTGGGGTCTTATTGACCCCATATCTCACTGTAAAGAGGACCTGTCATGCCATATTCCTATTCCTATTATTATTAAGGGATGTTTACATTCCTTGTAATAGGAATAAAAGTCATCAAAAAATTTTTTTTTTGGAAAAAAGCGTCAAACTAAAATAAATAAAGTAAAATGAACAATAAAAAAAAAATTTTTTTTGAAGTGCCCCTGTCCCTGTGTGCTCGCATGCAGAAGCAAACGCATACGTAAGTCCAGCCCACATATGAAAACGGTGTGCAAACCACACATGTGAGGTATCGGTGCGATCGGTAGAGCGAGAGCAATAATTTTGGCCCTAGACCCCCTCTGTAACTCAAAACATGTAACCAGTAAAAATTTTAAAACGTCGCCTATGGGGATTTTTAAGTAGTGAAGTTTGACACCATTCCACAAGCGTGTGCAATTTTGAAAGGTGACATGTTGGGTATCTATTTACTCGGCGTAACTTCATCTTTCACATTATGCAAAAACATTAGGCTAACTTTACTGTTTTGTTTTTTTTTTTAAAGCACAAAACTGTTTTTTTTTCAAAAAAAAACGCGTTCGAAAAATTGCTGCACAAATACCGTGCAAGATAAAAAAAGTTGCAATGACCGCCATTGTATTCTCTATGGTCTTTGCTAAAAAAAACATATATATAATGTTTTGGGGTTCTATGTAATTTTCTAGAAAATAAATGATGATTTTTACATGTAGGAGAGAAATGTCAGAATTTGCCTGGGCACTCCAGAACACCTGAAGGTGCTCCGTTCATGTTGGGCCTCTGTATGTGGCCACGCTGTGTAAAAGTTTCACACATGTGGTATCGCCATATTCGGGAGTAATAGCAGAATGTGTTTTGGGGTGTAATTTGTGGTATGCATATGCGGTGTGTGAGAAATAACCTGCTAATATGACAATTTTGTGGGAAAAAAAAAGAAAAGAAAAAACTTGAATTTCAAAGAATTGTGGGAAAAAATGACAACTTCAAAAAACTCCCCATGCATCTTTTTAAATACCTTGGGATGTCTTCTTTCCAAATAGGGGTCATTTGAGGGGTATTTGTACTTTTCTGGCATGTTAGGGTCTCAAGAAATTAGATAGGCCGTCAGTACTTCAGTACAGGTGTGACCAATTTTCAGATATTGGCACCATAGCTTGTGGACTCTAAAACTTTCACAAAGACCAAATAATATACACCGATTTGGGTTATTTTTACCAAAGTTATGTAGCGGTATAAATTTTGGCCAAAGTATATGAAGAAAAATTACTAATTTGCAAAGTTTTATAACAGAAACGAAGAAAAATGCATTTTTTTCAGACTTTTCGGTCTTTTTTATTTTGTAGCGCAAAAAATAAAGAACCCAGCGGTGATTAAATACTACCAAAAGAAAGCTCTATTTGTGTGAAAAAAAGGACAAAAATTGTATATAGATACAGTGTTGCATGACTGAGTAATTGTCATTCAAAATGTGAGAGCACCAAAAGCTGAAAATTGGTCTGGTTATTAAGGGGGTTTAAGTGCCCAGTGGTCAAGTGGTTAAGCATAGTTCCCGATATCTTTTGCATGTTTGAATTAAAGACCCACATCTGTGTCTGTCATGGTCTGGGGTGATTTGTGATATCCTCTACTTGGTTTTAGCGCCCTACACACAATACTATGGCCATATTTGGTCTCCTGATGAAGCAATTTAATGGCAAAACACGGCGAGACAGATGATCATTGTCCTGCACTTTTGCCACTTGCTATATGATGTTATAATCTGGTCTATATTTGTATTCTGTATTATTTAATGTTAGGGCTAAGCTGGACTGCCGCTCCTATTTAAGGATTACTGTATACAGTATCGTGATTTTATGATACCTTTTTAACCTATATTAATGTGATTAAACTTCTCGTTATTTTATTGAGGTTCTGTGGTGACTGTTGTGTTGGGGTTATGTTTGGCACCTCAAAGTCCGTCGTCTTTCTTTCTTTTGCTTCATCTGCTGCATTGTTTCCTTGGCTGACCACCGCATTTATGGTCCTCAATGTTGCTAATTTTTTGTGCTTTATAAGAGCCTGAACAGCACATCTTGAAACTGTAGTCTGCTTTGACATTGCCTGGGAGAGACCTCGCTGATGCAGTATAACTACCTTGTGTCCTTTTGCTGTGCTCAGTCTTACCATGGTGTATGACCTGTGGCATTAAACTGTCTTGAACAACCTCACCTTAGTAGCAGAGTTTGGCTGTTCCTCACCCTGCATTAAGCCTCCTACACAGCTGTTTCTGTTTCACTTAATGACTATGTTTCAACGTACATATGAAATTGATGATTATTAGCACCTGCTTGGTATACTTGATTAATTATATACCTGACTTTAATCCTACAAACTCCCCGACTTTGTGCAAGTGTACAAAACATGCAAGTGTAAGTATTGATGCTGGTTTGAAGCCAAAGGGTAGTCACACTAAATATTGATTTGATTTAGCTTTTTATTCTGTTTGCTCGCTCTCAATCTTGTATATTGATCAAAATAAATAATTAAAATATATATTTTAAACATTCTTACTTTATATAGCATTTCTTCACACCTGTGTAAAACTTTTGCACAGTACTGTGTGTGTGATTTTATATATATATATATATATATATATATATATATATATATATATATATATATATGGATAAATTTTTTCTTTTTCCCTTTTTTATAAGTGACCACATGACCTCTGTTCTCAGCTGCATAAGGGGCTTGAAGAGGTGGAGGTGGAGACTGCTGGGGAGCGTGTCAGCAGGAGGCAGAGAAACCACAATGCACTGATCCTCCGAGCTGTGCAGTGGGGCGTGCCAGCACAAGACTGACAATTGTAGGGCAGGCAGGCTGTTCTCCCAGCACAGCCAGAAACCTGACTATGCTGGGATGGATGTGCTCTCGTGCCTAGTGTAGTCATTTTGAAATAGGAAAGCAGGGGTACTGGCAGGCTCACCAAGTATTTTACACAAAGGAAGTAATGCAAAGAGAACAGGATCATTTTTAACACAAGTACATGATGCAACAGACACATATTGGGAATATGAAATGTTGGGGTAACATACACTTTGAAGCGGAACTTTACCCAAAAGGTCTGCTTGTTTGCATTTTTCCCCCTTCACTGCCACATTTGGCACTTTTTTGGGGGAGGGGGGAGTGGGTACCTGGTCGTTATCATGCATTGGGGGGTGCTGCACAGGTGTACAATGGGGTGCCTTTTAAAATGAATGGCACCACATGACACTGATGCAGATAATGCATAATGCCTTGTAACGGGCCCTTACTGTGAAATATCTTTTCGATTGATATTAAAAAATGTAGACAAATAATAAGAGAGATGTCAGTACTGATTTCTAGGTTTACATAGAGGATATATTCCTTCAGAAAGATTACACTTCTAGAAGTCTTCCCCCTCCCCCACACTGATGAAGACGTATATCACTGACCCCAAGCAGGCTGCTGCTTTTCCTTCCACCCACACTCATTTCTGTCTCCTTCGTACAGTCATTTCAGAAGAATTTCACTATAATTTAGCTGACAAATACTTACTTACAATATTATTTTGTTTAATCCAAGTAAAATCTATTAATTTATTCGCATTAAGTGGCTTAAACCCCAAAACAAACATTTAAAATAGATAGATATAGATATATTAGATATGTTGGCTTTATTTATTCTTTTAGGCTTTTTTCCTTTATTTCCACCTGATGATCAGCCAGTAAGTCTGTTATTTTTCAGCTTCCATTTACAAGCCAAGCTGCTCCAGCAAATCTGGCAGTTAGAGTGTTGAAGCAAAGCATGTAATAATGGCAGGGGTACTTACAATAGTTAGCTATTATTCATTTATGAAAAACTCCAAAAGGAAAAAAAAAATGTTGCTGTAACTGCTTAAAACGTGTTAGCGGAGTTTGGCTATATAGTGAACATTACTGGGATGTTTTCTTTACCTTAGTGCAAGGAATGCATTAAGGCAAAAAACTTTTTGACTTTAATTTGTTAGTCAAGTCCATCTAAATCTTCTAGTGCATCTGACACTATTGTGCATTTTTTTTGTCTGTTCTTGCTCATTGCAGGCCATTAAAAATTAATTGGCTGTTTAAGTATAATTCATTAATGCAACAAGAAAGAACCGCAATGTGTGAATAAACTAAAACTCAGATTTTGCTGGTACTGCCTCTTCTGGTGTAATTTGGAACTGCATTGGCCAATTCTGACAATTCTCTCCTACATGTAAAAATCTTTATTTGTTTGCTAGAAAATTACACAGAACCCCAAAACATTATGTATGTTTTTTTTTAGCAGAGACCCTAGAGAATCAAATAGCAGTCGTTGCAACTTTTTATCTTGCACGGTATTTGCGCAGCAATTTTTCAAACGTGTTTTTTTTTTTAAAAACTGTTTCATGCATTAAAAAAAACAAAGCAGTAAAGTTAGCCCAATTTTTTTGCAAATAGTGAAAGATGATGTTATGCCGAGTAAATAGATACCTAACATGTCACGTTTCCAAATTGCACACGCTCATGGAATGGCGCCAAACTTCGGTACTTAAAAATCCCCATAGGTGACGCTTTAAAATTTTTTACAGATTACATGTTTTCAGTTACAGAGGAGGTCTAGTGCTAGAATTATTTCTCTCACTCTAACATTAGCGGCGATACCTCACATGTGTGGTTTGAATAACATTTACATATGCGGGTGCGACTTTTGAATATATTCGCTTCTACGAGTGAGCAAACGGGGACAGGGGGGCTTTCATTTTTTTTTTTTTATTGTTAATTTTACGTTTATTTTTCTAGTTTGATGCTTTATTTTTTATCACTTTTATTACTATTACAAGGGATGTTTACATTCAATATTAACCACTTGCCACCCGCCCTATTACCAAATGACGGCGGCAAAGTGGTTTGATATTCCTGACTGGACGTCATATGACGTGATCAGGAATATGGGGGCGCGCATCGCGGCGATCGTTGTTGCGGGGTGTCAGTCTGACACCCTGCAACACTGATCTAGGTAAAGAGTCTCCAACGGAGACTCTTTACCACATGATCAGCCGTGTCCAATCACGGCTGATCACGATGTAAATAGAAAGAGCCGGTGATCAGCTTTTCCTCACTCGCGTCTGACAGACACGAGTAGAGGAGAGCCGATCGGCTGCTCTCCTGACAGGGCGGGGTCTGTGCTGATTGTTTATCAGCACAGCCCTCCCTCGGATCCTACCCAGGACCACCAGGGAAGCCGCCCAGGACCACCAGGGAAGCCATCCACACTGGACCACCAGGTATGCCCCTAGACAAATGCCACTGTGTGCCCATGGCAGCTGCCAATCTGTGCCCAGGCAGCTGCCAATCAGTGCCCACTTCAATGCCTACCACTGCAAGTGCCACCAGGGATGCCCATCAGTGCCTCATATCAGTGCCGCATATCAGTGCCCAGCAGTGCCGCCTATCAGTGCCCAGCAGTGCCGCCTATCAGCGCCACCCTATCAGTGCCCAGCAGTGCCGCCTTTCATTGCACATCAGTGTCGCCTATCAGTGCCAACCAGTGCCGCCTATCAATGCCCATCAGTGCTGCATATGAGTGCCACCCATCAATGCCGCCTACCAGTGCCCATCAGTGCTGCATATCAGTGCCCGCTCATTGGTGCCACCTCATCGGTGCCGACGTATCAGTGCTTGTCAGTACCGCCTTATCAGTGCCCATCAGTGAAAGAGAAAACTTATTTACAATTTTTTTTTAGCAGAAACAAAAGCAAAACTTTCATTTTTTTCAAAATTTTCGGTCTTTTTTTATTTGTTTAGCAAA
The DNA here is from genome assembly GCA_037952925.1 of Lithobates clamitans. Taxonomy (NCBI): domain Eukaryota; kingdom Metazoa; phylum Chordata; class Amphibia; order Anura; family Ranidae; genus Lithobates; species Lithobates clamitans. The sequence goes on from JBBGZY010000740.1 coordinate 274,055, forward strand.
AGATAAAAACCGCAGAGGTGATCAAATACAACCAAAAGAAAGCTCTATTTGTGGGAACACAATGATAAAAATTTAGTTTTGGTACAGTGTTGTATGATCGCACAATTGTCATTCAAACTGCGACAGCGCTGAAAGCTGAAAATTGGTCTGGGCAGGAAGGTGTCTAAGTGCCCTGTATTGAAGTGGTTAAGCATGTGACCAGTGAAAGTCCAAAAAAGACGTGCACATAAACATATAGCAGTTCTCAGTTGATAAGTTCCTTTCCCAAGTTCCTTTCAAAAGTTCTGCTGTGCTAAAAAAAAACATATGATTCTGTAAACAGGTACATACGGGATCAACCCCCCTTAAGGTTGAACTCACCAGATCCAATGGACCCCCAAGCAGTACTGCGTTGCGGGTCAGGTAGGCTTAGTATGGTGAGCGGGGTGATGAAAACGCCAACTCCTGGGTGCGATCCTTCCTGGGGTGTTTTCAGGCACAAACATATGGCGAAAGAGCCTGCATAGTAAAGTACGTATTGTTTAATTCATTAAAATCAATTTTTACAAAGTTCCAATCATAAAATCAATCTTTACAAGGTTCCAAGGTGGAGTGCAAACGGATGAACATCAGTTACCAGTCCATTATTCAATAGGTTCTCTCACAACCTAACTGCAATTGCACAGGCATCGGACGTGATGTCACTGCGGTCCCGCAAGCTGCGTCTGGTGTTGCGTTTCTCCCTTCCCACAGAGCGTTATCAAAGACAAGAGACTCACGGCATTGATATTTATAGCCAGGTGCGGGCTCCGCCCAATCACAAGACCATGACACTATTTCCCCCCGGTTGTACCCAGCTTCGAATACACCCAACAGGAAACATTACGCTCACATGACCATACCTCACTTCCCTTGGGTGTACTCGACCTGAAGTACACCTATAAAGGGAACTTCCTCTCATCAAACAGACCATCCTGAGCACGACTGTCTTGCATTACCTATATAAAAACTTTGACAGGTCAGTCAAAAATAATTCTTATTAAACCACATGGGTATTAAGAGCAACATTAACTCGATGACAAAAATAGGAAAATAAACATAAATTAAAATAAAATTTAAAAAAATAATAAAAATAAAAAATGCCATAAGTGAAAAAATTAAAAAAATATTTAATGAAATAAATACATAAAATAAAGATACAAATAAAGATAAAAATAACATAGAAATACAAATAAATAAAAATAACAAATAAATAGAGCAAATAAAAATAAAAAATGAAAAGAAAAATAAACAAATATGTTTTCATATGTCCATATAAAACATCATATGTTTTTTAAGCACAGCAGCACTTTTGAAAGGAACTTGGGAAATGAACTTATCAACTGAGAACAGCTATATGTTTATGTGCACGTCTTTTTAGGACTTTCACTGGTCACATGCTTAATATTAGTTTGCACTATTTCTAGCACAGCAGCACCTGTGGAAGGAACCTTCCAACTAGAAGTTTATACATATTTGCACGTGTTTTTTAAGCTTTCACTGGCTACATGCTTGATTTTTTTTTTTTTATTATTAATTTTGTATGCAATACAGTTGCACTTTACTATCTTTATTCAGGCTGTCAGCGCTGTGGTACTTATACCCCTTTTTTCATGTTTTGACTTATGTCATGTACAGCAGCGGCAGGCCTAATCACTAATTAGTATCTTTAGCGCAGGGGATTGTTTTTTCATCATTCAGATATCACTGCTCAAAGCCGACGACGTCATATGACGTTGGGCGGGCGGGAAGCGGTTAAAGATACTCTATAGACAAATCTAAAAAAGAATGGAATATTGAGAGCACACCTTACTTGCTTGCTCAGGGCCTCCGTTTTTCATCATCGCATTGCAACAGTTACCAGACCACCTCACGTTTTCTTGCTGGCAATCTGTAAACCTCATTTGCTTTTCTGTTTGTAATGCGGGTGAACAAACCTATCTGTATATAGAAAATGTGATATGAAACTGTATTACTAAAGGATTTAAATATTTTGACACAATAAATTGTGTGAGTATTCAGTTATCTAATCATGTGCAGATGAAATAATAGGTGTTTTCTTTTCACATGATTGGATAACTGAAGTGAACCTTCACACATTTTATTGCGTGAACATTTTAAAACCTTTGAAATGTGTTCCTATTGACTTCTGTTACATTGTTCAACACTTGCTAAACATGCAGCTTCAATATAAACAATGGCTAAAGCCCTATAACAGGCCTTCTCATTGCCTTTGGCATTGTAGTACATATGGGCAACTGGGAAATTTGTTTGTGACTTCACCTTTAGCTTTTTTGTTTGGCCCCACTTGGCTCTACAGTGCAAGGGCTCCTTTATGGTCTGGTTCAGCTGTCTGTTGGGCACGTCTCTGACAAATGTGTCATTAATGTCCATTTTTCCCTCCTCTGCTAAATCAAACACAGACTTGTCAGTCTTCTCTTGTTCAGTTGTTCATTCCTCTGCAGACACATCCTTAGATGTGGTCTCTATGCTCTCTCTGAAAAAAAGTATTGTTTTAAACCAATTTTAATCTGCAGCTATTATCTGAGAATTTGTTTTCTCCTTATGGTAGCGGTCAGCTCTACCCTGGTTTAGTTGAATCACATGGTTCTACTGAACCTACTTATGTGTGGGCACTTTGGTTAAGGTGCTGGACTGTGGAACTCTTGTATAAGTAGTATATGATCTGCATGGTCTTTGTGGGATATCTCTTCAGATCGCTTCTTAGTACTATTTATCTGGGTCACTAATGGCAGAAAGAGCACTTATCATCCCCAGTAGAGAGAGTCTTCCCCCTCTCTGACAGTTTTTTTTTGTTTTTTTTGTTTTTTTTTTTTTATATTAAAATTTTACCACTTCAGCTAAAATCTTATTGAGAGACATTGTATCAACTTTGAAAATCAAAATTTATCTCCTCTCATTATTCACATCATTGTGGCTTTTTTCTCTCTTTTTCTTTTCTTTTTTTTTTTTTTTCTTCCCCTTTATTTATACACGCCCCTTTCTTTTTTTTTCTGTTTTAAATATGAAATAAAGACTTATCCAACCAAGCAAATAGTGTGCTCATCTCGTATAAAAACTTCTTAAGAAAAGTCGGCCTACTAAAAAGCAGAGAGGCAAAGGACAGCATCCCCAAACATATTCCCCTATAATACCCCTCCACACCTCCCCTCCCTCCATCACGCCATACCTTCCAGCCTCCCTCCACCCCATACTCACTCCACTCATTCTACCTAATCCTCTCGTACCTAATCAGACCATTCATACTCCAGCCATTGCTTCCATATCTTCTTATGTTTCTTCAAACTACCTTTTTTCCTATACCAAAACTCCTCCTTCATAATCATATCATTAACCTCTCTCAGTCATTCTACTACTGTTGGGGGGTCTTTTGCCTGCCACTTTCTTGCTATAATCTTGGAATCCCTGGAATAGGCATCTTATTATTGCGGTTTTGGTGTCTTTCAGCATACCATTGTTCTCCATCAGGCTCAAAAGGCAGGTTCTGGCTTCCATGACTAGCGAGGTCCTGAATACTACGTTGATTTTCTCCACTATTTCTACCCAATACCTATATAGCTTGGGGCATCGCCAGAACATGTGCATCAGGTCCCCTCTCCCGTCCCCGCAACGTTGACATTTCGCATCTCGCCTCCTTCCAAACCTAAATAGTTTTTCTGGAGTGTAGTATAGTCTATAGACCAGATACAAATGGGATACCCCTTGTGCCGGTGACAGAGAGATCCTAGGCCCTAATGCTAGAACATACTTCCACTGTGCCTCCGTAATAGTACCAATCTCTTCCTCCCATTTGGCTCTTTTCTTCAACTCCACTACCCCCTCCCTCTCTGACAGTTAAGAAACATTTATTTTGTTTTTCTCCAATTTCTTCTTGAGGCCCTCCAAGCCCGGTTCCCAGCCTGCCTGCAAGGTCTGGCATTGAAAGAGCCAAATCGTCCGACAAGCACTCTTCGGCATGCAGGTGTGCACTACTTTCCAGAGTGGAGTATGCTTATACAACTTGCATCTCCGATGCTTGAGTTCAGGAGGTAGTATCTCATGGATACAATGAGAGGAAAAAAGCATTTGATCCCCTGTTGATTTTGTACATTTGCCCACTGACAAAGCAATGATCCATCTATAATGTTAATGGTAGGTTTGTTTTTACAGTGAGAGACAGAATAACAACAAAAATATCCAGAAAAAAGCATTTCAAAAAAGTTATAAATAGATTTGCATTTTAATGAGTGAAATAAGTATTTGACTCCTTCCCAAAACATGACTTAGTACTTGGTTGCAAAACCCTTGTAGGCAATCACAGAGGTCAGACGTTTCTTGTAGTTGGCCACAAGGTTTGCACACATCTCAGGAGGCATTTTGTCCCACTCCTCTTTGCAGATCCTCTCCAAGTCATTAAGGTTTTGAAGCGGACATTTGGTAACTGGAATCTTCAGCTTCCTCCACATATTTTCTATGGGATTAAGGTCTGGATACTGGCGAGGCCACTCCAGGACCTTAATGTGCTTCTTCTTGAGCCACTCCTTTGTTGCCTTGGCCGTGTGTTTTGGGTCATTGTCATGCTGGAATACCCATCCATGACCCATTTTCAATGCCCTGGCTGAGGGAAAGAGGTTCTCACCCAAGATTTGACGGTACTTGGCCCCATCCATCGTCCCCTTGATGCAGTGAAAGTTGTTCTGTTAGCAGGAGGACTTTGCGGGTGCTGCAGGATTTCAGTCCTTCACTGTGTAGTGTGTTACCAATTGTTTTCTTGGTGACTATGGTCCCAGCTTTCTTGAGCTCATTGACAAGATTCTCCCGTGTAGTTCTGGGCAGATTCCTCACCAGTCTCATGACCATTGAAACTCCACGAGGAGAGATCTTGCATGGAGCTCCAGACTGAGGGAAATTGACAGTTTTATTTTATGTTTCTTCCATTTGCGAATAATCGCACCAACTGTTGTCATCCTCTCACCAGGCTGCTTTGGCGATTGTCTTGTAGCCCATTCCAGCCCTGTGTAGGTCTACAATTTTCCCTGACGTCCTTGGACAACTATTTGGTCTTGGGCATGGTGGAGAGATTGGAATCTGATTGATTGCGTCTGTGGACAGGTGTCTTTTATACAGGTAACAAGCTGAGATTAGGAGCACTCCCTTTAAGGCAGTGCTCCTAATCTCAGCTCTTTACCTGTATAGAAGACACCTGGGAGCCAGAAATCTTGCTAATTGATGGGGGATCAAATAGTTATTTCACTCATTAAAATGCAAATCAATTTATAACTTTTTTGAAATGCATTTTTTTGGATATTTTTGTTGTTGTTCTGTCTCTCACTGTAAAATAATCCTACCATTAAAATTATAGATTGATCATTTCTTTGTCAGTGGGCAAACATACAAAATCATCAGGAGATCAAATACTTTTTTTCCTCACTGTATAAACCAAAGTTTTGCTCACTGCCCCCTCCTCGGTTTCTCACCTCTAAACTTCCTTTGTCACTTCTTGGGTCTTCTGGATCAAAGTGCCATTGTCTAGTTCCTGTTGTGAAACAGTTTTGAGATTTTACTCCAAGTTTACTGTTCCCAAACCCAAAGAGAGCATCTTGAATCTCAGAGCTTTCAATGCCTTCAGTCAGGTTCCTAAATTCCACATGGTAGCCACCAAATCTGCCTGTCTACTCTAGGAATATTTCTGAGTTCTGTGGACATCAGCGGCATATCTGCATCACGCTTCAATATTTCCTACCATTTGCTGTGGGGTCCCTATACTACCAGGTTATGGATCTGCTCTGTCGTCTGTACCCTGGGCTATTACCAAAATGCTAGCCCTAGTATTAGCCCTGCTGCCTTCTTTTCCTACCCCCTTAGGCAACCTCCTGTTGCGGGAGAGTTTGGCGTGGGCTCTGTCAGGCAATATGGCTTTGACTGTCCAGCAGTTGCAGTGGTTCAGGTAGATCCTAAAACTTCAGAAATTGTCGAAGAAACAGACTCGTTTTGGGGTATTTGGGTCTAGTCATGGACCAGCTCAGGCCAGAGTGTTTCTTCTAAGGGAGGTTTCTCTCCAGATCTCTACAACACATTGTTCTGTTGTCATGGGACAAGTCAGTCAGGTCCCTGGTTAGATCAATTCATTTGGCACCAAGGACCAGCTTGTTCCTGGCCTGGTGGCTCAGGAAAAAAATCACGAATGGAAGGAGTACCAGACCAAAGGTTAAGAATCCAGATTCAATTATTAGTTGAAAAAGCCAATGCATCAGAGAAACAATGGGTCAGAGAAACTGTCACGGATCAGCTGCAGAGCTGATCTGTGTCTCACTGTTACTGCTGTAGGCTGGCTGGCACCTGTTGTTCCACTAGCTTGTGTTCAGCTCTACTGCACTATGCAGCTATGGGCGTCGCCAGCCTCACCTGTTGCTTAATATATGATTCCTTCCTGCTACTTCCTGTTCAGCTCCTCATGTGCTTTTCTATTTAAATCCCTCTCAGGCTAGTTCTGGTTGCTTGAGCAACATTTGTTTCTGAGCTCCCTTTGTGTAACCTGCCTTAACCTGACCTCTCGTGAACTGATCTCTTGTGTACCGACTCGGCTTGTTCTGATTACGTTGTCTGCAGCCCGCCCTGACCTTGACTCGCTATCCGGCTCTCCTTTGCTTCATCCATCCATCCTTGTCTGACAGTGTTTTCTGGTACCTCCCTAGCAAGCGGGGTGAACCCGGGGGTCGTGACCTGGGGTCAAAACGCAGCTAAGCCCAAACCCTCATGAGGAGGTCTCTGGCAGAATACCGGCTGGCCCTTAGATTCCATGCCCTGGGGGATCCCGTGTCACCTGCTCACCTGTGGGCTCACTGTAAGTAGTACCATGACAGAAACTTTGTCAAGGTTTCAGTTAAAATGGACTCAAAATAGAGCTTTCCTGTGTGAATCTGTGCAGGGAGGCAGATTGCTGGATCAGGAGAGTTACTGGCCAGTAGTATCTGTGTGAGCAATCACGATATTGATATTATTTTGATTGCTCATGCAGGTACTGCTGACCAATAACTCTTCTAATCCAGCAAATACCCTACCTGCACAGATTCACACAGGAAAGCTAAATTTTGGGTCCATTCAAGGTTCAAGGTTATATTTTAACTGAAGCCCTGAAAAAAGAATAATTTAATTTATATGCTGTATCCCTGAATTTAATGCATTGAAACTACATTTATAGTATAATTATGGGACTTTTAAGGCATAGCATTTAGTAGAAAAATAAAATTTATTTCATTCAGTTTAATTTAGACAATATTGGTCCATACAGTAGCAGATTATACTAAAATATACTACAATTGTAAAACAGTCGATCCCAAATACTGTGATAACTGCATATAATAGTCATTCAAGCTCAATGCGTTTCATGGACATGGTCCTCTTCATCAGGAGCTATCAATGTAGACTTTATTTGTGCCATCTAAATGGAATGACACGTTTTAATAATATATAAACAAAATTTCACACACTGTGTAATAGCATTTCTCAGGGAATTTTGCATGTGGGCCTGGACAATTCCTATTCATGAATTCACATACATCTCCCAGGGGTCCCACAAGCCTTTCTCTCCCCTTATCCTCCTCCTCCAACCTCCAATATAGCTTCACTTCGGTCTCTTCTGAGTAGTTTTCATATATTATATAATTTACCTTTTGACTTAATATCACAATTCCATTTAGATCAAAAGAATGTGGGAGTTTATTGACTTTATCCTAGGATAGAGAGAATTTATCACAAACTGTTATCATTTTATATCCTAGTACATTAAAGCTGATAGGTAGATTCATTATAATTATAATGATGACATTCTGGCAGATTTAAAAATATGCTATTTCTCTATATAAAGGCTTTTAATGATCAATCATAAATCTAATTTTATTGTTGGAAGACCCCAACAGGGTACTTCAATAATATATATATATGTATATATATATATATATATATATATATATATATATATATATATACATTTTATTACATCCTATGGGGCAAGTGTCATTTGGCATATTTAAACCTGCATTGTTATTAATGTCATATTTACCTTCTATGTTGCAGCTTATGGTATGATGTAAGGCATATAAGTCCTCAGTGCTAGGGTGGTGGTAAAGGGTCCGTGGGGTAGATAATTAATGAGCCCCCTTTCTAGATTTAATTTGATTTCCTCAAGTGGAGTCTATAAAAAACAGTGATGGTAATTGTAATGATAATGATCATAATATTAATGATAATATTAATCATATTAATAGTAATGGTAATAATTGATCCATAAGTTAATCCAACTGTAGTTATTTAATCATAGCAGATTTCCTATATTAAAGTTAGTACCTACCGCAAAACAAAGATGCCGGTTACAGATCTTTAAATTTAGCAAACTCCAAAGGTAAGCATCATGCTGCTTCATGCACACAGAAACTGACATAATCTGCAGGATTAAGAGGAAATATACTAGCCATCAGTGACTTAATTAGCCCTTTTCCTTACAATATTTTAAAATATATATGTGTGTTTTAAAAAAAGCTCTCAAAAGAGTTGTATTACGTGTAGTTGTTTTGTTCTGCCAGACATGATCATTCAGCCTGTTTACAGGCTATCAAGAAGGGAGACAAGGGCCCTCAGACTGCCCAAGTGATATATCTGGCCATGATTACCCACAGATGGATCCCAGCTGGGGCCAGGCGGCTGGAAACAGGATATCGGGCCATCCTCCCTGAACCAAGATGGCCACAAGGGCTCCATGTATACTGGAATTGCCATGTTGAAAAAGGGCAGATGCCCTGAATCAAAGCCCAAAACTACACACCAAATCCCAATTGAAAGACCTCCAATTACACAGCATGATTGAGTCTAATATTGAAATAAAGATACAGTCTTTTAATGCTGAGTTTCTTTTTATTACAATTTCATATTTAAGGAGAACCCTACGTTATCTCATCAATATGGTCCATTGTGACAGTTAGGGTAAATACAGAAACCACAATGCAAATGGTGGAAGGTTGTAAAGAAGCTAGCTCTCTTGCCAGCAGAGGTCCGGACTTCTGGACTTCTGGGCTTCTTGTCTTCTCTTCTCTTCTCCAGATGTTGACACGACGCTCTCTCTGGCTGGACTGCGCAACATCACCCAGTGACCACGCCCCCTAAAACGTCACAGTCCCAGCATGCCCAGGGACTGTGACATCAAAAGGGGGCTGGGTCTCCGCCTATATAAGTCACAACGCAGCCCTCAGAGAGCAGTCCAGCCGGAGAGAGCGTCGTGTCAACATCTGGAGAAGACAAGAAGCCCAGAAGTCCGGACCTCTGCTGGCAAGAGAGCTACCTGAACACAGCGGAGGAGCCGGCCGAAGAACTGGAACACCGGGAGAAGAGAGCGGAGAAGAACCAACCGGACGCCGGGAGAAGATGAACCGGAGGGACCCCCGAAGCCAGAAGAAGACCCCCGAAGCTGGAGGAAGATCCCCCCCCGAGCTGTTTAATAAAATATTTTAAAAACCTGTGTTGTGTTTTATTATTTACACTTTTTCCCTAGGTGAATGGGTAGGGGTACCATGTACCCCATACTCATTCACATAGGTTGGGGGGGCCGGGATCTGGGGGCCCTCTTATTATAGGGGGCTCCCGGATTCCGATAAGCCCCCCGCCCGCAGACCCCGACAACCAACGGCCAGGGTTGTCGGGAAGAGGCCCTTGTCCTCATCAACATGGGGACAAGGTGCTTTGGGGTGGGGGGGCCCCGCAGGGCGCCCCCCTCCCCCAAAGCACCCACCCCCCCATGTTGAGGGCATGCGGCCTGGTACGGTTCAGGAGGGGGGGGGCGCTCGCTCGTCCCCACCCCCTTTCCTGACCGGCCAGGCTGCGTGCTCGGATCGGGGTCTGGTATGGATTTTAGGAGAGACCCCACGCCGTTTTTTGGCGTAGGGGGGTTCCCTTTATAATCCATACCAGACCTAAGGGCCTGGTATGACCCGCGACGGGGCTCGCAAGGTGTCAATCTCGCCGATAAAAGCGGCAAGATTGACATCATTTTCTAGTCCCGTTGCACCTGAGTCACGTTCAAATTGAACGGACTTGTCCGTGTGTGGGCAAGTCTGTTCATTCTGAAAGTCCGCCGTAACTCCGGCGAAAGTCCGTCGGAAAGACGGGCGGACTTAGCCCGCCGCAAAGTCTGGTCGTGTGTGGGCAAGTCCGTCCGTTTTAAAGTCCGGGTCACCTGGCGGACAAAGTCCGTCAGAAAGTGTGCCAGACCAAGTAGGACAGAAAGTCCGACCGTGTGTACGCGGCATAAGAATTCCGTCCTTCCCAACTTGTGGAAAATCTTTTTGACAAATCCCAATTTGTCGGGGCTAAAGACAAATGCAGGCATCCTGTTGATGCAGGGAACCAGGTTGTCAGATTGTCAAGATCTTCTGTCACAAGGACTGATTTTCTATTCTGCTTTGTGGTCGCTGGCTTTAATGCCATGACTTTTGAAGCCCAGGTTTTTTTAGACGAGTATCTCTGAATCTGTGTTTCCTAAGATACTAACAGTTCGGAATGCTACTTCCCATAAGGTCTATCATCAGACATGGAAGGCATATTTCAATTAGCGTGATTTGGGGCTTCCACCCTTTCTCCTTGGGACAAATCCTCTCCTTCCTGTAGCTGGGTCTGAATCCGCTTTTAGCTCTTAGCACTTTTAGCGCCAGGTTTCTGGTCGATCTATATTGTTTCACAGACTGCTGGTTTTTCACTCCTTGTTTCAGACCTTTGTACAGGGAGTTTCCTATGTAGCTCCCCCATTCGTTCATCTGTGATTTTGTGGCATCTGAATCTGATACTTTATGCATTTGGAATATCACCGTGTGAATACTGAAGATTTCAGTTTAACAGCCTCTCTAATGGTGTTCTCCCCTCACTTTAGGCCTCATAGCAGCTGCTAGGGCTGCCATGGCTTTTGTTATTTAGGTATAGATCAACTTAAAACATTTTGTAGTACACAGAAGGGGGACCTGTGCCCTTCAATGGACTCCAAGAAAAGGATTTTATGGTGAGTACAAAAATCCAATCTTTCTCATCCATTGAGGGACACAGGAATTTTTAGACTGCTGGGATGTCCAAAAATAGGCAACAAAGTAACAAAGACTAACAGACTAGGGTTAACAGACAAAAAACGATGGATAAAAAAATGACTGGCTCCAATGGTAATAAAAAGATCACAGGAAAAAAATACAGATAAAAGAAAATAAGGTGTGAAATATAAACCAAATCTTCTAGCTAGTTCAGTCAAGTTGAAGAAAAAAATCCTTTCATGTCCCTGAGTAAGCAGCTAGGCTAGAAAAACAGACTGCTGGCTGTTGGGGCCCTCAAACTGCACTATATATATATCAATGGGCCGCACGTGGCCCTTGGTGTGCAGGTTGGGCAGCAGGAAGTTTAGACCAAAGAACATTGTTAATGTTCATCACAATATGTAGTATTCCCAGAAGCTATATTTGTATTCTGCTTTGATTGTGTATTGCTTTAGTTTTCTTTTCACTAAGAGATGCAGTTATAATTCTATCATGCAATTATGGAGAGCTTGATTATTCCATGGAAAATTGACCTCACTACTTGGAACTTCAGCCTCATAATTTATTCTACTGCCTTATTTCATACTAGGAAGCTCTGAACAATTTGTTTTCTTTCCAAAAAAACAAGCTTTATGTGTCTAGATTTTGTTTGTGTAAAACTGTATATAATATGACTGTTATTCATATCTTTTGCAGAACACTAACAAAAAAATTGCTACCAATATTATTTCTTACGCTTATCTTGGAGACAAACAACTCATTGTCGAAATGTACTTGTACTTGTTCCAACTTTAGTAAATTGCCACCTTGACACAATAGTGGAAACTTACAGGTAACTAAATGTAGCTCCAAATCATTCCAGAGACAAATGCAAACCCTGGTACCCAGGGTGCTGTATTATGTAAACACCAGTAAAAACTTTAAAGATGGGGGCAAACCAGTGCTTGACATTGTGTGCTCTTTTCAGTAATTATATAATCGTTCCCTGCACTTCTAGGACGCTAAACACAACATGCAGGTACTTGGTAGTCCCTCCTATTACACCAGGGCTGAGTTGAGGGCAGAGCTGAGGGTTCATTATGCAGGCACAATGGGGGGTTCAGAACAGGGGTCTGAGACTCCCAAGTAGGCCCACTACAGCGAGCTGGGACAATATTACATCACTGCTCGATGCAGCAGATCTACAGTGGGGAAGGTATTACAAGGTACTACACCGGTGGCTGCGAGTATAGAAAGTGCAGCAGCCAGCAGTCTTAAAGGGGTTGTAAAGGTTTGTATTTTTTCACCTTAATGCATCCTTTGCATTAAGGTGAAAAAACACCTGGCAATGACGGCCTCCCCAGCCCCTTGTTTAGTTACCTGAGCCCGTTCACCTGCCGTGCACGTCCCCCGGCGTCCTCTTCTCCACTGAGTCTGGCTGTTGATTGGATAGATAGGATAGATTGATAGCAACGCAGCCATTGGCTTGCGCTGCTGTCAATCACATCCAATGACATGGCCGCCGGGGGCGGGACCGAGTTATACACTCTGTGTCTATGGATGCAGCGTGTATGACAGGGAGCATGCCCACAAGCTAACCCCCTCGGGATAGAGCTTCCCAGAGGGGGGTTAGCTATTGTGGGGAGAAGCCGAGACAGCCGCCGAGGGACCCCAGAACAGGAGGATCGAAGCCACTCTGTGCAAAACGAACTGCACAGTGGAGTAAAAGTATAACATGTTTGTCATTTAAAAAAACAAAAAAAAACATACAACCCCTTTAAAAAGTGAATGTGCAGGCGAATAAGACCTGAAAAGCTGAAGGATAACAATGGATATCTCATGTTCAATATTCCTAATAAGGAACACATCACTACATTTGTATAAGGTATGAAAGCACCTTTGTATATATTCAAGAGTATTTCTGCTCGGTGTTCAGCTTTAAATATTTTTCACATGTTCATGCAAGAGATGACCGCTTGATATAAATAATCTTATTGATGTATGTGTGCCAGTGTTTAAAAGTCTTGTTTTTTCTATGTAGAATTTGGAGTTAAATACAGTATATGCATTGGGGCAGCCAAATCGCAAATTGCAATCCCAGATGCTACTTCCAGCTTTGCAGCGCTAAACAGTTTTTATGCTTTACTGCTACATTTCACAATGCAGATCGGTGCACAAACAGTGCAATCCCTATGTGAATGATATCTGAACAGCAAAAGGGGCACTATAGGCACTATTAATTACCAGCATCTTCTCCCTGGGTTTTTCTTGGTCCCGGTCTTCGGGTGTTGTGATCAGCTAGTGCAGAATTACAAACAGGCAGGTATGTGTTATCTAATTGCAGAAGAGATATTGTTAGACAGATTTACTAAAATTGTTGCACTCAGAATCTGGTGTAGCTGTGCATGGTAGCCAATCAGCTTCTAACTTCAGCTTGTTCAATTAAGCTTTGACAATAAAACGTGGAAGCTGATTGGTTTCTATGCAGAGTTGCACCAGATTTAGCATCATGCAGTTTTAGTAAATAACCTCCTGTGTGTCTCTACTGCACTAAAAAGCCTGCCTGTTCGCCATCTGATCTGCTTACAGTACTTCTGCTTGAATACAATAACAATTAAGCACCCACTACCGGCTGTTGTAGTAGAACAACCACTAGGGCAGCACTTAGTTTGGCTTACCATGGTGCCTAGGCCTTCATAATGCTATTGCTCTCTCTGTCATTAGAGAGCATAACCAAAATGCACAGAGCCAATTAGAGCATAGCCAAAAGCCACAGAGGCTTGTGATTACTGTGGTGGCTAACATGCTGGTATTCAGGTGGTTAAGAACATGTGCTCACTGAATATACACTGTAGTTTTGGGCGCCAGTACACAAAAAGGATATCTGGGAACTGTAGAAAGTGCAGAGAAGGGCAACCAAACTGATAAGCGGCATAGAGGAGCTCAGCTATGAGGAAAGATTAGAGGAACTGAGTTTATTCTCTCTTGAGAAGAGGAGATTAAGGGGGTATATGATCAACATATATAAATACACAAGTGGTCCATATAGTGAACTTGGTGTGGAGTTGTTCACTTTAAGGTCATCACTGAGGACAAGGGGGCACTCTTTACGTCTGGAGGAAAAGAGATTTAATCTCCAAATATGGAAAGGTTTCTTCACAGTAAGAGCTGTGCAAATGTAGAATAGACTCCCTCAAGAGTTGGTTCTGTCCAGCTCAGTAGATTGTTTAAAAAAAAAGGCCTGGATACTTTCCTAAATGTAAAGAATATTAACATTTATAGGTAAAGTTGATCCAGGGAATATCCGATTGCCTCTTGGGGGATCAGGAAGGAATTTTTTCCCTTGCTGTAGCAAATTGGATTATGCTTTCTTGGGGTTTTTTGCCTTCCTCTGGATCTACAATGGGTATAGGATTGTGTATATAAGATTGTATGGGTTTTTTTCCCCCTTTTTATTGGTTGAACTAGATGGACCTGTGTGTTTTTTTCAAACCGACTAACTGTGTAACTATGTTTCCATTCAACAGGCCAGGCAATTAATCCTGCCAGAGTTCAGACTTCTTTAAAGTGGCCCTATATGTGAAAACAAAAATGAAAATACCCAAGCATGTTAAAGAAGAAGGTTTATACTTATGCTTTTGATGGGTGGTGTCTTTAATCCTTGATTGCTTCAAGCGCTATGGGTGCCACTACTATCCAACACATCTGGGTGTGTCTGATACTGTCCCCTGCTGAAAACTTTTTTTTTTTTTTACAGGGTGACAGGGTCACTTTAACATCAAACTTTTTAAAGTTTTATATAGTGTTAGATTATCAGTTTTTTGTTGCTGACTACATCCCTGTTGGGAATATTTCCCTCTGAGCAATGAAACAGTGAGTGCATAACTTGTAATTTACTCTATACTTGGCAAGTAAAGAGTAGATTTAAAAACACAACAGAGGTTCTTACGCTTTTCCTCAAACCTAAAAACATTTAGGCTAAAGTTTGACTTAAAATATAACTTTAAAAATCGAATTCCTGTTTGAACGAGAAACTTTTCTAACCATCATTATTTTCAAGTCAATGGCCAGCAGCAGGTGTATTGATCAGAATTATTATTTCATTCATTAACTTATTTGTGTTTGGATACCGTATCCTGAGCATGCATTTATACCGTACTAAAGCTCTGAACATTTTCTGCAAGCTATAAAAATTCTAAGTACATTGCAGTGTACTCAGCATAATTACATTAGATTTTCACATTTACTGTGAAGTTGTCTCAGGTAACCAGTTTTTTTTTTATTTGTCTAGCATATAAAAGGTTCAGTTACATCTGAAAGCCATCTTCTAGACTAGTGATTGACCCTGCAAAATGAGAACTTCAGTGTCTGTTAAATAACGTAACAGAAATAAAACCAATGAGTTTATGAGAAATGAGTTAATAGGAAGTTATCAGAAAGTTTAGCGATTAAGGATGCCTGCAGCCAAATGGGTTCTTTTGCAAAGTCCTTGAAATCATTATAAGCATTAGCAGGGCAGTACAAATAAATTTATGTCAGCGGTACAGCCCCTCTTACATGGTTTCATTAAGTAGAGCCAAGAGTTGATCTGCTTCTAGAGGGAAAGTGAGGACATTCTCTCTTTTTTACAAAGAGTACGCTATGAAAGGACACTGTAGAGACCTCTTTAAACCAGCAACGCTGAATGGAATTGATCCTAAGCAAGCCTTAAAGGAAATAAGCAACACTTCAAAAGATTTAATAACATAAGGAAAGTCCCCCCTCCATCATAAGTATTGTGGTGTTATTATTACTAATATGTCATTCTGGTTGTAACATGTATTTCCAGTTTAAAGTGAATTTTTTTAAGTTAGGAAAAAAAAAAAAGTCATACTTTGCTGCTCTGTGCAACAACATTACATAGAGCGGTCCCCACCTAATTTTTAGCAGTCCCCTGCCGTCGCTGCCTGTCTCTCCTTCCTCTGGGTTCCTCCTTAGCAAGCCAGGTGCTATGGAGGCACCTGTGCATGCATGCTGTTTAACCAGGCTGTGCGCATCCATAGAAACACACAGTGTCGGTAAGCCCACACCCCGCTCCATCCTCACAGGAGTTTGACAACAATGAAAAAATATTGTGGTGCCCGGATCTACCGCACTATTAGTATACAACTATTTAGATAATAAATATAGTAATTACTTCAGCCTTTCACCATGTAATATCAACAACATTGCGCAGTCCATGCAACCAGAAAAACTGCATATAAGAAAAAAAGAAAGGACAAGGCCTTCCGAAGGGGTCGCAGTAACTGAACACTACGGTTGAATTTAATTAAATTTTATTTAGAAAAAACACACCATAATATCAAATATGACAAAATAGCAAAAATAGCGGTCTGAGTATAACCTTCCAAAATATTAAAAAAGACAACGTTGTCATTTAAAAAGAGGGATCACAGCTGCACACACATCCACACAATCAGACATTCACACAGCTCAAAGAATGGGAGTTGATTGAAGTATTGTTGATCAATATATTGCATATACTACCGTCCTCCTTCCTAATTAGGCAGTAATTTGTGGCCATCCCAAACAGGATATATAGCTGTAATTTGATTGAGATGTGGATGCCCATGAACAAACAAGTGGGTACAACATGGGTCGTCCTAGGTCATTAGTACACAATTCAACCAATTTGTCTATTGGAGGCACAGGTAGCTTAATTGTAAAGGTCGCAGTGTCCAGTAAGCAAGGCTACGGGGGTAAAACTTCTTAAGTGTAATACTCATTTAAAAGTTCACTGATCCATTACAAGTAGGTATGGGGAGGGAGGAACACAGCAGGAGCCTATGGCTCCCACTACTCCCAGTGTCCCAGAAAGAGGAGTAGCGGTGCTGCAGCTGAGACAGCGCTGGGGAGTTAGGTAAGTGGTTAAAGATGGAGGTGAGTAGAGTAGATAGTAGGGAATTTTTTTACCCTAATGTAAAGAATGCATTAAGGTAAAAAAAGATTTGGACTTTGGAACCACTTTAACATTAAGATTATATTTTTTTGTTAAATCGGTGCTCTTTCAGATTAGATAACACCCTTTGACATTTAACCCAAATTTTAACTCACAGAATTGCTCCCTACTATCTCTGTGGACAACAAAACACCTCACTCTGTTACTGAGAAGAGAGGGAGGTCTTATGAAGTCCTATCACAGTGTTAAGTTGTCCCAGGATCACAAAACACTGCTCAGTACAGGTGTCACCCCAGGACAGAAAGTGTGTTAATGCAGGATTCCCAGGTTAAAATAAGGTCAAAAAGCGTGAAAGATGAAAATATTGCAGCCTCCACATTTAAGGATGGATAAGCTGCAGTTCCATCATAGCTAGTAAAAATTAATGAATAGCTCCCCTTTTGTTAAGAAAGAAAACAAACCCTTCTGGGTGAACAATGTACATTTCATGGATTTTAACAAATTTTATTTCTGGTCATTATAATCACCTGATTTACTTTCAGTGTTCTAATTGCTGCATGCCTTTAAAAGTATTTAACTCTTGGAGAGTATCTCACCAAAACTAAATTTTCTATTGTAGGGAATGTCTAAAATCAGACTTAGTGCAGACTTATGGGAAAATCAATGAGTCAATTGCACAAGAAGGAATTTGCATTTCTAGGGGGGCATTTTGTACACCAACTCTGTACAGCAGGCCTCCACGTTGCCATATTGCATTGAATTTTACAGAAAATTACAGTGGCTGCAGATTCAAAGGTAATTTTTAATAACATACTTCCCACCTGCATGCTGTCATATGACATCGTGGACTTGAAGTGGCTATATCTGGATGATGCCTGCAGCCACAGTACATGTTGGCATTCATGGTTCCCTAAATAAACTGTAGCTCCCCAGTGCCGGCAGCACTCATGCAGCTCCAGACCATGACACTCCCATGCTTGACTGTAGGCAAGACACACTTGTCTTTGTACTCCTCACCTGGTTGCCGCCACACACGCTTGACACCATCTAAACCAAATAAGTTTATCTTGGTCTCATCAGACCACAGGACATGGTTCCAGTAATCCATGTCATTAGTCCGCTTGTCTTCAGCAAACTGCGGGCTTTCTTGTGCCTCATCTTTAGAAGAAGCTTCCTTCTGGGACAACAGTCATGCAGATCAATTTGATTCAGTGTGCGGCTTATGGTCTGAGCACTGACAGGCTGACCCCCCAACCCTTAAACCTCTGCAGCAATACTTGCAGCACTCATGCGTCTATTTCCCAAAGACAACCTCTGGATATGACGCTTAGCATGTGCACTCAACTTCTTTGGACGACCAATGACGTGTTCTGAGTGGAACCTGTCCTATTAAACCACCGAGGTCTTGGCAATCTTCTTATAGCCTAGGCCACCTTTATGTAGAGCAACAGTTTTTTTTTTTTTCGGATCCTCAGAGAGTTCATTGCCATGAGGTGCCATGTTGAACTTCCAGTAACCAGTATGAGAGAGTGAGAGCGATGGGGGGACTGACTTTTGTTGGCAGCGGTTTAGACATTAATGGTTGTGTGTTGAGTTATTTTGAGGGGACAGCAAATTTACACTATTATACAAGCTGTATACTCACTACTTTACATTGTAGCAAAATGTAATTTCTTCAGTGTTGTCACATGGAAAGATATAATAACATTTTTACAAAAATGTGATAGGTGTACTCACTTTTGTGAGATACTGTATATACACGTTGCACCTCCATCCCTGTTCATATGAAAAGAAGGGGAGGTTTGGGACTTTAAATGAGGTGCGTAACCAATAGTTGGTCTGTAGTGGGAAGACATAATGTAAACTGATATACAAAAAATGTATTGTTATTAAAAACAAATATTTTATTTCATAAATAGCCTCATTAGCAAGTTATACAAGTTGTACGTCATAGTTACAATGATACATATTATGAGCTGATATCCATTGATGGCACAATTGAGTCAAAGCACTCTAGGAAGTATAACATATAGAGCTGATTGCATAGAAAATCGCAATAGTGATGCAATTATTGATCCATAAAAATAAAATTAGTGTAAAAAACAAACATCTAAATGCATGGTAAAAACAGAAAAATTGCATCCTAAATTGCTTGATGCGTTTCATGGAGTACACTCTAGTTCCTCAGGAGCAGGTGCAATCTAAGTAAACAATAATATGATTAGATGATTGACAAACAAGAATATATACATTTGAAAAAACACAAAATTGGGGTAATGCCCATTATCCGTTGGCTTACTGATCCTGCGTTGGGGTGAAAGTTATCTGTGTCTCTGTCATCATGTTTCAGTTGAGACTATGAGCAGACTTGTTGACGTTCATTGTGCACCATTGCGAAACCTGCCTTGAATAATGCTATGTAGTTATAACTGACGTGCATGCGTGTTAAAGTGACTGCAAAGAGGCAGCAAGCGAACAGCAGCACTGAGATGCAACAAAAGTTACAAAAGAAGATGAAAATATGATAAAAGGGAAATCATGGCAAGGGTTTCCATATATTTGAATCAATAAGTGAAAAATAAATGTGCATTGTATAGTACAGGTAGATACAGAAACCTAGCAATTTATTAACCACTTCAGCCCCGGAAGGATTTACCCCCTATCTGACCAGAGCACTTTTTGCGATACGGCACTGCGTTAATTTAAATGACAATTGCGCAGTCATGCGACGTTGTACCCAAACAAAATTTACGTCCTTTTTTTCCTACAAATAGAGCTGTCAGGTCCCACACTTACCAGACAGGTGAGTCCACTTGGGCAGAGGGTAGGCTCCCTTACGTATCCGATTCGGGGCCCCTGGTAGAGTAGACAGGAGGCCACGAATGCGGAGTGGTATGAGGGCCTGAAGTAGAGTCCTGGAGCACAATGGTCTGGCAAGCAACCGGTAGATCTTCAGACTGGATAGAGCAGATGCTGGGCAGGAACTAGTCAGGCTGGTCACACACAGGCAGAGGTTGGCAACGGGCTGGCAGCAGCGGTACAAGAGGGTAAGGCAGAAACAAGGTCAGACAAGCCGGGGTCGGGTTCAGGCAGCAATCAAGGAAGGTCCAAAGGGTAAGCCGGGTCACAACGGGTAAACACTATGAGGATACAGGAACTCAGGATGATCACGGAACAAGGTACAGAGCTGTTTGATCAGGCAGCACTGGGTCAGCATGGAGGCAAGCTTCAAATAGGCCTATTGGCGCCAAAACGCCGCGCACGTGCACGCGCCGATTCGCCAAAGCGCGCCGCGCCCCCGCACGCGCCCGAGCGCGCCCCCCGAACCAGGTCGCGTCAAAAGCAACGCCCACAGGCGGACGCGCGCTAACGCGCGAACGCACGAACGCCCGGACGCTTCCCTGCACGCCACAGTCGGCCAGCCCAGACACACCGGCGCCCCCAGGGGCACGCGCCCCAGCACGGACAGGAACACGAGCGCCAACACGCCCCGGCGCGCCCCGGCGCCCAACCAGGTAACCTCTCTGACAGTGCCCCCTCCTCAAGGGCAGACTCCGGATGCCCAGCTGGGCCATCTTTGCGGGATGAGAGGTTTTGAAGGATTGTAGAAGTTCGTTAGCATGTAAATTGCTTTCTGGCTCCCACGAATTATCTTCGGGGCCATAGCCACTCCATTTTACCAGATATTGTACCTGATTGCGCCTTCTTCTGCAATCAAGAATTGCTTCCACTTCAAACTCCTCTTCGCCATCAACCTCAATAGGTTTGGGTGGACCAATGCAACGACCAGGAAAGAAATTAGGAGTGACCGGTTTTAGGAGAGATACGTGGAATACTGGATGTATCCTCAGGGAATTAGGGAGGTCCAATTCAAATGCCACATTGTTGATCTTCCTTTTGATCAAGAAAGGACCCAGGTATTTGGGACCCAGTTTCCTGGATGGACAAGCTAACTTGAGATTCGTGGTGGACAGCCAGACAGAATTGCCAGGTTCTAGCACAAGTTCTCCCCGTCTCTTTCTATCAAAGATCTTCTTGTAGTCTTCCTGAGCCTTGGTCATGGTTTCCTGTAGCAATTTATTGTTGTTGGAGAAAAAATCCAAGGTCTCAGATACTGCAGGAACAGGGCATTCAGGAAATGCTCCAGGCAAGAAGGATGGGTGGAAACCGTAATTGGCATAGAACGGAGACTGATTAGTCGCTGAGTGTAATGAGTTATTATATGAAAACTCTGCGATGGGAAGCAGGGAGGCCCAGTCATCTTGGGAAAAAGCTGAAAAACAGCGGATGTATTGCTCCAAGGTTTGGTTCGTCCTCTCGGTTTGTCCATTGGACTGAGGGTAGTAGGCTGAGGAAAAGGACAACTCGATCTCAAGGGCACCACAAAGGGATCTCCAGAATCTGGAGGTGAACTGGACGCCTCTGTCTGAGACTATATTGGTCGGGACTCCATGTAGTCTGACGATTTCTTTGATGAAGATAGAGGCGGTCTCCATGGCTGAGGGGGTGCCCTTCATGGGGAGAAAATGGGCCATTTTAGACAACCTGTCTACTACGACAAAAATGGACGAAAAACCCTCTGATGGTGGGAGCTCAACGATGAAGTCCATAGAAATCATGGCCCAAGGTCTCTCTGGGACTGGTAATGGCTTCAGTAGGCCCCATGCTCTTGACCGGCTAGTCTTATTTCTGGCACACGTATCACAGGACTCCACATATGCCTTACAATCCTTGGTAAGATGAGGCCACCAGAAGGAGCGTTGGACAAGGTCAATTGTTTTCCGTGTGCCGAAGTGACCAGCAAGTTTGTGGTCATGGCACAAGCTTAGTACTTGTGCTTTCAGCTCCTCAGGGACCACAATCCTATTCTTGAACCAGAGCAGTCCATCCTTGGCACAGGCTTCAGCAGGTGGGGGCATTCTCAAGGAGGCTCGCCTGATTTGAGAAATTATGTCTTCCTGTAGAACTAGGAAATTTCCAGAAGGGAGAATGGTGTCTGGGGACAGGGTTCTTTCAGAGTCGAGAAACATTCGGGAAAGGGCGTCGGATTTGACATTCTTGGATCCAGGTCTGTACGTAATATGAAAAATAAATCGGGAAAAAAAAAGTGCCCATCTGGCCTGCCGGGGTTTTAATCTCTTGGCCGTTCTTAGATATTCTAAGTTTTTATGGTCTGTGTAGACCAAGATGGGATGTGCTGCACCTTCCAGGAGATAACGCCATTCCTCCAGAGCTGCCTTGATGGCCAGAAGTTCCCAATCACCCACGTCATAATTTTTCTCGGAAGGAGAGAGCTTACGTGAGAAGAATCCCACTGGGTACAGGAGTGCTTTGGCACCCTGTCTCTGAGACAGTACAGCTCCGACTGCAACTTTGGAAGCATCCACTTCCAGGACGAAAGGCAAGGCAGGATTGGGATGCTTAAGAATAGTGGCTGAGGTGAACAACGCTTTGAGTCTTTCAAAGGCCTCTTGTGCTTTAGGGGTCCAGTGGAACCGGCATCCTTGTTTAATAAGTTCCGTAATGGGAGCTATGATTGAAGAAAATCCCTTGATAAACTTCCTGTAGAAGTTGGCGAAGCCAATAAAACGTTGTACTCCTTTTTTGTCAGTCGGTGCAGGCCACTCCAGAATAGCGGATACTTTCTGAGGATCCATTTTAATGCCATCAGGAGAGATGATCAAACCCAAGAACTGGATAGATTGGAGCTCAAATTCGCACTTCTCAAGTTTGGCGTAAAGCCCATGCTGTCTTAGCCGGGAGAGTACTGTTCGTACGTGTTTGCGGTGCTCCATCAGGGAGGCGGAGAAGACCAAGATATCATCCAGGTAAACGATGACATATAAATCCAGTAAATCATGAAAGACGTCGTTGACAAAATGCTGGAATGTTGCCGGTGCGTTGCACAGACCAAAAGGCATGACAAGGTACTCATAATGACCAAATCGAGTACGAAAAGCTGTCTTCCACTCGTCTCCTTCTCTTATGCGGATCAAGTTATAGGCTCCACGGAGGTCTAGTTTAGTAAACACGGTAGCAGATCCTAATCTCTGAAATAGCTCAGGAACCAAGGGTAGCGGGTATCTGTTTTTTATGGTAATTTTGTTAAGCTCCCGGTAATCAATGCAGGGACGTAGGGAGTGATCTTTTTTTTCCACGAAGAAGATGCCTGCCCCAGCTGGAGACGTGGAAGGACGAATGAACCCTTTCTTCAGGTTTTCGTCTATGTACGTAGCCCAGTTGATGCTAGGATTGTGGGCCTGTAGCCAAGGTATTCCTAGGATAATTGGGAGGAGAGGAGATGACATCTAGGCGTAATAGTTCCTGATGTTCCGGGCCAATGGTGGCCAAAAGAGGAACCGTTTCTTGGGTGACGGGTCCGGAACGGAGGGTGGAACCGTCTGCTAGAAAAACTGCCAGTCCTTGGGCTTTAGTTTGAGTGGGGATGTGATGAGTTTCAACGAAGGTCCGGTCAATGAATCCACTGCATGCCCCCGAATCAATGATGACCGGTACTGGGATGTTCCTTCCAGGTAACTGTAAGACAATGGAGAGTGTTAAATGGCTACCGGCACTAGGTAGGACAGGTGCACACAATGAGGAGGACGGTAGACACTTACGTCTTTTATTGGGGCATGCTCTTGCAAAATGACCGGGCTCTCCACAGTACAAGCACAGGTTGAGTGTGCGTCTTCGTGTCTTCTCCTCCGGAGTCAGAGAGGGACGGAGCAGTCCCAACTGCATAGGTTCCGAGCCTTCCTGGGCGGAAGCAGACGAGACCAATGGAGCTTGGTGCGGGGCACTAGGGACCCTGGGCAACATCCAGGTGAGACGTGGATGACCAACGGATCTTTCAGAGCGTCTTTCCCTGAGGCGACGGTCAATTTGGATCGACAAATTGATGAGCTCCTCTAATGTCTGGGGAACCCCCACTCGTGCCAGTTCATCTTTTAGGGGATCTGATAATCCCAGCCGATATTGGTGACGCAAAGCAGCGTCATTCCACTCCGTGTCCGAGCTCCAACGCCTAAACTCCACGGCGTAATCTTCAGCCGCTCTGCGACCTTGTTGGAGGGAATGCAAAGTGGCTTCAGCCGTTGCCGTTAGCTGAGGGTCCTCATACAGTTGAGACATGGCTAGGAAGAAATCACTCACGGAGTCAAGAGATTGAGCCTTTTGCTTCAGTAGATGGTGGGCCCAGGTTTGAGGTTCACCAGTCAGCAAGGATATGACGAACCCCACTTTAGTAGCTTCCAGGGAGAACGTACGGGGTTGCAGGGCAAAATATAGTTCGCACGCGTTGCGGAACGCCTGGAACTTACTGCGATCTCCGGAAAACTTTTCGGGTGTAGGTACCCTGGGCTCAGGTGGAAGCATCACTACAGAGGGTGCCGAGGCCGGGTTGGACGCTGCTCCTGAAGGAGAGGCTGAGAGGGCCTGGACCTGCCCTTCCAATCTGGTGTAGCCTTCCTGAAGACTTTTAACAGCTTGAGTAAGGCCCGCTAGGTGCCCGCACAGTTCATCCATGGGGGAGGCCCCCTGCCCGGACTCAGTCATGGCTGCCTGATACTGTCAGGTCCCACTCTTACCAGACAGGTGAGTCCACTTGGGCAGAGGGTAGGCTCCCTTACATATCCGATTCGGGGCCCCTGGTAGAGTAGACAGGAGGCCACGAATGCGAAATGGTATGAGGGCCTGAAGTAGAGTCCTGGAGCACAATGGTCTGGCAAGCAACCGGTAGATCTTCAGACTGGATAGAGCAGATGCTGGGCAGGAACTAGTCAGGCTGGTCACACACAGGCAGAGGTTGGCAACGGCTGGCAGCAGCGGTACAAGAGGGTAAGGCAGAAACAAGGTCAGACAAGCCGGGGTCGGGTTCAGGCAGCAATCAAGGAAGGTCCAAAGGGTAAGCCGGGTCACAACGGGTAAACACTACGAGGATACAGGAACACAGGATGATCACGGAACAAGGTACAGAGCTGTTTGATCAGGCAGCACTGGGTCAGCATGGAGGCAAGCTTCAAATAGGCCGATTGGCGCCAAAACGCCACGCACGTGCACGCGCTGATTCGCCAAAGCGCGCCGCGCCCCCGCACGCGCCCGAGCGCGCCCCCCGACACCGGCGTGCACGCCCACCGAACCGGGTCGCGTCAAAAGCAACGCCCACAGGCGGACGCGCGCTAACGCGAACGCGCGTTCGCACGAACGCCCGGACGCCACCCTGCACGCCACGGTCAGCCAGCCCAGACACACCGGCGCCCCCAGGGGCACGCGCCCCAGCACGGACAGGAACGCGAGCGCCAACACGCCCCGGCGCCCAACCAGGTAACCTCTCTGACAAGAGCTTTCTTTTGGTGGTACTTGATCACCTCTGCGGTTTTTATTTTTTGCGCTATGAACAAAAAAACGCCTCAATTTTGAAAAAAAAGCAATATTTTTTACTTTTTGCTAAAATAAATATCCCCAAAAAAATATAAAAAAACGAATTTCTTGCTCAGTTTAGGCCGATATGTATTCTTCTACATATTTTTGGTAAAAAAAGCATATATTGATCGGTTTGCACAAAAGTTATAGCGTCTACAAAATAGGGGATAGATTTATGGCATTGTTATTATTATTTTTCTTTATTAGTAATGGCGGCGATCTGCGATTTTTTTAGTGTGACTGCGACATTGCGGCGGACACATTGAACACTTTTGACGCTATTTTGGGACCAGTGACATTTATACAGCGATCAGTGCTATAAAAACCCACTGATTACTTTGTAAATGACACTGGCAGAGAAGAGGTTAAACACTAGGGGGTGATCAAGGGGTTAACTGTGTTCTAACTGTAGGGGGGATGGGCTCACTACTAGAACATGACAGAGATCACTGGGAGCAGTAGATCCCTGTAATGTTGCTAGGCAGAACAGGGAAATGCCTTGTTTACAGGCATCTCCCTGTTCTGCCTCTCCGTGCCACGATCGCGGGCCACCGGGCGGATATAGAGTCCGTGGGACCCGGGGGGTGCGCTAACGTGGCGGGCCCACTAGCCTGCGATTTAAAGGGGACGTACAGGTACGCCCATTTGCGCAGCCGCACCATCGTGCCGACGTACATCGTCGTGTGCTGGTCGGCAAGCAGTTAAAGAATACCAGATTGTTTCGTGTTTTTTTTTTTTAATCTGCTGGGAATTTTCTTTTTATTTGGAATTGGACTTTTAAAATGGAACTTCAGTTTTGTTGAACAGAACTATTTACACAAATGACATCTGGAAAGTCCTGTACACAAACAGCGCTGTTGCCGTGGTATCATGGAAGAGAAATGTGACATTTGCAGTCGTTTAAGAAAGTCATAGCTGACTGTGAATTGCAATTAAAAGAATTATTTGCATATATTGTACTTAAAAATTAATAATCCAAAGCACAGTAATGCAGTTTATATTGAGTATTGAGGCTTTTTCCATCGATCATATAGAGTTTGCTTAAAAGACTCGTTATATATACATTTCATTTGTCGTCTTTTTCACATAGCAGCTCATAATACATACATAAAATAGGCAGAGCAAATGATTTTTGTGTAGGAAGTGAGCGGCAGTAAAAAAAATCCTGCTATAATTACATTTGTAATATCGGATATGTCTATTCTGGTTGGAGTTGTTATGACATTTATGGCAATTCCTGTGAAGGTCAAATAACCTGTGAATAAATGTTAAGCTTCTCTTAGCCAAACAATCAATCATTTTATATCACCCACAGTATGCCATATAGCCAGTCTGTAATTGAAATATTTCACGTGTTATCTAGATCTTTGTAAATGTGACTTAAAATGTTTTAAAGTATGTGTATGTCACTTCTGTGTATTTTAAGTTGGTAATTATTTAAAGCTGAGCTCATGGGTTAGTGATTATTGCCTAAATACAAGGGGGATGTGTATTCCACATTGAACCTTGGTTTACCTTGTATATTTCTTCCAGATCTGTGCAGTAATCCAGTGTGAACCTTTGCCTTGGAGCATGAGTTTCCTGTAACGGAGACCAGTTAATGCTGCTCTCTCTCCTTGTGCAGAGTGACTGGTCTTATCTCCACCCCTTCCTGTAGTTTTACGAGGCTGCTTGTAGTGGGTGGGGCCTAATGGATCCCACCCTTAGCTATGCTCTCTTCACAGGTTAGGTACAATACAGTGATGATGCCACTGCTGCTTTTACAAGGTAACATCTAGGCTTGCAAAGGCATTTGTTGCACACAAAGTAGATTTATATCCTTTGTAGTTTTAGAGGGGTAAGTGTAATGAATGAAAATTTTGGTGCCTCAAGTTCAGCATTAAAAAATCATAGGGTTTTATGATACTGATAAGCAATAAATGAAAATATCATTAAGCCAATCTGTAACCATCTAGAAAATGCCATGAATTAAAAATTTTCTCTGAAAATGCCATCCTCATGTTCTGTTTTTAACAGACTTTGGTTTCTGTTAAAGTATTGGCTCTTGCCAAGCTGTGTGGCTGCAGAGGAATAATATAAGCACTGGTTGGGGGGAGGGAGGAGCATTCAGTTACAGGATAAGTTCACCTTTAGGAGCCTGTTACACCCATATTTTGGGTGTAACATGTAACATGCTCCTACGCATCAACCTCTTGCCACCAGCACTTCCCACTTTGTGAAAGCAAGCAGGGAATCTTCTCTCCCCATCCACTGGAACAATTTGAAAACATCGCAGCCTTGCCACATGGCACACAGACAGCTTACTGAGAGTCTACAGGATCCTGACATCTGCTGACCACGGTGCAGTGCTTTGAAGGCTGCACAGTGTAAAAATAATAATTGTGTATTTTTTTTTTTGTTACCCGCAAAAAGATGTGCATTTTTGTGCAAAGGTGAACTTGTCCCTTAATAATTTCCTGCCCACAGGATGGCTGATAGATCGGAACGTAGCAGCTGCTGCACTGTTCTGTGCACCCACCTACCCACTGATACTTCATTCATCTGTGATGTTCTATGGAAATGCATGATGCTTCTGATTATGGAGCAGCATGTTACCTTCTTCACTTATTCTCTAGGTGCATTGCTTAGTCCTTAGCAGCCAAGCACCAGGCCTGGAGAATGATTGTCTCAACCCCCTGAGGGTTCATTTAGTGCACTAGTGTTGCCCACTGAAAAAGCAAACTGCAGTGGATCTATTTTAGGATTTTAAATTACCGCCTCACCACCTGTTTTAACCCCTAAAAGCCTGCAATACTGCTCTGCAACCATGTTTATTGCATACACTTGAATGGGTACCATTTACAAACTGTACTGCTTACTGAAGGAGAGAAAAGTTTTGCCACTCTTAAGTATAACTCAGTACAGCTGCCTCTGCAGATTGGGAGGGCAGTAGAAATGCGTCTTAACCTTAAACTAGGCCATTCTGCCACTTTTGCCAAACAGCATGATCTGTTAAAGGTAGCTGAAAAATAATAGAATTACTGCCCAGATCAACAGGTGAAAATAAAAAAAGAAAACCAATGCAGCCACCACATCTAATGCCCCATACACACGATCAGAAATTCTGCCAGCAAAAGTCGGATGTGAGCTTTTGATCAGAAATTCCGACCGCGTGTATGCTCCATCGGACTTTTGCTGGCAGACTTCCAGCCAACAAAAGATTGAGAGCAGGTTCTCTATTTTTCGGTCGCAAAAAGTTCCTATCCAAAAATGCGTTCGTCTGTATGCAATCCGGACGCACAAAAAATCACGCATGCTCAGAAACAATTCGACGCATGCTTGGAAGCATTGAACTTCATTTTCTCGGCTCGTCGTAGTGTTGTACCTCGCTGCGTTCTTGACGGTAGTTCAGAGAACTTTTGTGTGACCGTGTGTATGCAAGCCAAGCTTGAGCGAAATTCCCTCAGAAAAACCATCAAAGGTTTTTTCTGACGGTATTTCTGATCGTGTTCATGGGGCATAAGGATTAGTAAATTATTAATATATATTATTAAATAATATTACATTTTTTTCGGGGGGGGTTAATAATGCTTAAGTATTTAGTATCACAGATCACTTCATATAAGGACCAAGACTTTTTAGCAAATTAACAACCAATGTGATCTAATATTACAGCAGTTTAGGGTAAACAAATATTTAAAAATGAATTGATTTTCACTCATAACAGTAATTTGTATTTTTTTTTATAAAGCTGTCTATATTTGAAAGAGCTTGACAAGACACCACGTACTTTGTCCCTGTATACTATGGGGTTGATGTTCAAAAGGCAAGCGGGCTGTTTCCTCCAGAGCTTAGTGAACACTTTGCAAAGAATACCCAATCACATGCAGGGTAAACAAAATAATCACATTTCTGCTTGCTCATATTTGGATGATGGAAGTCAGTAAAGCCTCACATCATTCACTAAGCTCTAAGGGAAAATTACCTTGCAATGTGCAACTTCCCTTACTATTTGAATAGCCAATTTGCCATTAGTAAATCAAATCCTATATATACTTTGACTTGCCCCTACCAGCATCCCATCCAGCCACAGTCCTCTTGACAGACACAACAGTTATTTGTTTCTCTAACCACTTATAATGGCCCTTCTACTGAACCAGTAAAACTGAACAAGTGGACTGCCATACCATATTTCAACATTAAGGCTCCAGGCAAGGGATTCTGTAAGGAGAAATTCCTCCCCAGCAATAGAGTTATAATGGAAGTTTATTTCAGTGATTTGTGCCAAATGTCACTGGCCATGGAATCCCCTGTCCTACGTAGTCCAAAGTCAATTGTCTAATTGCTGTCCTCAGTCTTGGCATAATCCAGAGGTTGGATGTGGAGATCCTTCCATGTTGGTGCAGAGGCATGTAAATCCATTTTTCTGGGGTTGTATTTTGTAAAAAACAAACAGATAGGCACTTATTTGAATAATTTGGAAACGATTGCTTGTAGAACCCAAAAGACCGTGTACCCTAACTACATGGATTCTAATCAAATCAGACAATTTCAGATCAAAGTATAACAGATGAAAAAATGGGACCAGTTCCAGTCAGTTTTATATCCAAAGTTCCCTTAGTACACCATGTGCCAATGTGTAGTGAAAACACAAACTTCTTCTTATCCAGTGAACAGGTGGTCTTTCCACAGCCCAGGTGAATTGTGCACTTACCAGAAGCAAGTGTTAGGCAACCATTTAATACACTGTCATACCCGCTGCTGGATCTCTTCCACTCGTAATCACCCCAGTAATTTCTCTCCAATACAATAGGGTTAAAAAGATACCAGAGAGTGTACTATAGTGTAGTAAGTTTTTTGTTAAAAATGGTTGCTAACAATAAAACACATCCAAGTACTACTCGCATGTTGCGGGTGCCTGCGAGACACCAACACAATCAGCTCAGCTGCAATGCTCCGCCGTTTGCAGCCACTAAACCAGCGTGCGTTCCAAGCTTTGAGAGGAGCAAGGTGGATGACAGACCGGATATGACGTCAATGGCTAAGCCTCAATGTATTTTGCATGCTACGCGTCCTCAGGAAGCCTGTATCTACCTGTTTGTTTTCACATTGGTATATGAGGTGTGTAAACACTTTTTGAGTAGGCAGCTGGTTTGTATTTGCAATAGTGTTTGTATTATAATTTTTCATTGGCTGCATTGCTTCCAACACCTTTTTGAGGAACTATATGAGGAGGCACCCTCATTCATGTACTTAAATTTTTAAGTGGTTGTATTTTGCCTAACATGCTAGACTAAGCTTTCCATTGGGCTAATGTAATTTTTATATTGCAGTAACAAGACAAATCGTGAAGAGACTGTATTACAGCGGAAAACTGCTGCAAGTGCTCCTCCTCCCCCAAGTGAGGAAGCTGTGTCTAGTAGCTCTGATGATGACTCCGGAACAGATAAAGAGGAAGAAGGG
The DNA here is from genome assembly GCA_037952925.1 of Lithobates clamitans. Lineage (NCBI taxonomy): Eukaryota > Metazoa > Chordata > Amphibia > Anura > Ranidae > Lithobates > Lithobates clamitans. The sequence goes on from JBBGZY010000740.1 coordinate 304,919, forward strand.
GCTGTGTCCCAGCGATCTACACCTGTGAAAATTTCTGATGTTGGCGATAATACCAAAGCATCAGAGGTGAGAATTTATTGGAATTAAACTATTTATACTTAATATAAAGGCAAATGCCTAGTGGGGCTAGTCATGTACCTACTAGAAAACCTTTTGGTAGTAGACCATTGACATAAAATATAGGAAACAAAAATGTTTGTTTTTTACATTTTTGATATATCAGAATAATGTGTTGATTATTGTGTATTTATATGTATATCTTTGTTTAATCCCATGGTGGGACCCAATTACCTTATTTACTAGTGGATCCCCCATATGTGGCCCCAACGCTGGACAATATCTTTGCACTGTTCTTGCACTGGGCAACATGAGGCATTCAGAAATCCTGATAAAATAAAGTACATATTATGCTGTGCCTGCTTGGAACTTGGACAAAAGCCTTCAACCTATCAAAACTGTTCTACGTAGTTACCCAACTTGCAGTATGGCCATTCATACACCATACATAATGTGGTTCCTGCATAACCAGGTGCATCATGTGATACTGTATCTTCCTTTGTATGGCAATCTTTACCTTAGCACAGGAAATATGGTGGATGGAGAATAACTGCCATGGGCAGCACAATAATATCTGCTTTACTTAATCTTATAGGAAGCAGGTTGTACTTTACCAGTTAGTAGTACTTTGCAAGTAGTAAGCTAAGTCACCATATAAACAAAGATAATATTGTGCCAACCTAAGCTTCGTGTCTCCAGTAATCTACTTAGGCCAGCTTCACACTGCTGTGCTGCGGTTAGGCTGCAGTGCAGATGTATCCACATTTTTTTGCATGTTTTATCTGCGGTTTTAGTCGTGGTCCCATAGACTTTCTATTAGGTCACATATTTTTGGCGAGTATATTAAAAATGCAACATTTGGTTCGCTTTAAGAAAATGCACCAAAAATGCTTGAAATAATAGTCTATGGGACCATGGCTAAAACCGCCGGTGAAAACTGTGGACACACAGAGTGCAGCAGCAAACCACAGTGCAGCAGTGTGAAGCAAGCCTAAGTCTGATAATTTCACTAATGTTCAAAACCTAGAGTCACAATAAGGAAATTGTGGTGATTGTAATTGGAGGTCGATGGTAAGATATTGGGTTTGGTGCCAAACTACATAAAAAAAATCTGCTATATGACTTGTCAAGTGTCAGGGCAGAAATAAAAGTCTTGTTGTTTTGGGGTTTTTTCCCCCAAATGCTGTTTTTCACTCTGCTTTTCTTTTTTCCCTTAAATGTTTACCATCTTTGACAATATTATTTGCCCTGTGTATGTGCCCTGTGCCCACATATTTTTGTGTTAGTTTTTACATTCCTCCCAATTACTGAATGAACCCAGTGATGCAGCTTGTACTGGCCGGATTGTGTGTATTATCATTTTGCCATTTATAACAATCACAAGTAACGGGCTTCAACTATGTTGGTTTGGGTCAAGAGGAGTTATGTCAATCTAAGCCATCAGTTGTGCAGATCAAACACTACATGATAGCACTACATCTTCAGTAAAATGAAACACAAACCGTATAACTATTGCATACAATTCTACAGCACAAGTTCACAAACTGTTAATATTTCTTTGCCAGATGAGCTAAGTGATGTGTGGGTACGTGAAATTAAATCAAGCAGGCATTTAATTACAGGAGTTGCAAAGCTTATTATTCTAAGTTATTCATTAGGAAAAGTATTTAACTAGTTGTATTGAGGAAAAGCTATAACTGGTATCAACAGTATGGAAAAAGGTCTTTTTCAAAGGCATTACTAAAAATCACAGAATCGTTTGTCAAATTTTTGATAGCCCAACCAAAATTTATTTTAAAATCCACAGTAAACATAATATTTAGTTCAATTTCCTTAATTTAAATTTTAGCAACATGCAAATGATTTTAGTATCCCAATTTTTATGTTTTTTCAGTCTTTTTTTTCTGTCTTTTCCAATTTTTATTTTCGCAATATGTCTTCATTACACTTTTTTCTTTTCTTTCTTTCTATTGTATTTGCTTGTATGTCTGTCTGTCTGGGTCTTTCCTCGTTTATCAGCAAACTTTTTTTTCCCCCTTCTAGTGCTTCTACTGTTTTTCTGTATACCCATGTCTGTACATGTTCTTCCTTGTTTTGTTTTTTGTTTTTTTGTGTGTCTTCCTGTCCTTGCTTTTCCTGTGTCTTCCCTAATGCCCTGTTCACATTATCCATGTGCCATAAGAAGCAATGTTATTCAATGAATCTGTTGAGACCTATTCAGGCCTCGGTGGTGTGTTGCACTGCCGTTTGTTAAAGGTCTCAGATTGTATGTGCATTTTCATGCATTGTGATGCCCTAACGAATAATGAAAATTTGAAAAAATATGTGAAAAATGGACAAAAACGGACATAAATAGATGTGACCTAAACGAGGAGAGTTATGGCAAGCATTAATAATGCTCTCATCTAGGGCTGAAACAACTAATCGATTAATCGACAACTAATCGATTATGAAAATAGTTGTCAACTATTTTCATAATCGATTAATCGGCCAGCCGATTATTTGGCCTGCATACAGAAGGCATTATTTGTTTACATATCAGGAAATACAGTGCAGCACACATACAGCTCAGTACACCGTCCATACATGTCAGGAAGTGCCTGAGAACTTGTGAATGTGTGAGGGACAAAGCCTCATGAAACATGTAGTCCTGGGGAGGAAGTGAGTGGGTCTAAAGGCAGAAGTTTTTTTTACCTTGCTATAGGGGCATGCTATACTATAATTTGCAGCTTGCTATTGGGGCACTTTAAAGGCAGGAGGAGCCAGAGGCATTAGTGGGGGACCCCAGAAGAGAAGAATCGGGGCTGCTCTGTGCAAAACCATTACACAGAGCAGGTAAGTATAACATGTTGTTTTAAAAAAAATGACTTTAAAGACTGTGCAGGGAAGATCAGCATCTGAACCCAGAGAAGGTGGAGGCTGATAGACTGGAGGTAATAGAAGACATTACTATTACATTTAAAGTAAACTTTTACATGGAGGCAAGCCACATTGCGTGGGAGCAGGGCACATTTTAAGGAGTCAGGGCACATTACGTGGGAGCAGGGCACATTACATGTGCTCCAGTGTGAATGGGGTCTAAATAAAAAATGTGATCTCTGAGTCTGATGATATTTACCAGATTCAACCTCTAATAGTATATACAGTATATCTCTTCTGTCTGTTATTCTCAGAGTGGATTAGAGATTTTGCTCCCTAATCATATAGTTGATTATTTATATTTACCACTGCATATAGATTTTGAAGAATAAATTGCCTTTTTTCTAAACTTTACATATTAAATTATGCATCACACTTTTTTAAGGTTATTATCCGATTATTCGATTAATCGAAACAATAATCAGCCAACTAATCGATTATGAAAATAATCGTAAGTTGCGGCCCTACTCTCATCTCTCTCTCATGATGTATGTAGGGAGTGTCCATTGGTACTACTTAATTCCTTGGATGACTGAAATTAGGAAAATCCAAGTAAACTAAAATCATCCAAGAGGTGCAGGTACTTTGATGTGAGTAAATACATAGTAGTAAGACTACTCACAACAGTAGGTTACCAGAAGAAAACTTGCAACAATGGAAGGAGCACCAGACCAAATAATAAGGGTCCAAATTAATGTATTGGTTTATACTTGAAGCCAAGGTATTTTTTTTGGGGGGGGGGGGGGGGAAGAAACTTCATTAGCGCTTCAGTTGGACTCAAACTATTGCTTTCTGTGTAAATCTATGTAGAGTAGCTAATTTCTGTACTAAGAGAGTCAAGCTGGCCATACATGGTTTCGTTTTTTTCATTCAGCAAGCAGCCTGAAAGAAAAAAAGAAACGATTCCTCCATCAATACATCTACAACAAGAACATACAATAAACTGCACAACATGTGAATGGGCACTTTTTCATTGACTGCTATAAGCTACAACACTGTGCACATATCTGTTGTTATTTGTTGCTTCCTTACTGAATGACCTTGTAGAATCTGCAGAGTGTATGACATTATGACATATTTGAGAATATTGTCATTTCTATAATCTTGCATAAAGGCCTCCCGTCATCTTGATAAACTTGAGGATGCTTAACCTGCTTTAAATTATACAGAGTGAAAAAGTATTCAGAGTCTCAATTCTCCATCTTATTCAAAATAGAAAAAACTTCTTAACTGCCTTTGTTAATTAGAGCAACTGAGACCGCTATATTGGATTTGTTATTTTTTTAGTTGACTTATAAGTATCAACCAGTGATACAGCATAGTAAACTTCTGAATAGGACACTCTTAGGAATTCAATAAAGTTTTGCTATTCTAAGATTCCTTTCTGTAGGCAGGTAGTTTATTAAACAGGACAGAAATGTTTGTTGTATTAAAATATTCCAAGTGTGGGTTGACGAACACTGTTGAGACCCAGGGGGTGATTTATAGCCCACTGTTGCTTATTCTGGGTCACAGAAGTGCAAAAATAAGTGCACTCCTGTGAACCAGGAGAAAAGTATGACCAAAAAAGTTTTGACCATACTTCTTTTTTAACCACTTGACTTCAGGAAGATTTACCCCCCTTCATGTCCAGACCATTTTTTTGCAATATGGCACTGCCAATTGTGCTGTTGTGCAACACTGTACCCTAAGAAAATGTATGTCATTTTTCCCCCCACAAATAGAGCTTTCTTTTGGTCGTATTTGATCACCTCTGCGTTTTTTATTTTTTGTGCTATAAACAAAAAGAGACCGACAATTTTGAAAAAAAAAATATATATTTTTTACTTTCTGCTATAAAGCACATCCAATAAAAAAATTAAATCTCTTCATAAATGTAGGCCAATATTTATTCTGCTACATGTTTTTGGTAAAGAAATTGTATATTGATTGGTTTATGAGAACGTTATAGCGTCTACAAACTATGGGATATATTTTATGGAATTTTTATTAATTTTTTTATACTAGTAATGGTGGCGATTGGCAACTTATAGTGGAGCTGTAATATTGCGGCAGACTATGAGACACTAATTGACACTTTGCGGGAACCAGTGACACTAATGCAGTGATTAGTGCTAAAAATATGCACGGTCCCTGTACTAATGACACTGGCTGGGAAGGGGTTAAACATCTAGGGCGATCAAAGGGTTATCTGTGTATCTAACCAGTGTTTTTGTGTACACAGTGTGCTGCTTTCACTTTGCAGAGACATAGGATCGTCCCTTCCCCCCTCTCAGAACTGAGATAAGCCTTATTTACATAGGCATTTCTCAGTTCTCTGTGTTCTCTCCCGGGACCTGCAGATTGGCTTTTGCTGTAAACTATCACAGCAGAAGCGGCCCACCGGTGGCGTGTGCATGCGTGCCCCCTACAGGTGGAAGTGCAGAATCAAGTATATATATGTGATCCTGCGCACAGCTGCCGTCATGTAGCAGTAAAAGTGCTATAGGGCAGTCAGCAAGTAGTTAATAAAGACAAAAAGGCTGTTCACTGTGAAAGGAAATGTTTCCCATAGCTTACTGAAAGAGGTGAAACTCTGATGCCTTCCATCATCCAATCATGTTTCCTTTCAAGTGATTGGATAGTCTTAGCAAAGTGAATTAATTAAGCTAAGGGAAAATTCTCTTGCAAAGTAAACAGCCTATTGTCTTTAGTAAATCAACCACATATATTACCTGATTAAGATGATATACATTTTTACAAAAACACCAGAAAAAATATGAGATTATTGCTCAAGTTACATGGAATGGTTTCAGGGGGGAATTTTACTTACCCTGGCAGGATAAATGTTGCTTTGGCAGGAGAGTCCTGAATAAATTCATGCAGGATAAAAAAAGTGATGGAGTCACATGAGGTGACAGTTTGTTGTGTACTTTTGAAAATGGGTTACAATAAGTCCCTATATTCATACTTTTCACTGTTGGAAAAACAAAATATACCAATTGAAATAAAACTGTGAAAGTTAATAGAATATTGCAGTAAGGTACATTTGTAATTTGTCTGGGATTTTATTATAATGGTTTCTGCTGTACAAAATTGTAATTATTTGATACACTCATAAAGTGCAATTATTATCTGGAATAAAATGTTGTAGACATTGTTCATAATCATAAGGGACATTAATAAAAGAGTAGTATTTGGTGGACAAATGAAAATTACTGCTTTCCAAAAAAGATTAATTATCTTTTTTTCCTTACCTCAGTAAAGAAGTTTGGCAGTTCGGCCTGTCAATTATGTTAAATACTATATATTGTATAGCGTGCTGTCTTTTTCTGCACAAGTAGTGGTAGTGATGTAAGCAAATCTATTTCAAACAACATTGTTGTTACTGAAGGCCCTCTCCACAAATTCCCAATAAAACTGGGCAATAGTGTTGTTGTCATCCTGCATATGGCAAGACAGAATAGAGGTTGTCTCCACCTCTTCCCCAATCCAAAGAAGAACAATTTAAAAAGATGTAGAGTTCTGTATCACAAATGGACAGCTATGATTAGTTTTCTGGTTATAGCTACATGCTGATAGGCTGAATTACACACTGGCTTACCATACGTTTTTAGAGGCTTCTGTGGTGAGATTTAACACAAAACCATTTCATGCTCTGTAGTTGGATGCAATAGAATTTGAAATCAACTATGTCACTTTAACAGCATAACAAAAATAAAAAATTACTGACAATTACTAAGTACAAGCTTCTAGAGATGCCTGCCAAAAGCTTTTAGCAGCTTTCATTGCCTCTACATTGAACCTTAGGCCGTTTTGATCTGGTAAAGCTTTAGAGTTTTGGTAGTGCCAAATTTGGCCCCCTCCTCTGCCTCCCACACTTCCTTATTGGCCCAAAGGGCACCCCATCGCAGTGATGGGCAAATAGGAATGTTCAGGGGCAAAAGGGGAGCAGGCAAGCTTTGACACTACCAGGGCTGGTTAGAGCTTTTTTTTTTTTTAACTGATATTTGAACAGAGCAGGGGCACTATATATATTGTTAACGTTTATCTAAACTCGAGAACAAAAATGTAATAATTTGCAGCTTACCAGTCCTCAGATGTAGTGGCTGCAGTTGTTTTCTATTTTCAGGGTCATGACACTTTTCTGCAGGAACAGAAAAATATATGTTGATCTTGATGTTAATCCACGTTCTTGTACTTATATGTGTACAGAGCCTCACATTTTAAACAATATTATCAGCTTCTCAGCCATATCTTTGTGTGCTACACAACCCCTCCCCCCTATGTAATGGTAAAGAGGTAAAGAGAAGTGTTTGTAGTCCAAATCTGTAGAGCAGCCTGAGGGGCCCATGTTCCTCATCCATAGATGTGATGCAGTAAGTCTGGGTTTCCCTAACACAGGAAGTTTGTTGCTGACAGTATCACCAGGTGAAAATAAAGGAGTAGAACCTTAACAAAACAAACTAATGCAATCAAGATATAACATATTTGGTTTTGGCCTTACGTACACTTTAAGGGAATACAGCTGAAGAGTGATGGAGATGCAGTTACAGTGGAGAAAATAATTATTTAATCCCCTGCAGATTTTGTAAGTTTGCCCACTTACAAAGAAATGAAGGGTCTATAACTTTTTATTATAGGTGTATTTTAAATGATAGAGACAGAATATCAACCAACAATCCAGAAAAAAAACACATGATACAAATGTTATTAATTGAGTTGCAGTTCAGTGATTAAAATAAATATTTGATCCCCAAGCAAAACATGACTTGGTACTTGGTGGAGAAAACCTTGTTGGCAAACACAGAGGTAAGACGTTTCTTGTAGTTGGTTACCAGGTTTGCACACTTCTCAGGAGGGATTTTGGTCCACTCTTCTTTGCAGATCTCCTTTGCAGATCTTGAGCCATTCCTTTGTTGCCTTGGCGGTATGTTTTGGGTCATTGTCGTGCTGGAAGACCCATCCACAACCCATCTTCAGTGTTCTGGCTGAGGAAAGAAGGTTCTCATCCAAGATTTTGTAATACATGGCCCAGTCATGCGACAAAGTCAGCCTGTAACTTTAGCAGAGAAACCACCCTAAAAAATAAAGTTAATGCCAAAGAGCTCAATTTTGGTCCCATCTGACCACAGCACTTTCTCCCAATCCTTCTCTGAATCATTTAGATCAGGGGTCTTCAAACTATGGCCCTCCAGTTGTTCAGGAACTACAATTCCCATCATGCCTAGTCATGTCTGTGAATGTCAGTTTTAGATGCCGCATGGGACGTGTAGTTCCGCGATAGCTGTAGGGCCGTAGTTTGGAGATCCCTGATTTAAATGTTCATTGGCAAACCTTGCGGGCGCTGCAGGATTTCAGTCCATGGCTGCAGATTGTGTTACCAATGGTACTGATGACTGTGGTCCCAACTGCCTTGAGATCATTCACAAGTGTAGTTCTGGGCTGATCCCCCATGAGGCGAAATCTTGCATGGAGCTCTAGACCAAAGCCGATTGATGGTTATTTTGTATTTATTTTATTTGCAAATAATTGCTCCAACAGTTGTCTCCTGTTTCCAGAAGGAAACAGGTTGTTGTTAAGAGCACCTTCTTAAATTAACAGGACTAATCTGTGTACCACATGAGCACATACTGTAGCCAGTCTGTGGGAGCCAGAATTATTGATGGTTGGTAGGGAATCAAATACTTATTTTACTCACTGAACTGCAACTCAATTTATAACATTTGTATCGTGTTTTTTTCTGGATTTTTGGTTAATATTCTGTCTCTATCATTTAAAATACACCTATGATAACAATTATAGACCCTTCATTTCTTTGTAAGTGGGCAAACTTACAAAATCTGCAGGGGATCAAATATTTTATTTTCCCCACTGTACATCCAAGAGTACCATCTGTATTTCTATTCACACTGTCCAGTTTCATCCGTTTCATCTATGGCTATGATTCCTTACTAGGCTAGAAAATTCAAAGAAGTATGCAACTCAATTGCTACAGGTTCAGGGGTAATATACTGGTGGCGATAATTTTATCCTTTGTTTACCCTTGGATTTACTGCACATAAAAATGCTGACATGCCTCAGCTGATAGGAGATGCTAAAAAGAGTCAGTGGAGGATCACTAAAGTCTGAAAAATTTATATTTCAAGGGTTTTTGGAGAAAATGACGTGAACTGGGGTGAAAAAGACCCCTTTTAGGCACTGTAGGCTACATTAATTTCTCAAACACCTCTGTTTTAAAGAAAACCTCATTGCTAGAATTTTATGTAAGGTAACCTTAAAGTACCTGTGACCCAATTACTGTTAACTTGCTCATATGCCATTTTCATATGTCTGTCTTTCATTACTCAATATGAGTGCTTTGATGCTTTGCTAATGATTCACTAATTAACAAATATCATATTATTTTCAGTGGTTCCTTTGAGTTCTGGGTAAGTGTTCCTTTCCTGACTCACTTGAAATAGAGACTTAACATGTTAGGGTCAGTTATACTTCCAGTAGCAAACAATAACAGTTTATCTGTACAATTTAAGAAACTTAAAAAAATGTGATTGTACTCAACCATAAAGAGTTGCCAGGCAAACTTTTACAGATATTCCATGTTGATGATCACTGTTCTTTCTGTGGTCTGGTACCTAGGTGACCCTTCGTATGATTTTTCCATTACTAGGAAAAGCAATCAGAAAGCTTCAGCTGTGACTGGAATGGAAGAGCAATTTTTTTTTTCTGGTGACAGAGTCATTTTGCAGTAGCATGACCCCACAGCTGGAACATTCAGAGCACCTTTTCATCTGAAATTTTGTTAGAAGAAATTTTAAGATACATTTATTTTTCACAGCGAGATCTTTTCACCAATTTTGTTTTGTGTGTTGACTAATGCGTTCGGGTAACACCATTTTACTGCGTCCTTTACATCCTACAGTTCCAGTTAAGGTAAAATTAGGCCAAAGAAATATATTATAATGCATTGCATGCAACACCTGTTTATTCATAGAATTTAAGTAAATAGCTTTACATGTGCACTTGAGTTACTTTGTCCTGGCATGCACCCACGGTATGCTGAGATTATACACTGAGCTCCACGTGTATGGCTCAGTGCTCAATGAAATTTTAAAAAAAAATAGTCTCTTCTGCCAAAAAAGTTACCTGCTAGCATTTAAAGCAGAACTCCGGTTTATCTTTTCCCTGTATTCTCTTCATTCCCTCCAGATAGCCTTGTTTTAAAAAAAAAATGCATTATATATACAATATCTCACAAAAGTGAGTACACCCCTCACATTTTTGTAAATATTTTATTATATCATTTCATGTGACAACACTGAAGACATGACACTTTGCTACAATGTAAAGTAGTGAGTGTACAGCTTGTATAACAGTGTAAATTTGCTGTCCCCTCAAAATAACTCAACACACAGCCATTAATGTCTAAACCACTGGCAACAAAAGTGAGTACACCCCTAAGTGGAAATGTTCAAATTGGGCCCAATTAGCCATTTTCCTTCCCCGGTGTCATGTGACTCCTTAGTGTTACAAGGTCTCAGGGGTGAATGGGTAGCAGGTGTGTTAAATTTGGTGTTATCGCTCTCACTCTCTCATACTGGTCACTGGAAGTTCATGGCACCTCATGGCAAAGAACTCTGAGGATCTGCAAAAAAGAATTGTTGCTCTACATAAAGATGCCCTAGGCTTTAAGAAGTTTACCAAGACCCTGAAACTAAGCTGCAGCACTGTGGCCAAGACCATACAGCGGTTTAACAGGACAGATTCCACTCAAAACAGGCTTTGCCATGGTCGACCAAAGAAGTTGACTGCACGTGCTCAGCGTCATATCCAGAGGTTGTCTTTAGGAAATAGACATATGAGTGCTGCTAGCATTGCTGCAGAGGTTGAAGGGATGGGGGGGTCAGCATGTCACACTGCATCAAATTGGTCTGTATGGCTGTCATCCCAGAAAGCAGCCTCTTCCTAAGATGATGCATAAGAAAGCCCGCAAACAGTTTGCTGAAGACAAGCAGATTAAGGACATGGATTACTGGAACCATGTCCTGTGGTCTGATGAGACCAAGATAAACTTATTTGGTTCAGATAGTGTCAGGCATGTGTGGCAGTCAAGCACAGCGGTGGGATAGTCATGGTCTGGGGCTGCATGAGTGCTGCCGGCACTGGGGGGCTGCAGTTCAATGAGGAACCATGAATGCCAGCATATACTGTGACATACTGAAGCAGAGCATGATCCCCTCCCTTCGGAGACTGGGCCGCAGGGCAATATTCCAACATGATAACTACCCCAATCACACCTCCAAGATGGCCACTACCTTGCTAAAGAGGCTGAGGGTAAAGGTGATGGACTGGTCAAGAAGGGAAAGAAGCGCCAGGCAAATCCTAGTGCAGCATAATTTTATTCAATTAAAATACAAAATATTGACAGTATAAGGTGCCCTTACATAGTGCTAGTAAGGGTAGGTGCTTTCCAGATCCAGCATCACAGAAGAGACGCTGGGGTGTCCCTGTGGAAGAGTCTACGAGCGCTGTGTGTCAGCAGATAGATGAAGCCTCGAAGGAACTGGGGAGGACACGGCTGTGTAACTCTGTGTAGGAGTGTTCCGGAGCTGTCAGAGTGGGGAGTCACCTACCATTTTGTCTGGCCAATCAGAACGCGTTTCGAAGGCACGGCCACGCCTCCTTCAGCTCATTTTAAACCTACTGATGGGAACTCACTTACCTACACAGAAGAAGTTGCCATCACAAAAAAATGGATTACTAACATTTCATACAGCCAGTTCTGTCTTTAAAATGTAATTGTAGCTCCATTGAAGGTTACAAAGCCCAGAGCCAAGTTCTCTTCAAAAAATCTTTGGAGACAGGTCATCAGGAAGAAGACATCAATCTAGCCTTCCAACAATATCTTCAAAAATACTCGATAGAGTCCCATCACGAGGATACAAGGAAAACAACACAGTAGGTCCACCCACAAAGACCTTATGTTTATCACCAAATATAACTGGAATCTGGAAAGCACCTACCCTCACTAGCAAGTGCACCTTTATACTGTCAATATTTTGTATATCAATTGAATAAAATTATGCTGCACTAGGATTTGCCTGGCTATTCTTTCCCTTCTTTGCCTTCCTTTTCCCAGAGTGATCGGGTCCCCCAGCCCGCGCCTGAAGCAGCCTCGCTCCCTTTGCAGCATTTGTTTCAGAAACTAAAAAATTGACAGGGGCTCGCCCCCTAGAACTTTATGTTCAACTCGTTTTTTCAGGACTTTGATCGATTTTTACAATAACTTTTTTATTTTTTATTTTTTTATTAAAATGTTTTTATACAATATATTATTATTGTTGCTATTGATGAACCTGCATACTTATGCATGTCCTCCCACTATTTTTTTAAAGCAGGCATTTCATCACTGAGCGTACAACAGTGCTTTATGTATGTGTGTTTTTTCTGATGGACTGGCCAAGTATGTCTCCAGATCTAAACCTTATTGAGCATCTGTGGGGCATCCTCAAACGGAAGGTGGAGGAGCGCAAGGTCTCTAACATCCACCAGCTCCATGATGTTGTCATGGAGGAGTGGAAGATGACTCCAGTGGCAACCTGTGTAGCTCTGGTGAACTCCATGCCCAAGAGGGTTAAGGCAGTGCTGGAAAATAATGGTGGCCACACAAAAGATTGACACTTTTGGCCCAATTCGGACATATTCACTTAGGGGGTGTACTCACTTTTGTTGCGAGTGGTTTAGACATTAACCGCTTCTGGACCAGCCACCGCAGTTTTACTGCGGCAGGCTGGCTCCCCTGCGCGAAACCACGTAACTATACGTTAGCTCGCAGGGTCCGGATAGCAGGTCTGCGCCTGGGGGTGCCGATGCTCATGGCCGACGGTTGGGATGACTGCCGGCCATGAGCGGTCGTGAGCAGGAGACACAGAACAGGGACGAGTGTGTAAAAACACACACTTCCCTGTTTTGTTCTGACAGGAGTGACAGATCGTGTGTTCCTATTAGCTAGGAACCACGATCCGTCACTTCCTCTAGTTAGTCCCCTCCCCCTTCAGTTAGAATCACCTCCCAGGGAACATAGTTAACCCCTTCACCGCCCCTAGTGTTAACCCCTTTACTGCCAGTGACATTTTTACAGTAATCAATGCATTTTTAATCGCACTGATCTCTGCATTAATGACAATGGTTCCAAAAATGTGTCAAAATTGTGTCCGCCATAATGTCGCAGTCATGATAAAAATCGCAGATCGCCACCATTACTAGTAAAAAAAAAAAAAGGAATTAATAAAAATGCTATAAATCTATCCCCTATTTTGTAGACACTATAACTTTTGCGCAAACCAATCATGATACACTAGAAGAATACATATCGGCCTAAACTGAGGAAAAAAAACATGTTTTTGTATATATTTTTGGGGGATATTTATTATAGCAAAAAGTAAAAAATAATGTGTTTTTTTTCAAAAAATGTTCTGTCATTTGCATGAGGAACATCTACCCCAAACAACACTAGTATATAGAGGAATGAGGCCCTCTTTATCATATCCAGTCATATGAGGAAGTATCGATCCCGAACCACATCAGTCCACAGAAAATCCACGGGGACTGCCCCACATGCGTGTTTGACCAAACTAGAAATAGTTGGTCCATTTGGAGGGGTGAGTTCACATCCTTGTGGGGACACTGTCCTATGAGCACATATCAAGCACGGATTCATATCCACTTTGTAGAGCACAAGCACTTTAATTGGGATTTGGAATTTTTTATTGCTTCAAGTTTACTGACATTTGCAACAAATCTTCTGTATGGGACTTTCTAGTGTTTTTTTAAAAACGCACCAGGTTTCAAATGTGATATCTATTTAATCTTTTTGGCACTTAGCGTAAATTATCTGCATAGGACTTTTTAGCGATTTTTTTTAAAGTCACATTAGTTTTCATATGTGATATTTATCTAACATTTGTGGCACTAAGCGCGGTATTTATTTATTTTTATTATTAGTACCATTTTGCACTTGCACGGTCTTATTCACTACAGCTGTTAATTTATATGGTATCACTTACTCATACCAATAGTTAGGTTCTTTTGGCGCTTTGGATTTTTTATTTTTACTTCAATATGTGCAATGGCATTACAGCCAGTAGCATTTACTGGTTTTTATATATATATATATATATATATATATATATATATATATATATATATTGAAGTTGCAATTCTGTTTTTCAAAAAGAAATATTTTTGTTTCTATGAAACTTGGAGTGGTTGATTTACTAAAGGCAAATCCACTGTGCGCTACAAGGGCACTTGGAAATGCAGTCGCTTTAGATCTGAGGGGGACATGCAGGGAAAATAAGCTGCATTTTTGCTTGCACATGATTGGATGATAGAAAGCAGCAGAGCTTCCCCTCAGATCTACAGCGACTGCACTTCCAAGTGCACTTGTAGTGCACAGTATATATCACAATGGCTAAATCTGTGTCTGTAGCGCATGTACAAACCTTAATATTATAAATAATAACGTTATTTATTAGATTTTTACTCCAGGAGTATGTAATGAGTTTGGAAATTCTAGAGAAATGCCTAAATAATGCATCACAATTTAACTAAACCCATTAGTTGACTACAATTCACTGGAGATTTTAGTTGACTAAAATACAACTAAAATTAAAACAATTCAGATGACTTAAATACGACTTAACTAAAATGGCAAGACTATGACTAAAACTAAATCGAAATTCGACTTCAAAATTAACACTGCTTGACCTGCCAAGTTAAAATTATTGCACCGTGAAGCATTGCAGGCATGACAACATAAACAGACCTAAGCGTCTGCCATGTGACATTGGCAGTTGGGAAATGCCGATCAAACGCCTGTATTTACTGCCACCGGCTGCTCGTTTGAACTTAGCTCTATTGTCTTATTATTAGCTCAATTTGTAAATGTAAAGCTTAAGTGTACAGTGACATTTTCATTGCAAGCACACACTTTTTGCAAGTGTAAATGTGTAATTCATATGTAATGTCCTCAGCCTTTTTCTGTTTTAATTATTTTTACTGATATATGTGTGTCACCTACGCAAAACCAATATTTCAATCAATTTAATAGTGATTTTTTGGCTGCTGCATTCAAAAAACCTTTCATAGGAAAGGACTATAAGTGTTGTTTTTTTGTGTGTGAATGCGCTGCTCCCATCTATGCACCCTTTTCAATATTCACATACCCTACCTATTAATTATAGAACTAACCTAAATAAAACATATACATGTGAAAATTTACCACATTAAACCAAAATCATATAACAAAAATCCAATGACATATATCACATATGTAACAGAGTCCCCAAATATATGCTTTCAAATCTTCTATCAATTGCCGTGATTGGCGTGCTCCTGTGTTCCT
The DNA here is from genome assembly GCA_037952925.1 of Lithobates clamitans. NCBI lineage: Eukaryota > Metazoa > Chordata > Amphibia > Anura > Ranidae > Lithobates > Lithobates clamitans. Next base: position 320,280 of record JBBGZY010000740.1, read on the forward strand.
TCAATATGCATAAAGTGACTGTGTGATCCACCACCACCTGTAAGATTGGCCACTCACCAGATACTTCTTTAATAATACACCTTTGGTTCATTCATGGGATAACCACTCCACTTAAGAAAACCTCTTCAACGGCTACAATTGGACTTTAGTGTTCCTCATATAAAATATGGATAAAACGATCATCACGCAATAACGTTTTAAAACTGTTTATTATGTAAAAACAAAGTAAAAGTGTACACTCACATTTAAAAGTGCCCTCGAGCCGGCACGGAGCTTATCCAGCAGTTAGGGACGGGTGTAGGAACTGTAGCCTGGTTCGCCTATGTGCAATATGCGACCTCCATGTTCCGCTTGCGTTCCACCCCTCGTATCCGTTCGCGTCCTCACCAGCCACGACCGTTTCCGATCACGTGGGCAAAAAAACTCCCAGCAGCCTCTACGCGTTTTGCATCATAGTATGCGTCATCAGGAAGCTCTTGATGACGCATACTATGATGCGAAACGCGTAGAGGCTGCTGGGAGTTTTTTTGCCCACATGATCGGAAACGGTCGTGGCTGGTGAGGACGCAAACGGATACGAGGGGTGGAACGCAAGCGGAACACGGAGGTCGCATATTGCACATAGGCGAACCAGGCTACAGTTCCTACACCCGTCCCTAACTGCTGGATAAGCTCTGTGCCGGCTCGAGGGCACTTTTAAATGTGAGTGTACACTTTTTCTTTGTTTTTACATAATAAACAGTTTTAAAACGTTATTGCGCGATGATCGTTTTATCCATATTTTATATGAGTAACACTAAAGTCCAATTATAGCCGTTGAAGAGGTTTTCTTAAGTGGAGTGGTTATCCCATGAATGAACCAAAGGTGTATTATTAAAGAAGTATCTGGTGAGTGGCCAATGTTACAGGTGGTGGTGGATCACACAGTCACTTTATGCATATTGAAGGAACACAGGAGCACGCCAATCACGGCAATTGATAGAAGATTTGAAAGCATATATTTGGGGACTCTGTTACATATGTGATATATGTCATTGGATTTTTGTTATATGATTTTGGTTTAATGTGGTAAATTTTCACATGTATATGTTTTATTTAGGTTAGTTCTATAATTAATAGGTAGGGTATGTGAATATTGAAAAGGGTGCATAGATGGGAGCAGCGCATTCACACACAAAAAACAATAATTATTTTTACTGAACAAAAAACATTAAGAACATACATATGGGGGGGAAATTTGTCAGAGATGTAATACAATCTTTTACCTACAACTTATATACAATAAATGTCATGTACTCTAGGTCTTTTTTCTGAGTTAAAGTTACCCTGTCCTTTTTTTCAAGGCAAAACAAGTTCACTTCAGTGCTGCCCTTCTCAGGCGCACATAATTACCTGCCTTTCAGGTGTCCTGCCCCTCTATTCAGCTGTGGGGAACGAGGAAGGTCAACCCTGTATAAGTCAAAGTCAGTTTACCACTTGAAGCACACACAGGGTTGCCTGTGGCCCTACACCCCATGTGACAGTCCTCTAGGAAGAGAGGGAACAGCACTTCTAAGTGTAGCAGGTTAAATTGCTTTAATAGTTAAAAAGTAGAACACTCACAAAAGTAGATGAGATCACTCTTGTAAACAAAGTCCCCTTGTACGGTTCCCGGGTGGTCCCACGGTGAGTCTCTGTGTCCCAAAAGGCAGGCTGGTAACTGAGCCGGTGGATTCCAGCGTTAGATGCAGTGCTTGTGGGAGCAGAGGACACTGGAGATAGGAGGATGATGTCTCTTCCGGGTTTGCAGGCAGGGGAGATGGCTCGTGTTTGGAGCATGTGTGCTCCTTCATCAAGCCTGTTCTCTCTGCTTGCCTACAGAGTATCTTCTAGCTCTCACTGGAACTGGCTGCTTTACAAGTTTTGGCATCCCTTAGATTTTACCACCAGGGACAATCATTTACATACTACAATGGACTGTGTATTGCCCAGCCTGCCATATTGCCATAGTGCTATAGCCTTATAGGACTCTCACCTTTGTGCACCAAATATCCACCCCTGACGGTCCTCTGTCAATCACCAAGCAATCCCCACTGTCACATTGGAGTGAGTCACATGCTCTTCATACTCACAAGTACCAAGTATTGTCTTTAATCCCAGCAGTTGAATGGAGTGGTAGGAGAGTGAGGATGTGCTCCTGGGGGACTAGGCTTTAAAGTGAACTCACTTTAACCACTTCAGCCCCAGGAGGTTTTACCCCCTTCCTGACCAGGCCATTTTTTGCGATACGGCACTGCGTTACTTTAACTGACAATTGAGCAGTCATGCAACGATGTACCCAAATAAAATTGATGTCCTTTTTCTCCCACAAATAGAGCTTTCTTTTGATGGTATTTGATCACCTCTGCGCTTTTTATTTTTTGCGCTGTAAACAAAACAATTTTGAAAAAAACCTAAATTTTTTACTTTCTGCTATGAAACATATCCAATAATTTTATTTTTTAAATCTAATTTCTTTATCAATTTAGGTTGATATATATTCTGCTTCATATTTTTGGTAAAAAATCCCAATAAGCGTATATTGATTGGTTTGTGCAAAAGTTATAGCGTCCACAAACTATGGGATATATTTTATGGAATTTTTATTTATTTATACTAGTAATGGTGGGGATCAGTGTTTTTTAGCGGGACTGCAACATTGTGGTGGACAAATCAGACACCTAACTGACACTTTTTACACTTTTTGGGGACCAGTGACGCTAATAGTGATCAGTGCTAAAAAAATATACACTGTCACTGTACTAATGACACTGGCAGGGAAGGGGTTAACATCAGGGACGATCAAAGGGTTAGATGTGTCCCTAGGGGGTGCTTTCTAACTGTGGGGGGGAGTGCGTTGATTGGGGAAAGAAAGAGATCGGTGTTCCTGCTTAGCAGAAACACAAGATCTCTCTCTTTCCCTCTCACAGAACGGCGATCTGCCTTGTTTACATAGACAGACCGCCATTCTGCCTCTCTATGAACTATTGCTGGGTTTCCCCTGACCTCGTGCACAAAATCTCGCAAAGGTACGTGATTTTGTGCAGCCGGGCCGCCCTGCTAGAGTAAATATGCGTTAGGCGGTCCGGAAACAGTTAAGGTGTATCAAAAGCTCAAACTAGACTTGGGTAGAGTTGGGTAGGGTTAGACACCCTGTCAATTTGTTTTTTATTTTTTTTAGCTACCTGTGTCTGTGCAGAGGGGATTCACCCCTCTATTTGTCATGTTGACAACTATCAAGGGACTGAAAGTGATAAGGAATCCAACATTCAAAGTTCTCACTGAAACATGAATAGTGGGATTTGCCACTGGGGGCACCTGTTCTGGTGAAAACTGTGTGAGTAAAATCTCCCTTCACTTCCTGTTGCCTCTGTGAAGAAAAATCTCCCCAATGGGTTTTTATACCATACTAACTTACAAAAACTTGATGTGAATTTTTTCTATTCCCTACTGTACCCCCCTCCCAAAAAAATGGCTACACAATTACATACTTAGCTCCTCACAAATTAAAGTGGTTGTTATGGTTTAAAGAAGAACTCAACTCAAATACAAAATGTGTGTTTATAATGGGAAGATGTCCCTTGCACTGAAGCTGGTGATCAGCTTTGACAACGTGAAGTGAAAAAATAACGATTACCGATCTTCTGTTTACATCATGTGATCAGCTCTCATTGGCTGACAGCTGATCACGTGGTAAGGGGCCGGGACTCAGTGATCACAGCGTGCGCCCTGTAGGGGGCACGCAGGAAGTGTGCAAAGGGGAGGACGGCCTCCCGACAACGTAGATCCGCGCTGTAGCCGTCATTTGGCTATAGTGCCGATCTGAAGGGGTTAAAGTGTAAAAGAAATGGTAATAGCTAAAAATAACTCTTTTTTTATTTTTATTTTTTCCAATGTAGCATCAAAAGTTTGCAAGAAGAATGGGGTGAATACTGTTCACAGGTTATCTGGTAGCTGCAGAGATGGTGCTTATGTAATAAGGAGTTATGTAAGCTCTTTCTTTTTCACTGCAACACTTCAAAACATTTTTTTACAAAGACGTTACAAAATCACCATTGAACGTACTGCAAATTATGACTTAATATAAAGAACATCATCTGTTGGTATTTGTCCATGATGAAACCTTAACAGCTATAGACAGAAATGTTTAAACTATACTGGCTACAATGAGTGAAGATTTCATTTCTGAATCAATGTTACAAAACCTCAGGAACAATTTTATCACAAATGTATAGCTAGCCAAAGTCTTGGAGGGCATTCTGTTTTTATGTAACAGGTTGACCACATTCCTTATTTTAACAAACTGTTCCATACACTTGTATTCCTTTTCCAAACTAACCGTCCCACATACATATCCTGCCTATGGTCTCATGCACATTATTATTATACATGGGCTCCAAGAATATCAATGGTATATACAGTTGTGTTCAAAATAATAGCAGTCCAACATCACCAGATCAATCAAAATATTTACCACCGATCAGGACGATTCATACCAAGGTGTATAAATCCTCCACCTCCAGAGAGAGGAGAGCCCCAGGTGCTGGCAATTGCTAGTGCAAGTATGGATGGATGAAGAGATCTGGACAACCGCACACCGGAATAAATTATATTTGTCTTTTATTTGTGAAACAGGATCATGGGGTACATAGGGCACCACTGTGGGTGGTACAGAACAGCAGCTGACGCGTTTCACACTTACATGAAATTCTTACTCATAGCTGACTAACATGGGAATGACAACCACATATATACTCAAAATGTTAAGGACATGTGATCAAATGAAGATGAGATAATACAAAACAGCTGAAAAACAACCGTGTGAGATCTCTGCACTCGTTTCTAAGTGACCAATATGAAGTGGAAACACCCATGGTTGATAGATATAGAGACAACGGACAAAATAAAATAAAAATAAAAAATAACGATATGAAAGAGTGTATATGATGAAAGATGTGTAAAAGGTGATACAATCACCATAAATAAAATATCTAGTTCATATATTAAATGTATATAATGAAACTTAGACAAAATAAGGTGATAAAACTTAGACAAAAAGGAAAATAGTGATGTGGAAAATGAAAGTGAAAACGTATGTATAATAGTGATATACAAGTGATGTAAAAGTGAGGAAGTGAAGAATTATTATGAAGCGGGAATAATATTCAAAAGAACAATAAATCCCACACTCGTCTCGTGTAACGAAAATGTGTGACTTGTATATAATCTGAATAATAAATAGATGGAGTGTTTCATTCCTAAAAAAAACGGGGCAAGATGAAAAGTGCATCGAGTGTACGGCATTACCAATGTAAAGCAAAGTAAATAGTGAAAAAAATATATATAAATAAAAAGGGAAGTATATATGATGATTCACATCTGTAAGTGTTCATATATAGAAAACGGGTACAAAAGAATATGTTATTAAATGACAGATTAATGTAAATCGGTATATCAAAAAATGAATAAATGCGGGGGAAGAGAATGAACATCTAAGAGTGTCTGATGATAATAATAAAGGTGTAAAAATAAAATTATAATAAAGTACCAGTTTACTAAGAAAATACATAATTGTTAATAAAATAGATGGTAAACAGGTATGTGGTGTATTCAAAGAATAATTACAATAAATCACCACAACAAGTGCCGTGATCTCAAATGGCAAAACAGACAAAAAGAAAAGAGACACACAATTATTAATATAGATAGTCCATAGTCACTTGGCCCATGATCTAAAAGGAAAATTAAATATATCACAGACAAATGCTCCAAAGCAATGGTATAAAAAAGAAATTATATAGAAATTAATAATAAACTTATTGACTATATAGGAACTTCATATACGAAAATGAAACCATGCTTATAGAACAATAATAAACTAAGAATTTTAACAATCCAACACAGATATGTTGTTAAAATCCTTGTAATATAAGATATACAAAAAATATGGGTTTGTCCGAGACCTAAATAGGAAATACAGATGAACTTGATTTGATTGATTTTTTTGGCACGAGATCACTGAATTTATATTTATTTGTGTTTATCATATTTTTATATTTGCTTTTATTATTTATTATTGGTAAACTGATACATTCACTTTGGATTGATTTAGGTATCTACCTTGTTACTAGCCATTAGATTGTGAGCGCACTTAGTATAACTCTTTCATTTATTACACCGATATTAGTGTTTTTTTGTTGCAGCTGCAATTTAAGGTATTTTATTAGCTCTCTAGCGCGGTTTCCTTTTTTTCCTTTATATGAGAAATAACTTGTTATTATGACAATTTTGTGTAAAAAAAAATAATAATAATTTCTTCATTTTCCCAAGAATTGGGGGAAAAACTACAACTTCAAAAAACTCACCATGCCTCTTACTAAATACCGTGGAATGTCTACTTTCCAAAAAGGGGTCATTTGGGGGGTATTTGTACTTTCCTAACATCTCAGGGCCTCAAGAAATGAGATAGGCCATCAGTGCATCAGGTGTGATCAATTTTCAATGATTTGCACCATAGCTTGTAGACTCTCTAACTTTCACAAAGACCAAATAATATACACTTATTTGGGTTATATTTACCAAAGATATGTAGCAGTATAAATGTTGCCCCCCCCCCCCCCCCCCAAAAAAAAAGAGCAAAAGGAAAGAAGTTCAAAACCAATATATGAATACATAAATTTCTTGCTACGATATGTATGTGTGTGTGTATATATATATATATATATATATATATTGATAAAATAACACAAACATGAGAAATTAAAAATATCTGCACTCACTGTTATATGGGTGAGTATCAGAATACAATTATGTGATATAAGAATGTTCCCAAAAACTAATTATGTGATTGTGACACAATGGGAGAGATTTACTAAAACTGGTGCACACAGAATCTGGTGCAGTTGTGCATAATAATCAGCTCCTAGGTTTTAGCCCCTGTTCACATCGGAGCGACTTATTGTGCGAGTTGGCAGGTCAATTTGCATGACAAGTCGCACCCCATTACCGGCAATCGTACTGTTCAAAACGGTGCAACGCCAACTTTGCGTTGCCACACCGATTTGAAGAAATAGTTCCTGCACTACATTTGGTTATTTTGGGTGCGACTTACATAGACTTCTGTGCATGAAGCCACACAGATGTCTTTCAAGTCGCACCAGAAGTCACACTGACATGCGATTTTGAAATTGTGCACTTTCAGATGAAGTTGCACGATTTCAAAGCCGCAGTCAATGTGAATAGGAGCGAATTGTGAAAGCTTATTTGAACAAGCTAAAGTTAAAAGCTGATTGGTTACTATGCGCAGCTGCATCAGATTCTGTGTGCTTCGGTTTTAGTAAATATCACCCCTTTGTAAACAACAATGTATATAAAAAAAGATCCATTACTATAAATAATAATTATGACGGCAGCACTCACTGATATAAAGACACATATATCCACCAAAACAGGTAAAAACAGGGTGTTGTTCTGTCCCCTAAAAAAAAACAAGTATATAATATTGTGCAAGTAAATACCAACTGACACAAGAAGAACACTATTCATAGAAATGTAAAGTAAGGCCCCGTTCAAACTGCTTCACAGTAGAAACAAGCGTTCCCGCTTGCGATGTTTATTTTTAGGGATTTGCATGTGATTTTTGCATGTTGCATATGGGCAAGCCTATTCACTTGAATTAGCTGCACTGTGTGTTTGTCGCCCAAAAAGACCCTCCTGTTCTTTTTCAGATGACAAGCTTCACACTTTGCTGTGACAATTGCATAGCGTTTGAGGTGCCATTAAGGGATAATGGCACCCAAACATGCATTGCACATTGTGCCAAGATCACCACACGATTTTGGAGATTTTGCTCTTGATCCCAAATCCTCAAACAAGTGAAAAAAAAAAAGTCCACTCCACAGATGCAGGCAACAATCTTCACATTCGATGTAATTCCTTCTTCCACTACACAAGTATTACAAAGCAGCTTACCAAAAAGTCAGACCCCAATGACAATGAAGTCGGATGGAAGTGGGACAGATGTCGCAGGGCAAAGTAGGATGACAGTCGTACAACAGCTGTCTCGTATCTGTGTACCCGGCCTTACAGATATGACACATGGGGGTTGTTTTACTAAAACTGGGGAGTGCAAAATCTGGGGCAGCTGTGCATTGTAGCCAATCAGCTTCTAACTTCAGCTTGTTCAATTAAGCTTTGACAAAAAAAAACTGGAAGCTGATTGGTGTTTATGCCGAACTGCACCAGATTTTGCACTTCCAGTTTTAGTAAATCATGGTGTCTATTCCCCAGGATCTCCCCAGAGGATGATGACATCGCCCTTGCCTAAGTGCTATGGGTTGAAGCCAGAGGTAAAGTAAGTATATTTACTAACTTTTTCCCCTACAGGTTTTTTTCATGCTGCTATTTAGCCTAGTCGAAGGGGTCCAATATATTAGGTAAACTTTGCTTTTTACTGTAAGTTCCACTTTAAATTTCATATAATTTGTATCAGGGCTAGGCTTAGCAGCAATGTAATTGCTTGTGCAGCAACAGTATTAAAATCCAGCTCCTTTAGCACCCTATACCTTAACTTGTAAAATCTCCACGTCACTCTGAGGCCTCACATTCACAAGCTGTATGTATCGATAATTCTGGAAGTTCTGTGCTACCTGCCAGGGCACAACATGATGAGCTGCTTCTTCTCTCCCTGGGGTTTTACTGTTTTACAAGCTTTTAAATTGGAAGCAGATTTTTATGGCCAGTTAAGGAATATGGCCACGTGGAATTAGTGGCACTGGGAGAGAGAGCAAACTGATTCGACAGCACAGAAACTCTTCTTTCATACAGTATGTAAGTAACACTGGCAAAAATGTAATAAACTGCGATGATGAATGCTGGTGCTGATATACTGGATGGAAAGAGTTGTTAGAACTTGGATTCAATGCAGAGATTTTGCTTATCTTGCATGTGAACAATAACATTGGTTTTATTGTAATGAACTCTGCGGAACTCAGATACTGATATGCTTGATGGAAGGTGTTTTTACAGACTTTGATAGTAATGAAATGTAAGTGGAAGAATAGGGAGTAAGGTCCGACTGATACATCTTCTATACATTAGTCTTGATAGAATAAATGAAGAAACAATCGGATCAGTGAGTATGCCGTATAATGCTATAATTGACAGTGACTTCATCTTCTGCAAGGGAGCTATAGACTATGTGTGTGTATATATATATATATATATATATATATATACATATATTAAGATTGGGATGATCAGACTCAAGCAGTAGGTGCGTTTCCAGTGAGTACGCCAGTCCAAAACTGTATTTTAAGGGCGTGGTAGTCCACTTTTATTTAAAAGATGGAAAGTTCACTTATACATCAGTTGCCTGCGCAGGGGCTTCTTCCACATAACATGAATTAATGAAAATACCAAGCCACCTGGCTTACTTGGCAGCATGGCTGCTCCTCTTACCAGTCCTTCAGCTCTCTCAGAACACTTGGCTCTCTAGCCATCAGTCACAGTGCCCTGCTGCGTGGCCCACCTCTGGCCTAAGAATTGGGGTTCTCCTGACACCCCTGATAGGAGCTGATCTGACTCCTGGGACTGAGGCCTGCTGTCTCGTGTCTTCTGGCTGGGCCCTCTGACCCCTCGATGAGACCTCTGTCTTGTAGCTTCTGGCTCTCGCCTCCTGACCCCGGGTGAGACCTTCTGTCTC